>MNCI01010294.1:569634-639344 GCA_015680685.1 Gnetum montanum
AATTACTCTTAAGGCCCCATGTCCTCTTCATTCCTACCATCCAACACTAGTTTGAATGATGGCCAATCAAAAGCCTTGATCCAATTCATCATAAACCTAAATGGGGCATTGAATTCTATTGAACCTCCAACTCAAACTGAAAACTAGATGATCCAGATATTGACTTCACTACGAAAGCTTTCCAATGAAGTGGTTGAGCTAAAGAGAAACAATAACAAAGGTCCTATACAACTTGAAAATCCAAGTGCATCAATTAACAATTATTATTTTCGTCTTCATAACACAAGGCAACATTCTAAGTAGACTTATCCTTAATTCTTGGTGTTATATGGTGACAATACCCAAGAGCAACAAAATGGAAAAACCCCTGTTATGATTCTTAATGTGCCTTATGAAACAAAAAAAAAAAAGATTTCCTCATTAAAACAAGATATAATAAGTGACCCTAACCCACACAACACTCGCTACCATAGACTTAGCAACATTGTAAACACCACACAACAACAAACTAGGGATAATTCCAACATGCCTTCGAACAAAAAAGTTCCTAGTCAAAATAGACCCTCTTCAATCTAATAGACAATTTCATAAAACCCTCTTCATTCTAACAGACAATTTCATAAAGACCCTCTTCACTCTAATAGACAATTTCATAAAGACATTGCTATTAAATTTCTCAAGATGTTTTTCAAAGGAAATTATAAGCTCTTACATGGCAAACAAATAGAAGTCTAGAATTGAACAAAAGTAGAGTTATAAGAGCAATTAGAAAATCTCAAAATTAAATACCAAGCATAGTGCTATCTAAACTAAGCTAAGATAAAATGAGAAAGAAAAAACTCATAGGATTTAAACAAAGTAGCTAAATTGATGTTGTAATTAGCAAGCCATTTTTACAAGTAATCTCCAATATATTTTCTTCATTCCCCGCCTCCCCACCCCCCTTTCATTCTACCCTGGAAGCTCTTCTTATAATGACTTTGGTAGTTACAAACATTATAAGGGTTTAAAATTCAGTTACAACCACTATGGGAATTTAGTTACAACCACTATAGAAATAAAAGCTATGGTTGCCAAATGTCCTGTTCATATAGGACATTAGATAACTATCCCATAACTTCCCTTTCTTCCTAAATAATAACATTTTTTAAATAAAGGAAAGAAAATGGTACTATTCATTTTCCTTTTCAAATGTAAAACATATTGCTATTTAGGTATTGGATCCCCATTAATGGTTAGAATTTTGTATGCCTTTTGCAATTTTCATGTTATTAGGCCTTCTTTCCAATCTCCAATAGTTTGTTCATCTATATTGTACCAACTATCCAAACAAGCCTCATCTACAATATGGAATTTTGTTAATAATACTAGATGCTCTTCTAAATGAATTCTTTCTTACTTAATAAGAGTAATCACCATGGCTCAAGTTATGCCATATAAGCAATGAGTGGCAATTGGTGTATGTACTTTTTCCCTTCCTCACCCAAAAAAATAGTTGTAGCATTTATTTTAGACACAAAAACATGTTGACCAAGCATAATTGCATCATCTGCCTTTGCCAATTTTTCCTCTATCTTTACCAATACATTATTTATGAGATTGTTGTGATGAATTTAGAATCAAAATTATCTAAAGAACTGGGATGTGTAGAAGCTGATGTCACCTTTTTCCCTTGGGTTAAAGTGAGCCTGATGTCAATTTTGTCTCTCATTCCATTAGAAATAAGAGTCACAAAAAGTGGACTAGCTAGGACCTCCCTAGGATCAGGTTGAAACTAGGCATCTCTTCAATAATAATGAACTCAGCAGTAGTGGGGAATTTCTCCCCTACCACACAAGCTATCATGAATGTCCCCTTTACAACAACACGTGCTTGATTGAAGGATTTTAAGCAAGTTTTTTTGGTTGGCTTGATCTAGTCAACCAAGCCAAGTTTGTCAACAACTGAGAATGGGATAACATTGGTTGCCACCCCATTGTCAATGTGCATCCTATGGATTCTGTACTATCCTACACGAATCATTATAAACATTAGTGCACTGATAACCTGACCCTTTTCATGGTCAACATTAACTACCTCATCATGAAACGTCATGGGTGTTGACCTCAACTCCTAGGTTTTGGGGGGAAGCATTATAGTGTGGATGGCTTTTTCATCTACCGGAATATCTTCCTTGATGGGAACAGAGGTCAACATACAAACTAATGCTTTGTAATGAGCAAAGGTCATTATTAGGTCATACAGGCTCAAAGTTATGTTCTTTTTTTTAGAGCTTTCTTAACCTATGTTAGTGCATCTAAGAAGTCTTTTCCACTATTTGTCATTTTGATAGCCCTTACTTCCTCCATGCAGCCCAAGAGACAGATCTCCTGAGGAGGAGATTTAGCCTTTGCTTATGCAATGGGCTTCTGAGCTTCAATACTAATTCGTTGGTTTCTTACACTTGCATTGGCATCCTGAGATGATGAGGTCATGGGGATGGTGAACAAGGGGACGAGCTTAGGAGGACCTAACTCCATACATTCCCTAATCATCCTATCAACGAGATGCTCATTAGGTCTATTAGGATGTGACTTTGGGTAGGCAAGGTCTATCACAATTCCCACCATTGAACCTTGAGCAAGTGGGGGGTCCACATGCTATGGCACCCTGATGAAAAAGGGTGTTTGAGTTGCTATTACTATGATGTACTACAGGGCCCTAACCATAAAGGGTGTCATGGCTGCTTGAGGTGGTGCTTTGATGATGAAAGGGGACTATGGCCAGGTTCACGTTGAGGCCCCAACATTACCAAAGGACACACAAACCACAAATGTTTCAAGTGCCAGTTTTGCATCATCATCAACATTGATAGCATTAATGATGTAGCCTACACCACTAGTGTTGAGGGGATCTTTGTAGACCTTCATTGATTGGTTTTCTAGGCACATGGGTTTTCTATTGTCAAGGAATAATTGGCCCTGATCGATCATGCATTGGATGTCATCTTTTAAGGCTAAGCAATAGTCTGTATCATGGCCATGCAATTCATGATAGTTGCAGAATTAGTCCAATTTAAATTTTTTAGGGACCAAGGGCTTGTTTGGCATAGTTGTTGAAGGGTTTTTAAGGACTTCACAGTACCGTTCATGGTGCTTTCATGCATCCTTAGACATCTAATTGTGCTAGATGCGCCCAACACAAAGTAATTGGTATAAAAGCTTAGATAGCTTGATAGGTAATGAAATATACTTTGAGTGATCCTTGTGCTCAATGTTTTGCCTTTGGGCAGTTTTCCTCGCACTTGCTGATGGTGCAGGCTGGTTGGTTCCCACAACGCTAGAACTATATGCTTTGTTGTAGTTGGCCAAGGCTTTAGGCATCTTGGCCATTAGTTTAGTGTTATTGGGCTTGGCCTCATCATCCACAGCTACAATGGTTGCTATTTCCTTACCCTTTTCTTTGTCCTTCTTTGTGTGCATGTTCTTATAGGCCACATAGGTTAGGTCCTTACTAGGCATCCTGGATGACTTTGTTTAAGCAAAGGCTTGACATCATGGATGCTGGCAGGAAAGGCTATGCGAACTGGGCAAAGATGATGAATGGAAAGATGGTAGATAGTGCCACAAATTGTTATGCATGCAGTACTTGGTGGCTTACTATCACAAGCATGGACCTAGGTGGTGAGAGTGGCACTGCTACCTCAAAGATGGCAAATGACTACGACTGGTGTGAGACAAAACTAGAAACAAGCTGTTGCTTAAAGGTGTAAAATGGGATACCACTCTTTGAATGAGCCTCAATTTCAACTTGCCCATCCTACAAGGGCTCATCATTTTTTGATGCTACATCATGTTTGTTAGGCCCACTCAGTTTGACGAGTTGATCCAGTAACCAACAAAAGTTGTTGGTAAGTGGAATGAAGACATCAAGTGTAGGAAGGAATTCCTTCCCATTCTGGTGTATGATTTCAATGCTTTTCTTAGCATCTAGTTCTTAGTAATTTGTGGATAGACCCACCTGAAGTTTCACACAAATGAAGTTGTATTTTTCATCATCAAGCACTATGTGCTTAGGTAGTTGGTTGCACAATCTGAGTGACTATCGTTGTAGTTGTACAAGACTGAGTGGGGGATTAATTTCTATCACCTACTAGATGGGGTGGGTCACCTCCATGTTTAGGAAAAAGGTTGAAGGGTTCATAGGATTCATGTTGTAAAAATGCGACAAATGATAGTGTTGAACAGAAAATGGTTAAGTGCAAAGAATGTTGGAAAAATGGCTAAGAATGAAAAACTATGAAAACAAGGGGAAAATAGCTAACTTTGGAAACACTACTAAAAATTGACTAACTCTAGTGTTATGCTTGCTATGCTCTGAGAACTTGTTACACTCTCAAGAGCATCCATAGTTTTGAACATAATGGGTACAATTGGGCTTTCATCCTATGGGGTTCTAGGGGAACTGACAATTGGGACCAATCTACATCAAACAAATTGCAGATAACTCCTATGCTAGCCTATGATCTAGCTACTACTGTGGTAGGTCCACAAGGGTGTTACATCTATGCTAGCTTAAAACTAGTAACGAAGGTGTAGAAAGCACATGAGACTACCCTTGAACATAGAAGGAATGGGAGGCCCTCCTTCTAGCACCAAAAAAAACTATGACAACTAAAAACATTGGTGGCTAGAACACCGACACATTTGTAGGTGTATAGCATAACCCTAAGTTCATGTGAGGGATATGCTAGAAAATGGAGATGAGGTGCCCTTAAAAATCTTATCAATTAGACAGGGACTTACAAAGTGTTAAGATGAATGTGTGCAAGAGGGGTTTATACAATGTTACGTGCAGGCACTAGGGCCAGCTAAGCCAAATCGTAGGGGCATGTCCTGCCTTGAGAATAGTAGTGTAAATGTGAAAATACATGTGAAATAGTAAAGAAAACACAAGTGTTGTGCTAAGTGTCAAAGAAAGAGTGCTTGAAAAATGCAACAAAACTTAAGAATGAAAGTGCACCACCCTAGATGGGGAAGCATAACTATTGTAGGAAAAGATGTGAGAGTGGTATGTGGTGTACAGTCAAGTAGAGTGGTAGCGTAGCAGTGTGGTCATAGTCTCTAGGATGTCCATGCTATAGAACTGATCATTTCCATGGGGACTAAACTTGCTGGGTTGGATATTGCTGTGTTCTGCAAGTGCAGCGATGGACTACATGCTAGATGGTGTGCACTAGTTATCCAATGAGGTCCTAGAATGCACAAAAGTGTTAGATGTGTTTGAGTGCTCTAGTGCAAGAGTGTCAAGGATGCTCAGAATGCCAAAATTCCCAATGCTTTTTTGATTTTTCCAATCCCTAGGATGTTGAACATAGGGGCATTTATAAGGCTAGGGTTAGCGCAAAATGAGGATTGAGCACCATGTGGCATGAGGGTAGATGGGGCTACGCTAGCCCTACTATGCATCCAAGGGAGTAACAAGGTGTTATGCTTTAGAGTACTAGAATGGGTCACCAGAGATTGCTTAACTATGACTACACTGCCAAGACTACATGTGCCAAAGTCTAAATGACCTCAATGTACCTACAAATAGTGCAAAAAATAGTGTAACTTGGAGGCTACGCTACAAGACTACATCTTCCCCTCTTTTGAGTAGGGTCAAGCATAGGTACAATTTTTGGGAACCAATGGGGATGCAAAAGAGATAAAAATTCTTGATCCTTCTTGTTGAAGGAATGTCGAAGCTAAGACAAAGGCTAATGTTGAGTTCTAGAGGCTTTAGGAAGCTTTCGAAGGCTTTTACTCAATGTCACACTGGCTACACTCTAGAGCACAACATAACACTTAGTTCAATTTTGCAAAATTTTGATGTCCAGCACTAGTTACGCTAGCTACACTCTAGATCATATCAAGGATACTTAGAAAAATTTGATAGAATTTGTAATCTTCCTTCATGGTACGCTAGCGATGCACTGGGGCATAGTAAGAGAGGTAGCCTTAGGAGTTAGAAAATTTGCCAAATGTTTATTCCATGTTGAGCTAGCTTGACAACTTTTTACCTAACACTTAGGCAAAACTTGCTACTAAAAAGTGTGCTATGCTGACTACACTGGGGAGTGTAACAAAGCATAGCAACAAAAAAGATGGAAAATTTACCAAACTATTTTGTCCATCCCAAGAAATCCTAACTTTTGGCTTGGCACTTGGGCAAACTGGCCATGGATGTATGTGCTACGCTAGCTATGCTCTAGAGAATAGTAGACAGAGTGAGAGCATAGCAAGACACTTAGAACAATTTTCATGCAACTGTTGTTGACACTTAGAAAATCTAGCAATTCATAGCCCTGCTATGGGCTATGCAACAACATGGAATGCTTATTGCATTTGCTACTACATGTATTGCTGGGTGTGCAACCACTATACCATAGGCATAGAGGCTAGGATCCACCACGTGGTTGTGGCTTGGGCTGTTGTGGGAGGTGCTAATGAGATGGGTGGGACAAAGGACACCTTACTCATGTGTGGCTAAGACAAGGGTATTGTGTGCATGTATGGTTGTGTTGGCATCATGGATGCTAGTAGGGAAGGATGTGCAAACTAGGTAGAGATGACAAAGGGAAAGGTGGTAGATGGTCCCGCACCTTCTTATGCATGCAGTACCTAGTGGCTTGCTACCACAGGTGTGGACCTGGGTGGAGAGACTGATGCTGCTACCTTAAAGAAGGCAAATGACTATGACTGGTGTGGGACAAAACTAGAAACAAGCTATTGGGTAGAGGCATAAAATGGGATATCACTCTCTGAACGAACCTCAAATTCATCTTGCCCATCCTGCAAGGGATCATCATAGTTTGATGTTGCATCATGTTCGTTAGGCCCACTCACTTTGACAAGTTGGTCCAATAACCAACGAAAGTTTTTGGTAAGTGGAATGAAGACATCAAGTGTAGGAAAGAATTCCTTCCTATTCTAGTGTATGATTTCAAAGCTTTGCTTAGCCTCTAGTTCTTGGTGATCTAGGGATAGACCTACCTAAAGTTTTGCATAGAGGAAGTTATAATTTTTGTTGTCGAGCACCATGTGCTCAGGCGATTGGTTGCATAGTCTAAGTGACTGTCATTGTGGCTGTATGAGACTAAGTAGGGGATTGATTTCTATCACCTGCTAGATGGGGCAAGTCACCTCCAAGGTTGAAGGGTTCACAGGATTCATGTTACTATGTAAAAATTCAAGAAGTGGTAGTGCTGAATAGAAAATGGTTAAGTGTAGAGAATGTTGGAAAAATGGCTAAGTATGAAAAAATGTGAAAATAGGCAAAAAAATAGCTAACTCTAGAAACACTACTGAAAAATGACTAACTCTGGTGCTATGCTCGCTACGCTTTGAGAACTTGTTATGCTCTCCAGAGCATCTAGAGTTTTGAACATAATGAGTACAGTTGGGCTTTCATCCTATGAGGTTCCAGGGGAACTAACAATTGGGACCAATCTATACCAAATGAATCATAGACAACTCCTGCATTGGCCTATGATCTAGCTATTATCGTGGTAAGTCCATAGGGGTATTACATCTACACTAGCTTGAAACTTAAAGTGGATGTGCATAAAGCACAGGGGATTACCCTTGAACACAGAAGGAATGGGAGGCCCTCCTTCTAGCACCAAGAAAACTATAACAATCAAAAATGTTGGTGGCTAGAACATTGAGAGGTTGGTGGGTGTACAACCTAACCATGAGTCCATGTGAGGGTCATGCTGGAAAATAGGGATGGGATGCCCTAAACAGTCTTTTTGATCAAACAAGGACTTACAAAGTGTTAAGACGAACGTGTGTGAGAGGGGTTTATATAGTGTTACGTGCAAGCACAGGGGCCAACTAAGCTAGAGCGTAGTAGGGTGTCCCACCCTGAGAATAGTAGTATAAACATGTAAATACATGCAAAAAAATAAAGAAAATGTGAGTGCTATGCTAAGTGCCAAAGAAAGAGTGCTTAAAAATGCAATAGAACTGTAAAGTGAAAGTGCACTGCCCCAGACAAGGGAGCATAGCTATTGCAGGAAAAGAGGTGAGAGTGGTACACTATGTACAGGTAGCCATAGTGGTAGCGTAGTGGGCTATGAAACTGATGACTACCATGGGGATTGAACCTGCTAGGTTGGCTATTGCTATGTTCTGCAAGTGCAATAATGGACTACATGTTGGACGACGTGCACTAGTTGTTCGACGGGGTCCTAAAATGCACCAAAGTGCTAGATGTGCTTGAGTTCTCTAGTGCAAGAGTACTAAGGATTCTTAAAATTCCAAAATTCCCAATGCTCTTTTGATTTTTCCAGCCCCTAGAATGCTGAACCCAAGGGTATCTATAAGGCTAAGGTTAGTACAAAATGTGGATCGAGCACAATGTGGCACGAGATGTGGATCAGACACCATGTGGCATGAGGGTAGATGGGGTTACACTAGCCCTACTATGCTTCCATTTAAGTAACAAAGTGTTACACTCTAGAGTATTGGAACGGGTCCCCAGAGACTACTGAACTATGACTACACTACCAAGACTTCATATGCCAGAGTTTGAATGACTGCAATGTACTTGCAAATAGTGCAAAAAATAGTGCAACTTGGAGGCTATGCTCTGGGACTACATCTTCCCCTCTTTCAAGTAGGGTCAAGCATAGGTACAATTTTGGGAGACCAATGGGGGTGCAAAAGAGATACAAATTGTTGATCCTACTTACTGAAGGAATGTTAAAGCTGAGATAAAGGTTGATGTTGAGTTCTGGAGGCTTTTAGAAGGTTGTTAAAGGCTTTTCTTCAATGTCATGCTGGCTACGCTCTAGAGCATAACACAACACTTAGTCATATTTTGCAAAATTTTGATGTCTAGCACTAGTTACACTAGCTACACTCTAAAGCATAGTAGAGCATAGCAAGGATACTTAGAAAAATTTGATAGAATCTATAGTCTTCCTTCATGGTAGATTGGCTACACTCTAGGATGTAGTAGGAGAGGTAGCCTCAAGAGTTAGAAAATTTGTCAAATGTCTATTTGATGCTAAGCTAGCTTAACAACTTATTTCCTAACACTTAGGAAAAACTAGCCACTAAAAAGTGTGTTACAGTGGGGAGCATAGCAAAGCGTAACAACACAGGAAATGGAAAATTTGTTGAACTGTTTCATCCATGCCAAGCAATCCTAATAAATTCTGGCTTGGCACTTGGGCAAACTGGCCATGGAAGTATATGCTATGCTGGCTACACTCTAGAGTGTAGCTAGTAGAGTGAGAGCATAGTAGGATACTTAGAAAAATTTTCATGCAACTATTGTTGACACTTACAAAATATGGCAAAACAGGCCTTGATGCATGCTATGTTGGCTACACTGAGCATAGCACCAACACTTAGAAAAAATTTTCAAGTTTTGACACTTAGAAAAATTTGTAGTTGAAGTGCTAAAGCCCAAAATTGGTGGTGTTTCACCTTCATGGCAATCAACTGTCCATTTTTTATAACAAGGTACACTCATTGTCAAGGTTCCTTTGATGAAGAATCATATGTTTCAAGTTGATATTTCTAGTGGTGTTTATAATTGTCTTAATGTCATTATAAATGATGAGCCTTAGCTATGACACCTTCGCTTTGGACATTTAAACTTTTGGAGTTTAAAATTTCTTGCTAAAGAAAATATGATGAAAGGTTTGCCCAGTATTCACCATCTAGAACAATTATGTGAAGCTTGCATTCTTGGAAAGCATCACAGAATCCCATTTGTAGTAGAATAACAACATGCAACACAACCACTAGAGCTCATTCATTCCAATGTATGTGGCCTAATGAACACCTTTTCAAATGAAAATAATAAGTATTTTTTAACTTTTATTAATGATTTTACTCAAAAAATTTAGGTCTATATTTTGCAAAGTAAGTCTAAATTTTTTGATTACCTTAAGAAGTTCAAGGTGCATGTTGAAAGGTAGAGTGGTTATCTTATTAAAGTTCTACGAACTGATGGTGGAGGTGAATGCACTTTTAATGAATTTAATGAATATTGTGAAGAAAAGAAAATAAAACATCAAGTCACTTTTTCCTACACCCCATAACACAATAGAGTAGCCAAAAGGAAGAAAATAACTATAATGGACATGGCAAGGAGCATGCTAAAGGTGAAAGGAATGTCAAATTCATTTTGGGGTAAAGTTGTCTCATGTTCTGTTTACTTTTTAAACATGTCTCCAACAAGGAGTGTGCAAAATATCACCCTTATAGAAGCATGAAGTGCTTTCAAGCTGATCATGAAACATCTTAGAGTGTTTGGTGCTATTGCTTATGCTCACACTCTAGTAGAGAAAAGAACAAAGCTAGATGATTAAGTAGAAAAGACTATCTTTGTTGGCTACAAGTGTGAGGGATACAAGCTATTCAATCCTGTAACAAAGAAGGTGATTATTAGCTGAGATGTGACCTTTGCCGAAGAAGAGGCTTGAAAATGGAATGTTGATTCATACAAAGATTCCTAGAAGTAACAAATCTGTATCCTTGAAGAGAAAGCTATAGTTCCTACCACAAATGAAGCTACATTAGGCTCTGCTAAAGAAAGTTCCACTCCACAAGCTCTAGTAGAATTTGGAAGGCCAAGGCAGCAATGCCAATAATCAATATGCCTGCAAGACTATGAGGTAACTCTTGATGATAAAGTTGATGATGATGGAGAATTAATACACTTTTCCTGCTTTGCAGATAGTGAACTTGTGACATTCCAAGAGGTAATTCAAGATCCTAAATGGATAAATGCCATAAATGAGAAGGTCAAGGAAATTGAAAGAAACAATACATGGGAACTCATTGACATCCTACACAGTCACAAAGCAATTGATGTAAAGTGGGTTTTCAAGACAAAGGTGAAGTGAAGAGACACAAAGCAAGATTGATGGCAAGGGATCTAAGCAAAGGCCTGGCTATGACTACCAAGAATTTTTCTCTCCTGATGCTCAAATTGAAACAATTAGAGTTCTTATTGCATTAGTTGCTCAAAAGAAGTGGAAAATCCATCAAATGGATGTGTGAAGTTAACCTTTCTAAATGGTCTACTTGAAGAGGAGGTTTTTGTCAAGCAACCACCTAGATTCATGAAGCAAGAAAGTGAAGACAAGGTGTACAAATTGAAGAAAGCATTGTATGATCTCAAATAAGCACCACAAGCATGGAACAAGTGCATTAACTCTTTCTTCCATAAGGCTAGTTTCCAGAAGTGCCCATATGAACATGCTTTATATGTGAAGACTAATGATTCTAATGATATATTATTGTTGTGTCTTTATGTTGATGATCTAATATTCACACGCAATAATCTTAGAATGATTAAATATTTCAAGAATTCCATGATGCATGAGTTTGAAATGATAGATCTTGGCCTCATGTCATATTTCCTTGGCATTGAAGTAGTTCAGAGACAATATGGGATTTTTATCTATCAAAATAGGTATTCTACTAAACTCTTGAAGAAGTTTCATATGGAAGATTGTAATCCTGTGAGAACTCCTATGGAGGTTGGCACAAAATTATCAAAGAATGAAGAAGGGGCACTTGTTGATTCAACTTGTTTCAAGCAAATTGTTGGGAGTTTGAGATACCTCACATGCACAAGGCTAGACATCTCTTATGGTGTTGGTTTGATTAGCATGTTTTTGGATTCTCCTCATCAACCTCATATGCAAGTGGCCAAAAGCATCCTACAGTACCTAAAGGGCACCTATGATCATGGTTTATTCTATTCCTCATTTAATAATGATGCTCTTATAGGGTATTCTGACAGTGATTTCGGTGGATATTTAGATGACCAGAAACGCACTTCTAGTTATTATTTTAATTTTCATGATCATTAAAAAAGCAACCCATAGTTGCACTTTCAACTTGTGAGGCAAAATATGTTGTTGTAGCTTCAAGTGCATGTAAAGAAATATGGTTAGGCAATGTGATGAGCCAAATCCATTCTCTAGTCAAGAGGCCAATGAAGATCTTTGTTGATAATTTTTTTGTAATTGACTTGGCAAAGAATCCTCTCACACATGGAAGAAGTAAACACATTAACATATGCTATCATTTTCTAAGAGATCAAGTTGGAAATAAAGAAATTTATTTGGTGTATTACAAGTCCAAAGACCAAGTGGTGGACATTCTCACCAAACCATTAAAGTATGATACCTTTGCCAAATTAAAGTGTATGCTTGGAATGATGGTTTTGAAAAATCAATATAAGGGGAGATGTTAGTTATTAATCTTGCTTCTATTACAAGAATCAGTTTAAGTTATGATTGAGTTTGTTAGTAATTGTAACCTCCAGGTTCAATTAGAAAAGAATGGGAGTTAATCCTATTTTTGTTACAAGAATAAATTTAAGTTTAATGGGTTATCATGATGTAATTCTAACCTCCAAGTTTAGTTAGAGAAAGAATGGGAGTTTGGAGGACTTAGCCTATTATAAATAGGCCATTTTATAGTAGCTTTGATATACCACATCGAAATAAAATATTTTTGTTTCCCCTTATATTTGCTCTACTCTTGCGCCTATTATTTTGTTCCATGTTAACTCTTATCAATCACCAACCCAAACAAGTATTTTGTTCATTTGATTTAATGGGAAGAGTTGGTGGTGTTGACACTATCAATTTCAGAGAATGAAGTTTTTTTAAAAAAGAAAAACAAGCATTTCTCCAATAGAT
Source organism: Gnetum montanum (assembly GCA_015680685.1). Classification (NCBI taxonomy): domain Eukaryota; kingdom Viridiplantae; phylum Streptophyta; class Gnetopsida; order Gnetales; family Gnetaceae; genus Gnetum; species Gnetum montanum. Next base: position 582,332 of record MNCI01010294.1, read on the forward strand.
CATAATGCTTCAATGCCAAACGCTTTAGATGCAATGGTGTAGGTAGAAAGCTCATTAATTTACGAACATCTTCATACCACCAGGGAAGCCAAAGACCATCAACCAATTTTGGATCAGTCACTTACTCAAACATAGAACCTTGAAATTGAATTTTCAAGGAACTATAAAGGCATTGTAGTGTAGCCTAGGAATCTTTTCCAAATCTTCAACATCTACAATTACTAGAGGGCAACCAAGCTCATAAAGTTCACTGTAGATTATCACCAAGGTTGCCAAAAGATGAAAAAATTTGAATAGGTTTCTTATAAAAATAGAATTTTCTCCTTCTTCATCATGTCTTTCTACATAGAAGGGACTCTCTATTTACTATATGCTTGTAATATCTATGTTTCTTTGGATATGGCCCATATATTATATCACAATTAACTTCTGCTAACTTCTATTGGTGGCCTTCACTTGAGGTTCATTATGTGAAAGCTTTCTAGCATATGCATGTCTTTCAAGCTATTATTTTCCACTAACTGCATTCTTATCTTATGGATCATCCACTTGTTGGAGACAATGCCATAGTGAAAAACGAACAACATAGCCAACACCTATGAATGATTAGAATCACTACAACTACCCATCTTCAATTAAGCTCTTTAAAAGTCCAGCACTTGAAGGAAACTTGTAAACTACCATAACATTCATAGGAAAATAAATTTCCTTAATAAGAGCTTCTACAAGTCTCCCGCCAATATATGGACCATGTTGCAGGCGACGATTTATGTTTAGCCTTCAGAAAGTAGAAAAGATACTTCTTGTGTAACCGTTCCAACAAATCACGTTCTTTTAAACCCAAAATGTCAACATGAAACCTAATGTTCCTCAAGGCTAAAGAATTAAGTACTATGGGAATGATAGGACGGTCATTATTCATGCATTCTAACTCAAATCTTTCAATGGTTTTTTTTCTATTATTCCTACAAGCAGCAGCATAGTACTCTTCTAACAAAGCTTTGCCAACTTGTTGCATAAACATGTTATTGTCTCCCTCAAAAGTTGATTACACATCATATTCATCCTTTAAATGGCCAATATAGTTTTCTATCTCAGGTGTAAATGTTAAACTGAGCTTGATCTTGCCACAGTAAATCTGGTCTTACAAAACAATGTTGTATAATGATTTAGGAAGGCTTCCCTCTATAAACACTGCATCTAATGGAATGCTAACTTCATTGATGAAATCAACCTTGTTAGTGTTGTTGCTATCGTAAATTCATAGCATCAGATCTATCACATTTTGCTGAAGTTTAATACGAATGTCTAGTTCCATTCCCGATTGCTTCCCTGTAAGAGATGTCTTAGGATGGAGGTTCTCCTAGGTCATCCCCATGGTTTAGGAACTATGGAACACTCTGAGGCACCCTTGGATGATACTCAAGTATTAGAAAACCAATCCTAGTTTGGTAGTACCAAGCTAGCAATAGGAATTTCTCTTGTTACATCTCTTTTTAAGTCCTCTTCATACTACCCTTACTTGGAGAACTACATGGCCTTGATTCTATAGTGGTCGTAGATATGTAGGTAGCCAAGACTAGATAGTTTTGGTGTGATGCCATGCCAAACCTTGTACTAGATCATGAGGGGTCTGGGAATGAGGCACCCCTTGTAGATGCATCATTTCCCCTTCCACTAATGATATCTACAAGGTTGCTTGTGTACTTGTTTGCAAGGTCCTCATTTCGAGTTTAGTCATTCTCCTTAAGGTGCATTCTCTTATATTAAGAAATTGTGTTGCCACTCACTCCCTTCCATGGGATGCTTACTTGTTAGAGGCATATTCCCTAAGTCTTCTATCCTAGATCCATTGGATCTCAATGAATTCCTTAAGATGTCAAAAAACATTAGGTCAATGTTGTTACAGATGGTATCAAAACATTTTTGGAATCGTGTTGTGATAAGTGTGTGCCCTTTGACAATGTTATACCATCAAGGTTATTTATTTATGGTCCTTTTGGATAGATATTTGGGTGATATAGGATCATATCCTTATATACTCTTTGGATAGTTTCCTTATGGTAAGACTCTTAAGCTCTTCATTATGGGACCAATGTTACATTGTGAGCAACTAATGTATGTTGTTCTCTTAGAGGATGTATGTGATTGCATTGTGGTATTGTCTTCCATTGATTTCCTTATGGTTGGACTAGTTGCAATTTTATTTGATATGGTAGAGGAGAGTTATATTGGCAACTTATAATTTGTTGTTGTTTAAGGAGCTCTCATCTCTAGTCTCCAGTGATTCATCTGGGATGGATTGGACCTAGTCTCCACTTCGATCTCCACCTAGATGACATGTATCAAGATGGCATTGATTGAATTATGTAGGATGCAATATCCTTGCACTCCCACTCACCATAGATACAATGAGTATGGGAATCACAAATTAGGACATGTTGGTTCCCAAGTACCTCAAGATGAAGGGCCTTCAGACATGTACTCTTGGTGAGCCTTGTCCTGGGTGGATCAAGACCATCACTAGCAGACTTTGTACACTTGTGTTTGTGATTGTATGTTTGTCTAGTTGTGTAAACATGTATTCCTTAGCTACATTTTCAAATTCTACTATGTGTCTCTTTCATCATGTCTATCATTTTCAAAAGTGTTATGGTTCCTATTTCAATAACCTCTTATGCTTCAACCATGATTGCCCTTATTGAAGATCTTTCATGTGTTGAGTTTCCTCACTTAAGTTGATTGTGTTTCCCATTCATTGATGGCATCACTTCTTTGGTTGGTGTTATTTCTTAGGTATTTTGATTTGGAGACCTTTTGGGGCAAGTCATCCTATTGTTGGTTCTTGTTTAGACCTCACCTCTCTTAATGAGAGTCTTTCTTGTGAATGCATTCTCTTTGATGTTGCTCTTCGTAGTGAGAATTGGAGTTGAGACCTATTATTGGCTAGACCTTGGTCTCCCTCCTTATGTTTCGAGTTGAGATAACAAATCTCTATTCCCCATGCCTCTTATGAATTTGTTGAGATTTTGATCCTAGTGGAAACCAATGTCAGTGGTTGGGAATGTTTGTTGTATGCAAATCTTGGACTTTGAGAGTGTTTTAGTTCTCTCTCTAGATGTGCCTCATGATATTCTTTTGTGTAAGTGTATCTAATTGACCCATCATGTTTTGCATGATTGATCTCTATGCATGTTTCTGAGGTCTTGTTCTCTATGATGTTGTGAGATTGATATTTCTTTGTTGTGTGATCATGCTTGATGATTGTATATGAGGTTGATGTGCTAATCATGTTACTACTAACTCCTTTGTTTTTGATCTATTGTCTTGGTCTTGTAGGAAACACAAGTACAAAGATGCAGTAACCTCAGTTGATTCTATGAGCACTATGTCTATGGGGAAGATGTGTGCTCTTGAGGCCTTCATGAATTGGTTACTTGGTCTTGGAATCCCAACATTGGGTTCTAGATTTATAGTATCCTTGCTATGGGGGAGTAGTTACTACATCATGATTTTTTTCCTGTCGGTGTTGGGTGAGCACTAACATAGGATGGTGATCCATCCTAGACCCTACAGATATTTCGTTAGTAGATGGCATAGAATAATATCCTTAGCTATGCCAAATAGTGATGGCCTAGGAGTGGACAATGCCCTGAGGTCCCACTATGGTAGGTGGTGGATTCTCAGTTGGCATCTTACATTGTTTGATCATTACATTAGTGTCTTGGTTCATTTTCTTTTGATGGCAGTCGTGTAGTGGGTGCAGTGCAATAGTTGTTCATGTACATGCAGAGATAGAGATAGATTTTTCTCATAATAGCATGGTGCAGATTTGGTGTGCTCCTAGTGTCCTAAACCCTTCAGCTTAGGATGGAATCAGGTAGTTTGTCCTATAGCCTTCTCGGCTTGGGTAGCATTCCCAAATATCATGTACTTTGCTCACCAAATGTATTCCTATCCTAGGATGTGGAATATTGTAATGTAATGTTGTGATGTATTCAGTTTTGATAGTTTATGCATATAAAAGTGCTAGATTTTATTTCCCTATGTGAATCAATTGGTCCCTTATCATAGGCCTATGCCACACTCTATGACAAGGCCAAGCTTTATGTATAGTGTTTTCCATGTGCTTGTCCTTGAAGCACCTCCTCTCTATGTTGTAAGTGGCCTTTGTACCTTGATGTGTAATTCTACTAAAATCCATATGGAAAATCCTATTGTTGATAAATGGTGTTGCAATGAGGAGGCTAGGGCAAGTCGTTACCCAAGATGCTTCCAAACTGATGCTTTATGTTATTGGTGATATTGGCATGCCATGATGGTGTGTCCTTCAAAGAACGTTCTTAAGACAAGATAAGTTTTGGAAACTCTTCCTTTTAGATTCCTTGATAGATAGAAATCTTATTCATAGGTGATCAATGGTGGAATATAGCCTAAAATTCAAAAAAATTGGTTTGATAAACTAATCTTGATAGCGGGTGGTTCGTGGTGGCCATGTGAATTGCAATGGAAGACTAAAAATCCAAACTGAAGATGATGTTGTTATGTCTGGCTATGGGGTAGAGTTGAGACCTAGGTATCAACATCTAGACTCCCTCTTCCATGGTTGGATGTGATCTTTGGAGTACTTTTTGCAAGCATTTGGATGGTGGTCCATCCTTGAATAAGTGAAGTTACATTTACATAAATTATGACTTCTCTTGATGGCCCTGCATGATGGACCTATATGTGTTGAAAACACTTGAGCCTATGCTCTCATGACTAGGGGCTTGTGATTCTTTTGAGGACTATGGTGCACTCTCATAATTGGGGGCTCATGATGCTTTATGCGCTATGGTGTATCATCCCATCTCCCTTGTGTACTTTGGTGTATTCTAATGTATCACCCCATCTTTCTGGTGTATCATCCCATTTCTTTGGTGTATTGCTGAATTATGTCAATGTCCTAACCTCTCAGGTGGAATACCATGATCGATGACTCTATTACTTGGTGATTCTCTAGTTCTATGAGGGGTCATTCTCCATTCCAATGCATACCCTCTTCAGTTTTTGAAATAATAATGCAGGTTGTATTGAGACAGTTGTTTCTTAGATGGTATTTAGATGTTGTTGATGTTTGGGACTTGTTCCAAGCAATGGTCCCATGTTCCTAAAATTTTGGGGCTTGTTTTTAGAGATAGGATATTGTTATCATGGTTAAATTCATGGAATCTCCCTTGTGAGGCCATGTTGTTGATGTAGCTTCAATGTATATCTCTCTCTCTTTTAAGGAGTCTCTCTCAACTTTTGGGGCTCCAAAGGGACTTCCTTGTTAGGGTTCTTTGGTAGACCTTTCTTATTGTAAATCCTTTAGGGATGAATCATGTACTATTTTGAGTTGGTAGTTGATGTTGTTGAAGCCCATTCATTGTAAAATTATCTCAAGGACCTAGTCTTCTTATGGGAAAAATGTTCTTGTTGACTCTCACATTCATCATTCAATTCCATTGGAAATAGGTAGTGATGTGGCCTTGTGCACCACAATTATTGTAATTAGGATGGACTAGTCTGTATGCAATGAAAACCTAACCCTCCTACAATGAAACAAAACTCCCTCTTTGTGAAATTTTTAGGGATGAACTCTTTCACTTCTTGAGTTGTTCTTTAGGTGGAATCAAATGTCGGTAAGACCTATGAATCTATGTCCTCCCTCAATTGGTAGTGGTTCAACAATATGGTTATGTTGGCTATGTGGACTATTGGGACATGTATTATGGGTATGGTGTAGTTGGTTTGTTGTACTTGCCTATGGAAGAAACCTTACAAAGAGGATCTTCCCTTCATGTTTAAAAATCCAATTAAAGGTGTTGATCATGAGTTGTGGTTGTTCCTGGCATGGCAGGAAAAATTCAAATTCTAGGAACCTGGATGTTCCTTGGAACATTCATGATTGTGGTTGTCCTCAGAGGTGATTCTACATGCTTCCTTGAACTAACTATTCAAAAAATGGTGCTTGTCCCATCTCTCAGAGTGGGAAGGACTACTTCCAAGATGCAAGTGTGGCTAATCCTTTCCCATGAATAGGACATTATGGTTGTAATGGATGATTTGGTTGTGGATGGTGTGAGACTTGTGTATGGAGGATTACCTTGGGGTTGACTACCCAACATATCCTCCACTTGTCTAAGGGTTTGAGTAGGTGTTCTCAATGTTGGACTTCCTCTAATGATGTCGATGACAAATTGGGTTTGTATGCAATGATAGCCCCTTAGAGAAATTTTCCAAAAAAAATTTGGATATTCTCTTTTACTAAGGAAATAGAATAGTTTTGGATGACAAAATATGAATTGCGATGCTAGAATGCCTACAGACAGCAAGGTCAAATTCAAAAGATCTACCTATGTACCTTGTTTGAAAGGGAGATCACACTCAACCCCCTTCCTACCAACCTAAATAGATGTGATGTGAGAAAAAAAAAAGAAAATATGTGAAAGATATAGATGTGGTGATCTAGTACATAGATGGCAAGACCAGTGAGATCCCATGGGTCTTCATGCAATAAGTAGAACCTAGGGTTCTAGAAAGCTTGAGCTACTTATGAAGACATGTCTCTTTTTGGGCATGCTATCTTTCAATTTTGGTTTCCCAATTCCATCACCAAGATGGCTAGTGGTCCTAGTCAGACCTCAAAATTAATGTGAAAAAAAATAAAGCGAATCAATGGGTGCTGAGATGCCATTCAAAATAAATCTCAGCTAGACTTATGGAAGAAGAGCTTGTCCTCTTGCATAGGTATGGGTCTACGCAAGAAAACAAGTCTCTAGACCCAATAAGGAATGGATCTAAGGGACACCTTAGAGATGTTGGTCCTTTGGAATGGACTTCTCCCTCTTGTCACAAAGTAAGAAAAAAATTTTGGGTTCCTCCAAGTGCCCTTTGCATTTTATGCAAGGCCTTGGATGGAAGGACGTATCAAGTGTTGGGGTTGGTAACTTCCTTCAAGCTTGGCATCAATTAAGTTAAGGAATTCCTTAGAGTTGACGAAGTTCCAAACCCACACTTGAAGTGTACTCTCAAAGCTATCCTAGGATCCTCTTTGAGTACGTTGCTTCTTTTATGTAGGGGAGGATTGTAAGAGATGTCTTAAGATAGAGGTTTTCTTAAGTCATCCCCATGGTTTGAGAATCATGGAACAATCTCAAGTGTCCTTTGGTGATACTCAAGTGTTAGAAAACCCATCCTAGCTTGGTGGTACCAAGCCAATAGTAGGACTCCCTCTTGTTATATCCCTTTCTAAGTCCTCTTCATACTACCCTCACTTGAATAAATATATAGCCCTAATTTTGTAGTGGTCATAAATATGTAGGCAACCAAGACTGGATAGTTTAGATGTAGTGCCATGTGGAACCTTGTACCAAATTGTGAGGGGTTTGGGGATGAGACATCCCTTGTAGATGCATCATTTCCTCTTCCACTGATGATGTCTATACAGTTGCTTATGTACTTGTTTGCAAGGTCCTTGTTCATCATTTAGTCATTCTCCTTAAGGTACATTCTCTTATATTAAGAAGTTGTGTTGCTGCTCATTCGCTTCCATGGGGTGCTTACTTATTAGAGATGTGTTCCTCAGGTCTTCTACTCCAAATCCATTGGATCTCAATGAATTCCTTGGGGTTCCGGATAATGTCGAGGCAATGTTGTTACATTTCCTATCAGGATGCAACCAAAATCTTCCACTTTTGTATTACGTAAGGTCCACATTACTAAGTATATCCATGTTCTTGAGGTGCTAAAAAAATTTAGAAATTTTTGAATGAGCAAAGTTGGTGGATTCATGGGTAGGGCATTAGCTTAATTTGGGGTTAGTTTCATCTGCTACTGCAAATTTTGGATGTAAGTCTAGTTGTGGTTGGCTTTGTGATTTCAGAAGATGGCACATCCAAAGTAGGTCTACTAAGAGTTTTATTTCATGTAGGTCAATGGTGAGCTCAACCATGGCATCAAGGAAGTAGCTCAACCATGGTGGAATAGTACCATCTCTAGCACCCATCCTTCATTCATGAAAGTCATCACTTGCTTAAGATTATAGTTTGTGGCAACCTCCACGAAAAGGATACCCCACTGATCACATACTACAGTGAAGCAATGCAGGATTCAAGTGTTTGAAATTGAGTGTCTCAACCTCATGAAAGGCCTCCAAGGAATACCATCAATCTTCCATTTGGCTATTCAAATCATGCTCAATGTCTTGAACATCGTCCCAATACAAAGTTTGTTTTCCCATTTCTAGCTATATTTTCATTTACAAACTTTCTACTATTAATCATCCCAACTCTGCTAGATGATTTTTATCTATGGGAAGTAGGATATTCTTCCTCTTTAGAGCTCACATTTTTCCATGAAGTTGGTCCATTTTAGCATCGATATTTTTCCTTGTCAATATGGCTAGTCATAACAATTGCTTGAGCAATCTATAATTCCCCTTTACTATGACTTTTTTAACAACTAAAACATTATGAGAAATATTTTCTAATGTTTCTACATTTACTAATTTGGCTTTTATAGATTCATATTTTTAGATATTGAATAGATTTTCCTTCTCATGTTTCTTGTCATCAACTAGATCATTCTTTCAACTTTATAAATAATGGAATAGAATTCTAAATGAAATTTTCTTAGCAATGTATGTCACTACTCCATCAAATGGCAAAAATGTGCCAACATTTTTAACTAATTAATTACATCATTTTGTGCCTATGTAAGTTGGTGTATTGTAGGGTCTAATAATTATGCATGGATTTGTGTAACTTCATTTTGTAACTACTAATTCAATAACTTTGATTATTATAGTTTTCCCAAATAAATCTTTAACTTTCCTTTAATTGTGATGATCTTAGACTAGAGAGTAGTGATATATTTATGAATAACAAGAATATCTATCATTATTATTCCAATTCCAACCAATCTATCTAGTACTTCATGATATGCCAAACTCATTGTTTCTTCTCACTTTAATCTAGCCCTTGTAGATACTCGAATGTCTAGAATAGTAGCAAAGTCTCATATTGCTACTATAGAAATCTTAAATGCTTCATCAATTCTATTTGCCACTATTTCTACAATAGTTTCTCTCTTTGCATAACATGATCATTATAGTTACTTCATCATCTTTCTTCAATGTGAACAAAAAGTTTGTTCTTTCACCAGAGATTTCAGGATACTCTTCTCATAGCATGATAGTAACATCTCCCATAGGATTAATGAAAGTACTAAGGCTAGTTCTAATAGCCTTGAAGAAGTTACCTAATTCATCTCATTACTAGCTAAGAGTCCTTGATAGTTCATGAAAATGACTCATAGCATAATGATATTTCGCAATGCTTCTTATGCGTACTTATTGGCTTGTGGTTGATGCACTTGAACTTGCACCAGCACCCATGGTTCTAGTTTCTTGGACAAGGTTAGCTATGATGAAAATTGATGTTGTTGCTAATATAGTTTTTGGTGATTATGGCACATCCTCCTAGATTTTGAGGCAAGGTTTCACTTTCATCATCTCTTATTACGAAGCTGCGTGTACCTTACAAAGAATATCATTAGCATATATCGTGATTTCTTCCCTTCTGTAGATTTTTCTATTCACGGATGAGAAGAGAAGTATCTTTCTATCTTCTTTATTTTCTTTGAATCACTTCTTGATTTGTAAGAAAATTAATTGAGGTAAGTTAATTGGAAATTTTCCACTTAAGGTTACACATGTTGTCATAGAGAAGAACATAACCTTACTGTGATAGATTATCTAATTGAGATGGTACATGATAATCTTAGAATACATGAGACATACTCTTTTATACCATAGGATCTTTACACCCATTTCTTCTTTACCTAAACATCTAGCCTGGTGGATGGTTTAGCAACGTGTGTCCACAAGGCATAGGTGATGGCATCAGTGGAATAGGAGATATTAATATCTTTACTCCTTATAGTTACATCCTCCTAACCTATAATACCTTAGTATTTAGAGCATAAAGTCTTAGGTTTATTATTTATTTTGTAATGATTAGTTTTAAGCATAAGAGTATATTTAAATATATTATGTTAATAATATATGATATCTTGCTAGTGTTTTATTCTAGCATATTTAAATTTAAATATCTTTCTTAAAATTATACTTATGGTTGTTCATCTTGAGGTTTGAACCCTTGACTCCTAATGTACATGTAGTACATTGATATTTTTTTTATTAGTACATCATGATGTATTTTCTTATAACCTTCTGTATAATGCATCTTAGAACACTCCCTCATGTATGAAGAAGCATACATGTTTTATTTTATCTCATGCTTACTAAGATTTGAACCTTGGATTTTGCTCTTATTACATATCTAGAAATATTATTAGTTTGTATTTCAAGATTATTATTTTTTAGTACTTTATAATGCTTAATGCCTCTTTTGAAGGATAGGTGTAAAGGATGGTAGTGACCCATTATTGATATTTTATTAAGGTTTATTAAATTCTATTAAATTTATATCTTTATGTTATTCAATTTTGGAATAATGTAAGAATATGATAATATGACATGTTAAATAGATATTTAGGGTTATTGTTTTTATCTTGGAAATTATTCTTGGGTATGTGATTTATTCTAAAATTTTCTCAGTGAATTAAATCCATTGGTCAACTATTTAAACTCTCTTATAGAAGCTTATGACATAATCTTGGAAATTAGAGTATTAAATTATTATTCTTGAAATTATCTAACTTTGGATTTATATTTATAAATATCTAGTACAACTATCTCTCTTTATATTAATTATGCATATTTCTGCTATTGCTTTCTTGCTATTGGTTATGCATGACAAATCTCTTACTGATTTCTAGATTTAAACATGGCCTTTCTTAGCTAAGCTTTGATCTTAATTGATCATTCAAGGTAGATAAAATATTCATTCATCCATCATTTTTTTCTTCTAGATCAATCCTCATTTGAGCTATCTTTCTTTTCTTCTTTCCTATGTTAAACTAACCTCTTTTATCATTATCAATCTAACCTTGGTTTGCTATTTCTTACCATAATTTTTCTCTTTTTAATTTGCTACTTTTCATTTTAGATTCATCTTTCTCCTACATCATCTCCGCTTGGTGGCAATGGTAAACCAAGTCATAAAAAATCTAATATAGTTTTTAGAGTGGCCTAGACATTAGTAATAAAATCATAACATAGATAAAATTGATAATCATGAATATAATAGGATACATGGTATTATATTCATCTTTGTAAGCTATTCATTTATATTAAGAATTAATTCATATCATATAAACATAAATATTGTATGAGTATATTTCAAGTTCTATATTAGTAGAAATACCAATATAAATAGTTTGATCTTATTAGAAAACTATTTGTATCACCTTAACATGAAATAAGTATAAATAAATCCTGATTTGCATATCATTCTTAAATATAAGATAATTAATGTGAACTTATAATTTGTTACTATGCAATTTCATTCATAGCCTATGCAATATCATTTGCATTCTATGCAATATGTCTTTAATTATTGACTTTGCTTTTGTATTCAGTCATACCTTTCTTTCATCTTTTTTATGATTATCCATGCATAAACCACTAAATTACATTATGCTATTCTAACATCAATACCTTTTGGATTATATATCCATTAAAGTAATCCACTTTTATATTTATTATTCTATATTCCATAAATTTAATATTTCTTGCTCTTTTCATCCATTTAATCTCTACTTCATTTTCCTCTACTAGTCTTACCAACATCATCATTGCATTCTTGATATCAAAAAACGGATTAAATGACCTCTTTGGATTCCTATTCCTAAAGCCAACTTATCCTCCACTTAGGTTTCATCATTTTCTAATCTTGGATTCCTAATATCCTCTTGGATAGCTCTTGGTTAGAAAGATTGCCTGATTGCATCTCAATATAATATCGTCTCATGAAAAGCATGTAATTTTTTTAAAAAATTTTACTATTAATTAATTCTTTCACTCTAATCTATCTTGTCATTTTTCGGAACACCTTTCATCATCTCATCCCATGCATTGATATGGAATCCAATGGAATGTATAATCATTTTTATGTACTTTGTTCAACCAAATATTGTACCTAAAATCTTTGGTTCATTTCTAAAAAGATTCAAATTTCCATTTATGAATTCCCATAGCTTGAATGATTTAGAACAACTTTTTCCCCTGATATTTCTTTTTCAAATTATCACACAAATACCTTTATCTAGGTATAATCTAATATAATGAATATGTTGCATTCCACAAAGCTTCCTTACCTGATTTTATATGTATCCTTCCAAGAGTTATTTGAAGTCATATACCATATTAATATAATATGAAGTGTAGTTACTTCTATTATCTTCATCTATAACATGATGCATATGCATAAGTTCTGGTAGTGAAATTATGCCCTTTTTCTTATAGCCATTAATAGACTTTCAAAGCTACCATTAATATCCATATGCGTAAGCCCTACCAAAAGGAAGCTTAAATCAATAACCTTTAAAATTTTTCTAGCTATAAGAAACAACAAATAAAAAAAATATGTTTCTTCTTGTTATCTTCTCTAAAGCTATCCATTTGTAGCAAAAGTTTAGGAAATAACTTAAAAAGATATTTTAGATTATTTTCATTAACAACATCTAACTGCTACTATTCTCAATATCCCATTTTAGAATGATTAAGTAGTGTTATCATAAATGAACATCTTATGAAATTGCATTGTTTCTTCAGAATATCACCATGCCTATCAATAGGGTCAATCTTCAAATCCCTCAAACATGTTGATAAAGATGTGATAGTAAATTAGAAATCCAAGTATATATAAAATTGGTTGAAATTACCAAAACCTCCATATCTCTATCTTTTAACTAGAATTCCTTTAATGAATATTTAGAACTTTTGCTTTTTGAGAATATCCTCAAGGAAAACTAAAAATTTTGGAAATGATATTCTTGGCTTATCCAATCTATCATAAATGATGCTTACATAATTAGTAGACTACCTTGTTTCTAGATATCTATGAATGTAATATGTATTCTTGCATACAATTACAAAATCATAATGATTTTGAAGCTTTATTTAAATTCTATCCCTTTTCATAGCATTCCTTTTACATTTCTTTCTTTTGTCCAATATAAAAAGTTCTACAAATTAAGAAATCATGTTTTATATTGAAAGTTATATTTAGATAATATTTGTTAAATATCCTTGATAGCTAACGTTTGATAATAAGTGAAAATTTCAAATCAATCAATCTAGGTTAAATGTATTTTTCAATAAAATACATTGACTCATGGTCATAGGTAACATTATAATTAATTTAAATGTTCTATCTCTCTTAACTTGTCTACATTCTGATGATGACTAGTCAACCGTCTCATCAACAACTCTCTTAAGAATTGTTATTACTACAATCTTGCTAAAAGCCGGCTCTACCTTTCTTGTGTTTTTATGCTCAAAGAATACATGTCCATCCTTGAAATTACATAAGTAATTGTAGAATGTACTACTAGGAATCTCATGAATTGTACACTAGGCCTTCTTACAAATCATAATGCCAAAATATTTCATTATCTTTACTACATGATTTCCATTCTAGATAACATGATTTGATTCAAATTCGTGCATAATATATGACCTTTGATCATTAGCATTGATTGTGGACATCATTTAGCAAGTTCTTCTAGTATGATCTATTGTCATATTCTATATATTTTTCTTCTTATAGAAATTAGCACACAAGATAGATAGAAAATTGTTAGGATGGTCAACTAATCTAATTGTTAATTTTTTGTTAGGTTCTCTATTCTCAATTAGCTCAGCCTTCCCTCTACTTTTGAATGTTCTCTTCTCTATGGATGCATTATAGATATGCTATATTGACTTGATATTAATTGGGTTGATAACTTTAATTTCTAACCTGATATTGATCTTAGTATGATTGGACAAACTAATCCATGGAAGGCCAAGGAATTACGAATTCAAGATATCATATACATTATCTTTAATCCATACTATCATTGATAGAAGATTGTTGAAAAATAAAGAACATTCATAACATTCCTTATCAATTAGCTCAATATAAATACCAATATCATTATTAGATAGTTGAATAATAGAGCAATCTCTCATGCTTTCTAAACCACATCTTACCTCTATTCTATTTCATTTTTATGAATCTACCACAATATCTTCTATTTGAACTTTGTATATTGTCCTAGATGTAAGTAAGCCTTCCTTTGTACATTCATGTTTTATCATCACATTTCTCCTAAATGATTTATCAAATTGCTGCCTTATATAATCTAATAAGGTACCCTTATTCCACCTATATGAATGTAAATAAACATTAAGCTATAGTTATATCAATCACTCATCACAAGAAATAATTATTTTAATAATAAATTAAAATAATACATATCATAAAATCATAGTATATCATAAGATTTACATATGCAATCCATATTATTCTAACTCAATGCTATATTTGTATCATGAAGGTCAATGTCATTTAAATCTCTTTATTTTTTGGTATCCTATATATGAATAGTAAATAACTATATATATGAGGTTGCTTAGTCATGCATTATTTTATAACTAACAATTATGAATCATGAATCATCGAAAAAACTCCATATAATCCATGTTTAATATGATGATATTAGTTAGAATACATCATTCTATGTTATAATGATTTAAAAACAATATGAATTAAGATATAAATATTTGCATCAATTTCAGATGCATCCTATGTGGGTTTCTCCTTTTTTTTTATTTTCCCCTGATATTGCTTATCTTTTAATTAATTAATTACATCATGATTTGACTAGCTAAGTTAGTGGATTATGGGATTTGACAATAAGATATGAAGTTATCAAACTTTATTTTGTAACTACTAATCTCACACCTCTGCTTATTGTACTTATGCCTTATAATTGACCAACTTCTCCTTTGCTATGTGGAGCTAAGACTATATAGTAATGATATTGTGACATTCTTGTTCCCAGATGGTGTTGTTGCATAACAAATAATCACTACCCCTTCCAAACACCACGAGCATTGAGAATCACTACCCCTTCCAACATACAGCAGACACCATTGACACCAAGAATCACTGCCCCTTCCGATGCTCCATGAACACCACCGATGTAAGGAATCACTACCCCTTTTGATGCACTACAAACACCATTGGCATTGGGGATCACTACTCCTTCTAGCACATCATGAACACCACCGATACTACAAATCACTATGCCTTCTAGTGCACGATGAACACCATAGGCACTGCAAATC
The DNA here is from genome assembly GCA_015680685.1 of Gnetum montanum. Classification (NCBI taxonomy): domain Eukaryota; kingdom Viridiplantae; phylum Streptophyta; class Gnetopsida; order Gnetales; family Gnetaceae; genus Gnetum; species Gnetum montanum. The sequence goes on from MNCI01010294.1 coordinate 597,654, forward strand.
ACTGCCCCTTTCGATGAACCGTGAACACTCCTAGTGTTGTAGATCACTTCCTCTTTCAATGCACCATGGACATCACCAGTGTTGTAGATCACTACCCCTTCTAACACACTGCAAACATCATCGACACTATAGATCATTGTCCCTTTTGATGCACCATGGACACTACTGATGTCATAGATCACTACTTCTTCTAGCATATTGTGTACATTGCTAGTGTTGGGGATCACTACCTCTTCCAACACACCATGGACACTACCAATGTTGGAAATCACTACCCCTTCTAGCGCCTCTCAAACATTGCTGATGATAGAAATCATTGCCCCTTCTAGTGTCCCTCTAGTGTCACTACAATGAAACCCTCATTCTTCTATGCATTGGCCACCTACGCTACACATGTCCTAAGAAGGACCATGTAGGCCCCTCCCTCTTAGGTTGCATAGGCCCTTACTTGGCCTATGTAGGCCATGGCAAGGGTTGCACAAGCCTAGGAACAAGTCACCTTTTCACCCAATCAATGTCACTGACCATCACCATGCTTTCCTAACTCACCTCCACCACTACACCTTGCCCACAACTATGCCCATCTCCACCACATCCATCTTTCACACCACTAGGGCTTCATTGTGGCCAACACTACTTGGGGTTGTGCAAGACCTAAGAAGGGTTGTGCAAGCCCAATGAAAAACCACACTAGACTAATCAAAGCCATGGCAACCAATGTAGATCCCCTTGCAACATTTCCAAGCCTACACAGATTCCCTTACACTGTTGCCACCATCAAACTCCTTGTACCTGACCCACCACCATTTCCCACTATCATGGCAATCTCCTAGCATGTCCTATTTACTGCATTCTCCTAGTGCATCCTGCCCACTATTGTCACACTCTCCTAGAACTTCCTATCAACCATGCTCTCATCACATGCCCTGCTCACTATTCCAATGCCCCCATGGCATTACTGACATCCTTTCTCTTACCATTATCCCTACCCCTACTTGGCAACAGAAAAATTCTTGATCAACTAAAAGAAAATTCAAATTTCCATCTTCAAAACATTGATTTAAAATTAGGAACATGAAAAAGCATTTTCAAAAATAATGATTGAGGCATTGATAGGAAATAAGATAAAAACATTATAATTAAGCATGCTCATCCTAAAGTAGTACTAGGATGGGTGACCTTTGAGGAAGTCTTGTTTTTCATGTCAAAAGTTCTAGGCCTCAAAATCCATAACATTTCATTTTTAAAGCCTTTTCCAATGAATAAAATGTCATTTCCTACAAATTTTAACCTTTTAGACACAATGGTAAAGTTAGATCCTCCTTCCTTAGAATTCGTGCGATAACTATCAAATGGCTAGTATAGATATCTACTTCAAAGTTTAGATGTCTACTTGAGATAGTCCTTAACATAGGAAAGATGTCTACCTGGAAAACTAGACGTCTATTATGTGAGTTAGATGTCTACAATTTCTGCCAAACTTCTACTATTAGAAGCAGTTTGATAGATGAAGCATGTTTATGATCTTTGGGCTTCTTAGTAGTCTTCAGGGCATCTTCACTATGATTTGTAGACTTTGTTTCCATCTGTGCTTTCATCTAGTTCACTTAGTCTTTGTATTGGCATCTCATCATGGATCTCATTTCTAAAATCTTATTTTTCATTTTGAAGTTCTTTATTGATTAATTTTCTAATGACCCTACAAGATCACAATCACACACATACATTCTACAATCTCCATTTTCCTTAAGGTTTTGACATACCAAAAGGTCAACACTTTCTTACCCATAAACTTGTGTTGAATAATAGTATTTTTTGCAACTTCTAGCAAAATGTCTTCTAACTAATCTTCAAACTTTTTTATTTTTAACAAATTTTGTATCTCTTACTGAAAAGATTCTATATTTGTAAATGTAATACATCTTTTTATTTTTTGGCATTGCGTATAGTTAGAACACATTCCTTTATAAAAAATTGTAGAATATGATGTGGAGATTCTATTAATTTACTACCAATCTAAAAGTCACTAATTCCTAGTACATTTTGAGGGGTGGTTAGCAATAAATTAATACATGAACATCTTCCTTCCTTTTTTAAAAGTAAATATTGAGCTAGATGTAAATTTTTGAATCCCACTTAAAATAATAAGATCAATGCCTTGTTCCCATTCTAACATGTGCTTTTCTGTTTAATTTGTTTTAGTATCCTTTGATGTTCTTTTCCATGCAATTCTAATTTGACCATAATCTCACATATCTAGCCATCCTTAATTATTTTGCCACTTTAAAATAGCAATCTACTCAGAACCAATCCTTGTATTAAAGTCACCACATCTATAAACTTTACCTTTTAATTTAAATTCCACTTCATCTCATTCAAAATATTGAAAATGTTTGTTTTTTATAAATCTAATTTGCATAATATGTTACATCTCGTGGGTGAAAGTAACAAAAACTAAGAAATACATGGCATTTTCTCTAAATAATCATGTGGGGGTGGGGAGAGGTGGGGATGGGGGCAGCGGTTTAATTTTTTTTTTTTTTAAGGTTCAAGTTGAAAAAGCTTTCAACTTTTCTCACAATTTGTTCATTATTTTTTATCTCAAAACCCCCAAGATATAGAATCAAACCCATAACTTATAATGTTGAAATCAAAAATCTTACCATTAAGCTAACTTCTTATTGTTTTGTTATTAAGCTTTGTTTTAAGATTATCCATGAGCATTAACATGAGACGTGTTATAGGACATTGATCACATATGCTAATAGGATGCCCCGCACATGTTCAACTCATGTGAGCTGAGTTCTATCCTATATGAACTCTGATGTGGTAGTCACATCGAACTTAGCTCTCTGTATGCACATTTATATGAACTCAGTCTAATTAACTTGTTGTGATATGGAAAGTAAAACGATTTTAATGGTTGAGAGCTTAGGATGAACAATGGTTAGTAAAACAATTAAGTAAACTTTAAAATTTTGTATGGTGAACTAATGGTACAAGCTCAAAGAGCATGTGAACTCTCCATGTTTGGGGGGCATGAGAGGAGACACTAAATACGCAGAAATGAATATGGAAGGTTTAAGTAGTAACCGAGTTTTACATTGTTAAGTTGGTGAACAGTTAATATGAGTATTTATGACTAACTCTCCGGACTTTGGCATGTGCTAAGGTTTGATGATGTTTGAAGCGCGGTCGGGTTGCTTTCCACACCGACGTTTCCTTGAGCTTCAGTATTTCCACTGTCTCAAAGTGATGCTGGACAAGCTCTGAAATTAAACTAAACCAAACCAAACTTCGCCTCACCTCGGCGGCGGGAAAGCATCGTGAAGTCGTTTCTGCAATTTCGTTTGATCGTTCCGAGGAATGCAAATGCGGAGCTCTGGCTAGGCATCATACAATCAAAAAACAAAACAACATGGCAGCGCGGTTCCCATTTTTTGCAACAAGGGTACGCATTCTGACACACCTGTGAATGGGAATGCCATGGGATGGGATTGATAGATGGACGATGAACTAACCAGCAGCAGCAAGCAAGCAAGCAATTAACGACAATAATTATTGGCGAAATTATTGGCGAAATTTGCATCTGTTTTGTTTCGTGTGATGTTGGCATGCATTCTCATAAACATAATCAGCAGGTGCTGAGCGCAGGCAGCAGAGCGGCGAGGACGAACACGAGGATGATGCCATTGCCGTTGCCGGCTGCGAAGAAGAAAAGCATGTCGCAATGGTGGATTGTCGACGGAGAGATGCACGAAGTTGGTGACGACGTTCCTCCCCGAGAAAGGTTTTGGATTCCCAGAAATAACGTCCCCAATCGCAGACGAAAGCAGCTCCGAGCCCAGTTCATGCGCAAGACCCGCCTCAATCTTAAGGAAACTGTATTTTCAAAAGCCCTATGCCTCTGTTGAATGTTTAGTTTTCGAATCCTGGTCTTACCAGCTGCTTTGGATTACTTAACGGGATGCATAGTGTGGTTCTAATTGCAAATTTCGAATTCATGTTCTTGGAAACCGCAAGCGCTTCCCCTAAATTGTTCTCAAGTCTTAACCATAATTAAGAACTCGCTCCAGATGTTCAGTGTTAATGTGCTTTTATTTTCTGATATTTGCTTTGTTTTGCTTAGCAATGCGGCTCATTGAAATTTAATTTTTGTGCATCACGTTATTTGTTAATTTCAATCTTATAGCGTTTTGGCAGTTTTTTTAAAATACTTTTCTGGATTATGTTTTATTTTCCCACCAATTCTGTAACTGATTTTCAAAGATGTTTCAACTTTGCTTTGGGCCGTGAGATTCCTTACCGTTTTTTCAACACGTTGAGGAATCTCCATTTACAGAGTATCTTCAATGCTGATATCTTCAAAGTTTGGACATAGTGGGGAAAAGCCATCTTGACTTCTTAAAACTTCTAATGAATACGCAGGAGCCAGAAATTTGGTGCAAGCAATATATGGAGTTGTATCAGGAATTAAGAGAGAACTGGGAAAGACTCTATTGGGATGAAGGCTTTTCCAAAAGAATAGCTGAGGAACATGCACAATATGATTCAGAAGAAGAAGATGATGATGCTGATTTCTCCCCACATAGGTATTTTTGACATACTTTTATTAATAAACTGCTTTACCCGGCATTGGGTTGAGCACGTTGAATTATCCTTCTCACTACACATTAAGCAGTGTCTTGCTTTTTCTTCTTTAGGTTGGGGAATGATACTGAATCTTTTGCTATAACATTTTGTTGCATTGATTCTATTCCATTTATTGAATATTTCAGGAGGTGGTCGCCCTCACAGGAACATGCCAGGGTAAAATATTTCAGCCATTTACTTTTTGTTTAATAATTACAGTTTCCAGATTTAAAATTTTCTAACAGCTTTTTGCTTGTGCAACAAGTAAATATTTCTATATCCCAACTACTATTTTCCCTTCTACACTTGCCATCTCATCCAGTAAGATAAGGCTTTAAGTCATTCTTTACCATATATTCTAGTCTTGGGCACAATGTCTTTCACAAATCTTGATTTTATTAGAGTGTATGTGGCATATTCCATTGAGGTTCAGTAAGGTGTAGCTTGTTGGTTAGGGCTTGTGACTTGCATCCTACCAGTGATAGGTTTGATCCCACTGGGTTAGGCTGAGATACACAGGCATCAAACGAATGTTTGGTGGATTTTAGAAATATTTGTTTCAAGAACAATGCAGTTGACAGCTTGACAAAGATGGAACCATGACAACAGAGAAACTTGTCTCTTGTAGGAAACACCTTGGAGTACATGAAACATGAGCATTAATAGAAAGCAGTGCAACTTTTGGTTCTACAGGCTATTCAAATTTGTCTTCAAGGGAAAAGAAATGTTGGATTTTCAAGTCAAATTTTCTTATTTATTACGTTTCCTTGTGTATTAGTTGTTCTTTATTAAAGGTATTTTGTAAAGCTGAGGTAACACATTTTATTCCATGAGTGATACAAGTAAAGGGTTCTCGCCTCAAAAGCCTATCAATGTAACACAAAAGGGATCAGCTACTCCTTGGTGCGTTGCATGTTCTCCTAATAAATAGAACCACTTTAGAGGATTCAGATGCACCGTTGCGAAAGTATATCAGATTTTCCTTAAGCAACATGCTGCAGCTCAATGCATTTTGGGGAGAACCAGCTAGCTCTGGGTTCAAGTGGCATTTCACCCTTAATTACTGGAAATATTCAATTAACAAGCGAGTATAACAACTTCTCATTCCTCCCCAATAAGCTCATTCTTCAAATTTGCTTATCCTTCTTAATGTGCTCATTCCAAGAATTCACTTTGCTTATTTTACAGAGCATTTTGTAATAAACGAGGAATTTAAGGAAGAATTTACTTAAAAGACTATAATGATGACTTGACCTCATTCTCACCTTCCTTTGGCAGGGTGCTAACACACTTGAGTGAATTCGGATCCGAGCATTCTATGGACCCTTTGTGCTTCTTGCACCTAAGGCCGGCTACAAGTAGTTTGATTGTTGACTGATTTCTTCATCTAACTGGGTATGGGCTATTTGATTTCTCAAGCCAAAAATAGTCTATATATAGCCTGGGTTTCAAACTTGTTTTTCCTTCAGTTACCATGACACGGTGGAAGCATTGCTAGCAGCAAATAAAGTAGTGAAGTCAAGAGCTAGAGAGCTCCCTTGGGGCCAACACTAGTTACATTGGGGCTACAAAAATGGTTAAGTTTTTTTGGATTTGTCTCTCCTTTCTCCAGAGTCTAGAGGGATACATGTGAGATGGACTAATTTCTTGAATGATTTACCCTATCCTCAAGGTTTAGGACCCCTTTTCGGAGGTAGGGTAACTCCAAGGTTGTTCCCCAGCCCACATTTATCAATAGTCAAGATGAGGGGCAGTTAAGTTACAGTGGCATGCTAGAACTAATATTAAAATAAATAAATAGTAAAAAAAAACTCCATTAAGCACCTTGGCTTTTAGTTATTCCTTCAAGAACCAAATATTTGAAAGCGAAAAATTGACTTGGCGCTGACCAGCTGCTTGCTTGAACTCAAGCTATCTTATCTATGCACTCATTCAAACAGGGGTGCAGGGTTTGGGTGGCACAGGGGTTGGGGTTTCCCACGTAAATATCATGTTAAGTTTATTTGCTTCTTGCCTTTTTGTTTTGCTTGTTTTATAATAGTATTTCTACAATAAAGATTGCACTCCAGAATTACAATTCCAGATCTGATCCAGATAATGATTTTGGATTTAAATATTCGCACTTCTAATCCCATCTTAGTAACGATTATCAAAACACCCGATGACATCTATGTGAGAGTCATTGTACTCCTAGTCATAGATGTTGTAAAACATTACACCTTTATAGTGGCAAAGTCAGAACCATAAGATCTTTTGACATCCTTCACATGGTTTTAATTGTCATTTAAATAACTTAGAACTTGTATCTACACATCAATTGAAAACAATGCACTTGAGTTCTTCAGAATTAAAAATGTTGCAAAAGGGATGAATATTCAATCCTACTTTATAAAATTGAAAAATCAGTCATTGAACATGCCATGACAAACTTGAATCATTAATTTACTAGGTAATGCAGCAGTCATATTGGAAGTCTGTCATCAATTATGATAATGTTCCGGGGTAGCCCATGAGAAGCCTTAGGAGTCATGTGGCAAGTAGGACAACCATTGGCAACACTCCTTAGCATAAGTAACTTTGACATTCTACGGTTCTTTGATTATAAGGATGTTTCAGCTAATGAGGTTCTGTCCTATCTAGCATTCTTCTTGTGAAATCCCTAAACTCCTGTTGAACCATCCTTTTTCCTGGTAGTAGGGTAGGAAGAGTGAGAATCCATAGTAGTATTAGCCTTCAAGATGTGAATGCTGGGAGCTAATGCAAGAGGAATAAAAGAAGTATGCATGTGTAGAATGCAACACATAGAGAAATAGGGAGTCTCTCTATAGGTTGCTTTAGGCTCAGGATTTTCTTGATGCCTAAAAATGGGTTTGCCACCGACTTGAACAACTAAACGTAGAGATGCACTTTTTATATGTTAGCTTTCAAGACGCAAATGCCTAGAGCTAATTAAAGGAAAAAAAAAGAAAAGAAAAAATGTGTGTAGGATGCATTAGAAGCACCTTAAAAGAAATGCATTCAATTGATTCATCTTATACATCATATATGGAAAGAGGTAACATCTTTTTAGAGGCTATTTTAGAGTTAGTGTTTTCTCTATTTTAGGATTAGGGTTTTTTTGGTAACTACAAAGTGGAACCCACTCACTAAAACTACCTAACTTAGTCATGCACTTTATATAAGTCAATACCCATCCATTAGTTTGGATATTGTTGGGACTACATGTCATACCTTGGTATTTAGAACTTAGATCTTTTGCATATTTATGTTATAATATTAGATTTTATGATCTAATGATGTATTGTACCTTGTTAATATATGCTAATACCCTTCTTTGATGTTATTGAGGCTTGAACTTGAGATCTCTTAATTGTTATATATCTTAAGGTTTGAGATCTTGACCCTTTGCTCACATGTGATACTTTAGTATTTTTATATTCTTTTATCTTTTATTTTATTAGGTTTACTTTGAAATTATCTTTACTAATTCTTGTTGCTCCTAAGTTGAATAGGTTGGAAGAATGGTGGTGGCCCATTACTAGTACTTTGTTAATGCTTACATTGATATTTTCATATTTTATTTTATTCTAAAATATTTGGAATAAAGTAAGTATATGGTTATGAGACATATTAATGGATATTTGCGGTTTACTTTAGTTAATCTTTTATTTTATCTTGGAACCCATTCTTGGACATGCGACTCATTATGGTATCCTCTTGGTGACCTTGACCCATTTGTTGACCATTGGACCTTCTTGTGGATACATGTTATCTTATTTTTAGAAAATAATTATTAATTCTTTATTTTTGGAACAGCCTAAATACTACCTTTTGTGCGTAGAAATATGTAACAATGTTGGCTCTCTTGGTATCAATTGTGCATTACTCTCTCTCTAATGACTTGTTCATGGCTGTGCTTGGTGGATCTCTTGGTGATTTTTAGATTTGAATCTATTTTTGCTTTGCAAAGCTTTGGTGACTAATCCCTCAAGGTAGAGGAAACATTGTTGATTTCATTAATAAGTTGCATATATGCTTATACTTGCTTTCCTCTTGTGATGGTTTGCTTTGCCATTCTAATCATATGTTTGTGTTGTTGATCTAACCTTAGTTTTTGATGATCAATTTTGTAATTCACGATTTTTGTGACTTTTTGCTTTGCATTTTCACTTGATCTTTCTATTGCAACATTTGCTTTTGGTGGTGGCAATAGTGGCATTTTTGTTTGTTGCGACATAGGTCACAACTTGTCTAGGGGTCATGACAAAAGTTGCGATGCATCTTTGGCAGCATTTTTGGTGCAACGTATCATTTTGGTGTTGGGTGGGAACGACACATTCAGATGGCATCAACTAGTGGACCTTTTGGACATATATGGGTGTGTTCGACTTTTTTGAATGCTTGATTAATCATTTAAGAGAACACAATTTGGTACAATTTTAGGAGGCCTTTGGTACGTAATTTCTTGTCCATTGGTAGATATGGTGGTGGTTGCAGACTGATCACGTGGGCTTGGAGATTAGTGTTGAGTCATTATCATGCCTTGTTTAAGATATGTTGTCATTGGTCAAGCAATGGTGGAATATTAACTGACCACATTGGCTTGAGGGAATGATGTTTAGGGTAGTGTGAGGAGCTAGGACTACGTCAAGCGCTCATGCCTGTTCAAAGAGAGCTATCCAATATTGAAAGGAATCAAAGACTTGCGATATGTATTTGAAGCATTTAATCCATACCTTTTTGGTGCAGTCTGATGATGGAAGTAATGATTGCCTCAAAGCATCTCTATAGGCATTGGTTCCACACACACAAGAGTGCACTAGTTTCAACCTTCTCATAGACTTTCTGCATCTTCGCTTGAATGGTAACATTTTTGCTTTGCTCAGGATGAAAGCTTCACATTGTAGAGTCTTCACTTACAGATCCTTTGCATCATCATTGAGTCTGTGGATCCTTTGCAAAGGAAAATGTCCTAGTCTAGCATATCAAAGTTCTTCTTGATAAAGCCTTGTTGAATGTTCTTTCAACAATTTCAGACGCATTGGATGTTCCTTCAAAAGATGAGGTGGTGTTACTAGTCTCTAAAGGCTTGCATGATGCAATGGCTTTTTTTTTCCCCTTCTGGAGTGCCTATGGTGGCCAATGACTAGGTTCTGTGCTCTTCCTTGCCATCCCTATGGCAGCAAGTGTTGGAATTGATGGAGAGGTTTTTCGTGCATTCGAGGAATGCATCAAAGGTGAATGAAACTCATTTTGCTTTTCTCAAGTATTGCAGCTCCATCGATGGGTGAACTAGCCAAAATATTTTATGGGATGCGTACATAAGAGGTAGTCTAGTAAGCCTTCGGGGCTAGTTCTGGCTTGTGGCTATAAAAAGTTTTAGATGTGCCCAACAAGAGCCTGCAAGGGTCAATAAGTTTGGGGCACTCTGTGCATGTAAATGTATGTTCCCTAGAGAGGGTTCTAGTAGTAGGCTTGGAGAGGAGTAACTGCGGGAATAGGAACCGTAGGATGATTCGATGTGGGAGGCACATGAATAGAATGCAAGGGCTTTTGGTGGTGGCCAAGAGAAGGACCATATGGTAGATAAGGAACCAATAATTGAGTTCCGGGAGGCCTTTCAGAGGAAGTTTGAAGCCTAACTATCTGGAATGAAAGAAGAAATGACCTGCAAGATGGTTGAGGTAGAAGTGCTAGCAGCAGAGAAAGCAAACTTGGACATGGAGGCCAAGCTGTAAGCAAACCAACATGAGCTTCAAGAAGAATTTAAGTTGAGGTTTGCTTTAATCATGGAGGAGATTGAACAACAGCATAAGCGGGGTATTGAGAAATGCAGGGCCATAGAGATTGAGATTGTGAAAAAGCAGGTGTATGAGAAGACCATTAGGGGCCTGCAACAGCAAGAGGAGGCAAGGGCCGTTGAGGAGGAAGCTTGTGTTGTGATAGAGGTGGTTGCTTGTGCTGCGTTAGAACAAGATAAGAGTATAGCGAAGAACTAGGAATGCCAACTGTAACACCCATTCCTAAGGAGCAAGAGCTAACACCCGAAGCCCCCACAATGCTGGTTGAAAAATACACAGGTGATTTTTTTTACAACAATCAGACCAGCATTAGCATGGGAAATTAAAATGAAACCAGTAACCCCAAGATCTAGCTCTGCAATAGGTTAATCAATGCTAAATTTAAGAAAGATAAATAATTCAGAGAACAAATAGCCACTGTAAAGATCTATGCAAGATTCCTCTAACATGGAGTGTAGATCTGTAATCTTCTTTTCTATTTTAAAAATTAAACTTTGATTTCTCTCAAACTATAGAAATATATCTAAGCTTGATAATCAACAAATCTGTTCAACTAAACAGATGGCCACAAGAACAAATAAAACAGTATCTTAGATCTATTCAATGGCATAATAATATTTTATATTTTTCCAGAAACACTCACAATACACAATCATTTTAATTTAACCTTTCTAACCATCATACCATTAAACAATTAATCAAATAATCCAAATTTTCAATAGCAGAGAATAGATAAATCACAACCATAAACTAATATCCTAGATTTTCTCTCTCTTCCTTGGGAAAATTAAACCCAAGAATGTATACAAATGTGAATCAAGATTCAGGTTCAAGATTCAAGCATTCAAGGCAGATGGGTTCATCATCCAAATTTCAGTCAAAACCCAAGAATTCAATAATTCTAAAACATTCACAAATTAGTCATAGGCCCAAGGGTTCTCACTTTCTGCCAGTTGTACCAATCCTCATATCAAGGATCCTTGGCCCTTGTTGGCAATCTTTATGCCACAAATGTCCCAAATCGTTATTTGTGTTTTGGAATTGTTACAAAAACAACTCTTATCCAAGTCATTTAGGCTTGAGAGTGCTGAGGATGGGTGGAAAGATCCACAAAAATATAAAGGATTCAACAATCCAAGTTTTCAACAACAAATTTTGCTAAATTCATACAAGCATTATGAAAATTTTTAAGCAGATGAGAAAAGATGTGGAGATAATCAGCCCATGCTGACTATCACTGAACATAGAAGAGAAGGATCATTTTACCTTTTTACTTAGATCTCTTGCTTACTAGGATGAGTTTATTAGTATGCTGATTTGCTGTACAGCTCTGATTTTCTTTTTCTTTTATTTTTCTGTGGTCTCTTGTAGCAGCCTCTTTCTTCTTTTGTTGCTGTTCTTTTTCCTTTTTAGCCAAACTCCTTATTACTGTTTCTTTCTCTTCTTAACCACGCTTCTTGTTGTTGTTCCTTTCCCTTCTCAATCACTCATCTTTTTGTGGTTGCTCTCTCTGTCTCTCTACTTTCCTTTCTCCCTTCTCGAATTTGTATGGGTTGTTTCTTGTAAATGACTCTTTCTTGGAAATTGTTCTTTCGTTTCTTTTTAAATATTCTCTCTCTTTCTGTCTCTCTGCCCACTCCATTGAGTCGTAGGTTCAATTTTTTTCCATGATCACTGTAAAAAATCCATAAAAAAAATTCACAGGTTCTAGGTTCAATTCTCAAACGAGCAATTTTTAATATTTTAGAATTTTAATTTTGCTAGATCTCAGGTTTGATTCCTCTTGATAATCATAGAACATTCAAACATCATCTATCTCTATTCTTTTTTGAATTATGTTATAAGATGCAAAGAAAAAATAGACTTATGATAAGGGCAAGTTCAGGCTACAAAATCAAGACCCCTTCTCTTTTAGGCCTTTTGTGATGTGAATTTTCCCACTATCTTACAAGCCTTAAAAGGTCATCACATGGCCTTTCTACAACCATGGAGGGGGTACTGATGCTCTACAATTGAAACTAAAAAGAATAGTGTATCAAAATTTGATGGAACATTTTATATGCTTATAAAAAAGAATAAAATACAAAATCATGGTATGTGAATATAGTATCCTTGATTCATGGGTTAGGTTCCTCAACTTGATTCATAGGTCAAGTTTCTCAGCAATGAGTATTCTTTTTCATTTTCTTTTTTTAAATCATTTATATTTCAGCACACCTATGTCATCCTAGCATAGAGTATTATCCTTTCTTTCTCTTTTGTTTCTTGGCCTTCCTGCTGAAATAGAACAGAAAATATTTTCTTTTCCATATATTTATTTTTAAGTGCTTCCTTTGTGCATTTTAAAGCATATTTCTTATACATTAGCATTTAACTTTTTAAAGAGAATATATAAAAATCAAGCCAACAAATTTATTACCATTCCATTCAATCCCTTCCACCACAATCCAATCTTAATAGCAAAGCGCACACACAACCTCACAATAAAGCGTGTGTGCACACAGATTATTACAATCTTCAATGTGAAAACTCAAAGAGAAATGGTTCATTACACTAATAGTTGGAAGTGCTATAACACTAACAATAGGAACATTTTGGTAGGAGGGGATTCACTTAGTTCAACGAAAGGAGGAGCTTAGTTGTTGGATGGCAACTTCATAACAAATGTGCTACATAAAAATGCCAGAGTAGTGAGCCTAGAGGGAGAGCTGCAAGAGAGCCTAGGAGGAAACAACCAAGTGTTGGCTAAAGTCAAGTAGTTGCCTGTATGGCTAAATCTCAAGATTGCTTCAGATGACGTCAACATGTTTGTGAAGAAGAAAAGTTTCATACTTGATGAGCGACAAGTGTTCTCTATCCCCTACAATACAGATCACAAGTGTTCATCCACAATTTGGTTGAATTTCATGGACCCTTGGGGCTTGCAACATCCTAGATAACTAAGCGTTACTTTGTTGGTCATTGTCTTTTTAATCATCACTTGTGTTAGCTTAGTTAGTATAGTTAAGTATGATTTAGGCTTAAGATATATATATTTTGGTTATTTTTATTATTAAAATATTAAAATGGTAAAGGGATTAAAATATTAATTAATTTCTAACTAACTATGGAATTAAGAGTAATCTAGACTGTCCTAAGCGTAATCTAGACTATCCTAAGCATAGAGTATCCATTCCCATTTTGAATGTTGGTGGGTTACCAAGTGTCTATTATTGGGCATAGCAAGTATCCACTATTGGGATTACCAAACGTTAATATGTTATGCTCAAAGTAGTCATCATCACGTTTTATGGAATAAAATATTAATTTCATAAGTGCAAGAAAGTAAAATGCAATTAAAGTGCTTGAAAATAAACCAAGTGCTAATTCAAGTGTTGTAATTGAAGGAATCAATGTTGATTTTATTTTTGTTCATTGATTGTGTCTAGGGACAATGCCACTCGAATAAAACTCCATTCGATCAATTTATTCCATGATGCAAGCACTTAGAGGGAATTTTGGCTAAGTTTTACGAAAGTAAATTGTAAGAGCTTCACTACACAAATAACCAAATGTGCCATCAATGTGGGTGGTGTGCGCATTTATATAGGCTTTGGGCATATTAGTGTTGACGCATATGCGTCGATGTAGTTGATCGACATACTTTTCATCATACGCCCATGATTGACTAAAAACTTATGCTTGAGTGAACAAAAATCGAGATCGAGTTTACAAAAATTGAAGAGTATGCGATTGGCAATAGATTGACTAATAATAATAACAAATAGACTTTGAGTGCCATATTACAAAACATTTGAGTGGTTAAAGAATTGAACATTGAACAAAATTTGGACACTTGGCAAAAAATTGGTGACTTTTGGCCAGATAAGATGGATCAAGATGAAGTTTTCACATCGTGCTTGGAGGAGGCTCCTGTGGCTCAGATGGTCCTTCATCATGTCCTAGTCTTGCTAGTGGTTTGGGCTGCCCTACTGCTACTCTCAAAAACTTGAAAGTGTCCAACAATGCTTTCATCTTTTCCTCCATGCTCTATGGGTTGTTAATGGTCTAGGAGACATCATCTAAACTGGTTGGTGTTGGCACATCCCATGGGCAAAACATTGCAAGAAACATTTCTTTCATATCAAACCAAGTTGCAAATTGTTTACGTTCAATGTTGAATGTATGGACAAGATTTTGTAGTTCTTGGTAGTCATTCATTTTCCTGGCCAGGTTCTCAGCAATTGATCTTTAATTTTCGAAATTGCTTTTGAGAACCTTAAGCTCCGCATTAGCTATATCTAATTTTTGCTTTGTTTCCTTGTGAAGCTTGAACTTTGCCTTATAGAGGAGGTAGGAGCTGGCCACTTACTTCTCTAGCTTTGACCTGGGCCTTCTTGTTGTCAGCATTGCCAAGTTTGCATATTGGAGGTTGGCTAACTTCATGTATTCTGTCATCTCTTTAATTTATAACTCCTTCAGTTGGATATTGGCTTGGTTATATACGTTGAGTTTATCAAAGATGGGCTGCCATACATCACCTTTTTGCTGGAGTTGCTAGAGGGCTTTGTTTAGCTTCGCCTTTGCCAACTTGATTTTCTTCTCATTGATCTCCTTGAGCATCCCGACGTGGTCATTGTAATGATTTCACTCTTTCATATTTGAGGGTCTTGTTCTTCCAAGTGACAATCTTGATGGCAGTGTTTTGGTGAAAAGCATGAACCTCATCCATTGAGATATTCTTGTTTTTGGCAGCTAACCTCCTAACATCCTGGTTCACCTTGGCAAGTTGTTTTCGCTGCTGATGGATTTACTTGAGCAATTTTTCTTTATGCTCCTTAGCATTCTGTAGGTGGTGGTTCCCCTGAGTTAGGGTGAGATTCTCCTTGTGTGTCTCTTGAAGATTATGGTTGGTTGAGTTCATCATTGCTTTAGATAGTGACACATCAAAGACTACCATTTCTTTTGCATTCTCAACCTCTTGGATTTTTTGTTGAAGTTGTTGGAAAACCTCATCTTTGGTAAGTTTAGGCTTGAGTATGGATGGATCGGACAAGTAGGCTTTAAGTTCTACGACCTCCAACACCAATTGTTGATTGTGAGTGGTGGCCTTCTTGAGTTGTGTGTGTGTAATTAGGAGCTTGCCCCTTATCTCTAGCAATTGCGATTGAGTGGTTGAGATGCCTTCTGGAAGATCAAAGATCTTTGAAATTGGTTGCCCAACCTTGACTAGTCACTGTAGCACTTCTTCATGCTATGCTAGGCTCATTTCTTTGCTTCTGACTCCTACAAACTTTTGAATGTTTGCCATTGCAGCAACATTAGGAATAGATGTTGTAGTAGCACTCAAGGCTTCTTCAATTTGATCTACAACTACCTCTGCTATGGTGTGGTATGACCAGGATTGTTGCACCTTCCCCTTCTTCTAGCATGACAAAGAAGGTTGTTGAGTTCTTAGAGATTTCAGGAAATGCTTGCCTTGCAATGGATACAATGACTTCTCTGGCATTGGGGTCGGTGAGAATAGGAGCTTGGTCCTTGTGTGTGGAGAATAAAGGGACCAATTTGTTTGCTAGCCAACTGATGGTTCTGGTGACTTAGTTGACATTGCTCATGGCCGGATGGTACACTGAGGGTTCAGCACCACCTTGAAAGGTTTGTTGTTGCAATTGTTGTTCCCTAAGTTTCCTTAGGTGTTCAACAATTGCTACCATTTCAGGGGTCATCTATGGTGTTGCTAGTGGTGCTTGAGATGGCACTTCTTTCTCCTGAAGCTTGGCAGGAGCCTTTTCCGTCATCATCTCTTGCCATGATGCAATGGAGCCTTGTAGATGACATCATTCGCATAGCGGGCTATTCGTCCCCTTTTACAAAGTTTTCTGATCAAGCATGGAAAGGAGAGTGTCTTCTTGCCCTTTTCATTTTCCTTGAATTGTTTTTTGATTTCCGAGAAGATGAGTTGGGGAAGGTTGACTTGGAATCTTTCACTCAGAGCCGCACATGCCCTTGCAGAGAAGGCTATTACTCTACTTGGCCTCATCGTGGGATTGAGGTGATGGGCCGCAATTTTGAAATAAGCTACCTTGGTAAGGGCATTGTACTCCCTACAGTCCACTCCATAGCATTGTCGTGTCCATTCTTTATTTGCTTTAGGATCTACTTGGGTAGATATCACCGTCAATTTTGCCCTAGTGTTTGTCAATTTGAGGGCTTTAGCAATGGCCTCAACCAAGTAGGAGATGGTAATGTCCTTGATCTTCATCATGGCATCTCCTTGGTAATTGTTCTAGAAGAGGTAAGTCTTCCTAAGGTACCATTTCCCATTGGAGGAAAGGGTAGGGTAGAGTAGAAACCCTTGCAGTTGTGTTTTGACCTCTTCTGGTGTCAAGTCTAGGAAGGGCCCACCATTTAGTTTTTGGAGAATTATGACTTAGACCTCCTTGCTTCTAACCTTCTCTAGGTAGGCCTTCGTGAGAGTGACCTCCAAATTGGGCATAGATCTTTGGACCTTGTCCTACTTGGATTACCTTGTTTTTGCAGTGCGAATCTTATGAACAGATTCTACCTCAGGCTCTTTTCACAAGGGCCTAGTAGCATGTGTCACCTTAGTTACTTGTTTTTGTGGTGGTTATTGTTGTTGTGGTTGTCCTCTTCCTTTCCAAGGTCATTTTTCCTTGGGCTATGATGGCCCTCTTACTTGTGGTCTCGGTTTGCAATCATGTGAATAGCCCTAGATTAGTTGTTTTGATTTAATCCTAAAGTCTAGATACCATTTGATTGTTGTTCGGGTTAAGTTTGGTGGAAAATTTGACTATTAAGCTTTTTTAGTTATTGCGGGGGCGTGAAAATATTTTATTATTATTTTACTTTAACTTTAAAGGTCATTAATTGTTGGTATTAACTCTCTTGATTATTATTTTAATATTTGGTCTGTGGGGTGTCAAAAAAAATTGTCAACAAAGCCTAGCGTTGATGCCCCCATGACATAAAGTGTACCTTTGGGAGCTTTGGGATCGAGAAATAGGTTGAATCGGGTATGTGGTGAGGAAGTTGTCTTTTGGAGGGTTTTGGGCTCTAAAAAATCGTAAAAGCTCCCTTCACATTTGAAGCAAAATGTGAAAAATGGGCTAAGTGTCATGTGTATATATAGTAGTTTTATATTGCGTTGAAGGGGATGTGTTAATGTATTTGACCACATCAACGGGGATGCATTGATGCAACCGTTCACACCAATTTTGCATTTAAGAAAGTAAGGGAATTTTGGAGAATCTAGACACTAAACAAGAGCCAAATGGAAGCCAGAAAGCTGTGGAACAAAGGCAACAACTCATTAGGTCCTTGTTTACAAATTGGAGTGAATTTAGCATTTGAATATTGAAATAGGATATGTTTCTAAAACAAAATAAGCATAATATTAGACAATGCATGTTACCAAGATTGCAAGCAATTGAATTGAGGCTCTTGACCATGGGGTTTAAACTGAATGGATCAAGAGCTATGCAAGGGGGTCCTCCCCAAATTGGGCTGATGCCTAAAAATGCCCTTGCATAACTACATTACAAGGAGTTCATAGGCACCTTGGATATCGAATGGTGATCTGGGTTAAGCACCATACCCTTATAATCAATTGTCTTAGGAGCATGTAGTCTACAAATTGAAAATGATCAAATGATCATGGTACAGGGCAATGAGGTGAGAGAATGGAGGTCAAAATAGATCTAGAGAGAAATCGGGAGATGAGAACCCAGATTAGAGTTGTAGAAGGTATTTGTGGGGTGCATGATTAAGGTGATCTGTATACTGACTTGTTCAAGTTCCAAACCAAGTCCATACCTTTAGTAGTGGCCTCACATTGGGTAGCATGAGACTATAACAACCACGGAGAATGATCATCAGTTCAAGAGAAGAAGAAAAGAGAATGAAGTAATTAGAGATTTTTAAAAAAGAAATTTGGGCCTTAGTTAGAGAGGTGCCTTCAGGCATGGGTAACATGTCTTTCTAGCTCCATAACCAATGCTTGTATTCCAAGAGATCTTCAAAGGGGTGTGTTTTTATTTCCATTTTTTTGGAAGGTTTGGGGACTGCGCTTCCTCTTTGGATTATAGGTGAAGTCATGATACATTCCATGAGGAGTCATAAAACCCATGGAAGGAGCCAAGAAGAGAACTCAGCAAATCCCCTTGAGACAACATCCTTTTCCATTCCCATGTGGTTCCTCCCCCATTCATTGGGTAATGAGATCACAAGTTACTTTTAGTTTTAGTGTGAAAGAACCATAGTGCTGTCATAATGCATATTTCATTGTGAGACGAATGGAATATGTGGCTGTCGTGAGCTCATTGCTTGGTACCATTGTAGAATTGACAACTCGTTGGCAGAGAGCATAATCCATAAACAAAGTTTGCCTGTATATAAAAATAACAATCTTCACAGCTACATTTAGTAAGTATTGAAATTCGCAATAGCAATATAATAAAATCATACATTGTAAGAAAGGGAAAGAAAGAGACAGGAATGACAATGATGTCAAGTAAAGTAAAAGTAAAAGATATAAGAAAATCAAAAGGTAAAGAAAATGGAAAATGTATAAAAAACAATGTAAAAAAAAATGATAAAAACTTTCCATCCTCTCAAGGGTATCAAGATTGATAGTCTTCTCCTCCAAGACTAAGTTGGAAGAAGGAGATTTTGAAAATAGAATGAGCTTGACCTTGCATTGAGGTGTTGTGGCTATTGTTGGTTATTTGAGAATCTTTAAAGGGTTTTAGTTGTTGAGGGTTTGTTGGATGGTAGATTGTCATAGCCTCAAAAGGAAAGGTTGAATGTACAATGTATGATCCTTTCCGAAGTGTCTAGAACTTAGTTCATTGAGGCACTTGCATGGGATTCCAATAGAGAACCTTGTCTCCTAGTTGAAATGTAACTCTCCTGATTCAAGCATCATGTTGTTGTTTATAGTATGCCTTGTTCACTTGATTTATCATTAGTGCCACCCTTCTATTCTCGTCTAGTATGTTGAGCACCATTAGTCTTTCTTTTTGCACCAAGTCAATGTAACCTTGGATGTTGAAACTTCAATTGCCTTAGCAAAAAGAAGCTCAGCTAGGAACTAATCAAATAAAAACTCTTCATCGGCCTTGTTTCATCTTAACCAAAATAAGTAATCAACAACTATGTTCTTGGTTCTTTTCCTATCCACCATTATGAAATCAAACTTTTGTAGGATCTCCAATGATCGTATAACATGGGGGCTCACCAAAAATGGGGTATCCAAGCACATAGTGCTTAAATTTTTCAAGAGCATACACCACAGTAATTAGTTTCTTTTCTGTTGTGGTGTAATTAAGTGGTGTACCTACAATTCTTCTACTTGCACAATGGATGTAGTATGAACACTTTTGATTATCCATCTACGTAAGCACCACTCCCAATGCATAATTGGATATATTTATCATGACATGGAAAGGTTTGGATCAATTAGGTGTGTGTAAAATTGGCATTTCTACGAGCTTTTGCTTTAAGTGTTGAAATGCTTGTTCACATTCCTTGGTCCATTCCAATGTTGCATCTTTTTTAGTGAGCTCAACAAATGGTTTGATAATTTTCGAGAAATCGCAATGAAACATCTATAGTAACTAGTATGTCTAATGAATGAGCTCACATCTTTGATTGTTTGAGGTTGTCTGGTGATTCCATAGATGACCCTTACTTTTTTAGGGTTCACCTTAATACCTTTTTATGAAATTTGGTGTCCCAGGACAATGGCTTCCTGAACTATCAGATGGCTCTTATGTCAGTTGAGTTGATGGTTTGTTTCCACACATCATTTCAGTACTTGCTCAAGAAGGTCCAAAGCTTGTTCAAAATTAGCACCATAGGTGGAAACGTCATCTATGAAGACTTCCATACTGCTGCTAATTTTATGTTGAAAGATGTTGAGGACTAGGCATTGGAAGGTTGCAGAAGCATTACACAAAGAAAAAGTCATCCTTTTGTATGCAAAGGTCCTATAGGGACTTGTGAATGCTGTTTTGGGTTGGTCTTTGGGAGCTCTTTGGATCTAATTGTAGCCACTATATTCGTTCAGAAAATTGTAGTAGCTGTGCCCTACAACAGTGTTCAACACTTGGTCCACAAATGACAATGGAAAATGATCTTTGAAGTGGCCATGGTCAGCAACTTGAGTTTATATAGACTCTCCACTATCCCCCTTTCTTCAGTACAATAACAAGTGGGCTTACTCACTATGTGCCACAAGGTAGATGAGTCTAGCTTTGAGAAGTTTCTTTACCTTCTTTTTAACAACTTGTTTCAGCTTTGGGTTCAACCTCCTTTGTGGTTATCTCTTGGGCTTGATAGCAGAATCTATATAAATTTGATGCTAGCATATGCATGGATCTATTTTTGTTATCTTATCATATGACCAATCTATTTCTGTTATCTTATCATATGACCAAGTGAAGGCTGTTGGCCATTTGTTGACTACTTTTAGCAACTTTTCTTTATGTTCTTTAGTAAGGTGGGCATTGATAGATACTTTTCCCATTGTCTAAGAATACATATTCTAAAGATAGGTAATGATTTTAACTCCAAGGGTTCTTGTTCAGAGATGTTAGGGACTTCCAACTCTCCCCAACTTGCCTCTAATTCTTTTTTGTGCTTAGCTTATGAGAGTTGGGACCTGCTTTGCTCCATTTCATCCATTTGATTTATATATGCATTTGTGAGGATCTCTACAGGTTCCATGCACATTGTTGAACTGAAGTTGTTATCTGTAGTTAACCATTGGGTGCTTTCTTGTTTTGTGGTTGCTACATACAAGCACCTTTGAATACTAGTGGTTTTGGTACACATCTTGCATGTCATAATAGATGTGCTCTTGATTGCCCATATTTTCTGCATGGAGTTGCACTTTGCATCACTGTACGTGATGCACGGAACTCTCATCTTCTCTGTTTTATCAAACTCATTTTCCTTGGAGATTTCCAAGGAAAGATCTCTAATTCCTAGCTTGGCATTAATGGTACTTAGCCAAGCCCTTCCTATGATAATCGAGAAGTTTCTCTTACAATTGTCTACATGGATTACTAGGAAATTTGCTGGATATGACCACCGACTAACAATGGTCACAATATCCTCTACCAATCCATATGAAAAAATAATGAATTGGTCTGCAAACTCTAACATGATATTGCATTTTTTTAGTGGAGTCAAATTCCATGTTTTGTACATCTATTGGTAGATTAAATTCACATCGGAACCCAAGTCTAATAGAGCCTTGCATGGATCATTTCTTACAATCTGCACATAGATCAGAAGGCTTTTAGGGTCAGTTTTCTTCTTGGAAAGGTGTCATGCTTTTATTCAATTTGTAACTGCATGAGTTAACATGGCAGTTTGAACATTTTGGGGTTTTTGGTTTGATAGCGGATTGGTAGGTATCCCTTAGGCAATTTGAGAGAAGTTCATAGCCATAGATGCTTGTGATGGCTTGGGTGGACTATTAGGCCTAAAAAATGGCCTCTTCCGAGGTTTATGCTCAGAACCACTTGAATTATTGTCTATTTGCAAGTTTATTGCTCTTGTGGCATTATGTTGTTGGAGCTATGAAGGTATTTTGCCTTGCATAGGTGGTGCAGGTGGCAAGGGAGTGAAGGTATGAGGTGTGTGGTGCTATTGAGGATAGTGAGGAGTGTATTTGGAAGGAGATTTAGTGCATGAGTGGCAGGTCAATGATATTCATGATGATAGTAATGATGGAAAGAAGTGTGGACTATGGATTTGCTGACATAAGTTGTTGAACATGGTAGCCATATGGATTTGGTTGATATTAAGGATATCATTGCTTTGGTGGCGGCATCCCCCATGACTATGGGTTTTGCCACTAATGATAGTAATCTTAAGGTTGAGGCAACATTTCACTTGGATAGTACTGCTATTGGTGGAATTGTTGCTAATAATTGCCTTGAGGTAAGGCAACCTATTGGGTGCTTGTCTTCTAGCTAGCTTTGAATTTAAAGCATAAACCCCAGATTCTTGTAAGTGTGATAGAATTGAATGACATCCTTTAGAATGCTCATATTGGCATATGTCGCAACCTTCATCATTTGTATCTAAATTTGCAACCTCTTCTGCTACTGCAACCTTACCTTTTTAAGAATGATAGTCCTTCACTATGTTCTTTTTTCTTCTCTTATCCTTGTCCTTGCTCCCCTATTCTATTTTCACCTCTATGATTTTAGATGCTGTTTGGAACTTCTCATTTAGAGAGTCCCACATCTTATTCACCTTGGTCGATATCTTAGTCACAAATTTTTGAATAAGCAAAGTCTTCATTTGCACAACCTCTTCTAATGGTGCTTTTTCCTTTGGGTCACATAGATGTACCTCTTTTTTGGGAATGGAGGGGTATTTGTTGTACTCCTCAGCACTTTTATTTATTTATTTTTTAACTCCCCTTCTTTGCTACCTGGTTAATGAGCCTTTGGATCTAATGAGTCCTCATTTTTGATAGTCTTCCTTGAGCATAGACCCCAAAAGTCTCTCAAGTTTTGTTTTTGTGTCTATTTATGATATGGCAAAGCTGCTCCATCTAAGAGAAACTATAGCCTGGGCATCAGTGTAGTAACAAATAGTACCTATCCAAAACCACTTCAAAGGATTCATGATTACCTTGTTTCCACCCTTAAATTTGTTTCCTTAGGTTGGGCAACTTAGAGTATGTCTGATATTTCTCATTGAATAGCTCTACCATCGTACTCCATCTACAAATAGATTCTAATTCCAAGGATTGGTACCAACTTTCAGCTTCCTTTATGAGTGTTTTGGGAAACAACTTAAGTTTTTGCCAATCATTTTCAATGTTCTACAAGGCACAAGCATCATGGAAGGCTTGCAAATGATGTTGTGGATTAGCATTGTAGCCTCTCTCAAATTTAGGAATATTGTTCATGTCAAGTTGTTTGATTTGGCTATCCCTTTGTTGCTTGGTGGGGATATGAATTGCCTCACGAATGTTGATCATGCTCTTTGTAGCAAACAATGGTTTATCATAGTCATCTTGTTCATTGTGGCTCCTGTCATGGCCATGTCTTTTATGATGTAGCATGCTATGCCTTCTTTCTTGATGCTTCTTTCCTTTTTGTTCTTGTCTACATTCCTTTCTTCCATCTCTATGGTGGGGTTGTCTTTCATCTTTACCTTGCCTACAGTCATCTTCTATTCAATGTTGGTCATGTTCTCCCTCATTAGAGCTAGACAATGAAGAGGATTGCGAAGATGAAGAGCTAGGAGAGTTATGTTGGCTTGCTCTTCTTCTATGGTTCATTGGTTGTTTTCTTGCTTGGTAATTGGGATACCTTCGCCTTGAGATCCCTCAAGTTCTAGGTCTAGTTTTTCCCTTGCGTTGGTTGCTTGCTAAGGGTGAGCATAACCATTGGTGAGTCATGTTATCTTCATTGAAGAGAGGAGGACCTTGGTGTTGAGATCGCCTTGAAGGATATTCAGTGTCCTCCTTTTCAGATTGCAATGTTAGTGTGATCAAAACCTTTTTGCCCTTGGATGCCTCATGACGAGCTTCCATGAGTTTATTCTTTTGAAGTTGTGCCTCCGTAGGTTAATAATCTCTAAAGAGGTGGCCTGTTACTTGTTACTTTGGAGCTGCTACTTTAAGTCCCAACTTGATCAATGTTACCATGAACATTGATGGAATGGCTTGATCAAGTGGTAACACAATGTTGTCGTCCAAGTCTCTCCATCGTAGTTGTTCATCCCGGTGAAGGATGAAAGTGAAATTTGGATAATATGGATTTGGATGAGTGTAGACAACCTTAAGTTGTTGGGCTACCTGAGTTTTTCCTTGTTTTATCATGTTGCTTTGTAGAATCATCAACAGGTGGGGAATCAGCCTTGCAAGAAGAAGACATCTTTCAATTTGTTCTTGTAGTGTGCCTTGAATAAAATATTATTTTTCTAATAGTGATTTATTTTGTTTCTACAATGATTTTTGTATAATGTAATTATTTACAACACTTAGCACACAACAGAAGAAAGGAACCTAACAACGATGCTAATAATGAGTAGCGAGTGTTTCCTATGCCCAACCATATAGATCACAAGTGTTCAAGTGTGATCTAGTCGAATTCTATGGATCCTTGGGGCTTGCGGTATCCTAGATAACTAAGTGTTACATTGTTGGTTATTGTCTTCTCAATCATCACTTGTGTTAGCTTAGTTAGTATGGTTAAGTGTGATTGAGGCATAAGATATTTATATTTTGGTTATTTGTATTATTAAAATATTAAAATGGTAAAAAGATTAAACATAGGAAGTGCGGATGGGAGCAAAGTGGAGTGAATTGGGGTCGGCAAAGGTGACTTCGTAGAAGGGGATTTCGAGGCGAGTAGGGGAGAAGAGGGGAGGGGGGGGGGGGGGGGGGGATGGGGGCGGTAATGTGGGGGTTGGATCTGGTGTGTCAAGTGCGAGCTAGAGAGCCAACGATGGGGCAATTGAGGCTTGCTTCCGTCAGGAAGGGGCGATGAGGCTTAGATTTGAAGGCCCTAAGGGAGTTGGTGTACACAATGGAGTGCAGCTTGATAGGTAAATTCGTGTTGTCTGGGGCTAGGCCTAAGCTAGACCTGGTATGGAAATGGACCTTTGAATCCTAGGGATTAAACGTGGAAGTTCGTAGTCTGTCAGAGGAGCTCTTGTTGTTTATTTTCAAATTGTTGGAGGATAGGGACAGGGTTTTGCTGGGCAGGTCGTGGTTGTATGGAGCCATAAGACTTGCACTCACAAAATGGAGATCAGAGGCACACAGGGAGGTAGTCCTATTTTCCAGGGTGCCTATCTAGATTTGCATCTCTGGATTCCATGGGAGATGTGGAACTTGGATTTCCTCAGAACTTTGGTTGGCCTATTTGGGGAGTTCATCTCCTTTGACCATTTCACTATCTCAATGGAGAGGATGGGCTTTGCTAGATTCTATGTATGGAGGTCGTTGTCTCCCAAAGATTTGGTTAAAGAAATCATTTTGGATTTCCTAGGTGGCACAGAGAAAGCTACTATCAAATAGGATAACTTGGAAGATGAGCAATAGGTGCATGCTCCACCAGGAAATGGATGTGCTATTTGTGGGAAAAACGGGCATGGTGCAATTTCCTATCGTTTTCGGGGCAAAGGGAAGGCACTTCCCAAGGCATCTGCCAAACCCAAGATGCAAGTGCCCAAAGATGGCGAGTGGATTTGAGTGGGGCATGGTGGACGCCCACTAACCCAGCCAATTGGTTTGAAGGGAATGAAGGGTTTGGTTGTGGGGGATGGTAAAGATGAGGGACAGAAGCCTACTATCCCTTCCTCAGCAGGCTCCCCTGCTAAAATGGGGGTGGGGCTTCCCCCTTTGGGGGATTGGGTTACAGTCATCTGAGGGGGACCTATGCCTAGCATGTCGATTTTGATGCCACCTAGGCTTGTGGACCTGGGAACCTTTCTTGTTGGGCTAGAGGGTGTTGGCACCTTTTCTCCCAGGTCAGGGAGACCTGGCCGACCTTCTAGTTATCTTGCTTGTGGGAAGTAGACAATTGAATATTGATTTGGGGGCTCAGCATACCCTAAAAGAGGTCTACCAAAGGTGTAATGCAGGTCACCCATGAAAGTTCTTTCATGGAACTATAGGGGCTAGGGTACGCCCTATAAAAGAAAACTCTGAAAGATATTGTGTGCATTGAGGATTGTGAGGTTGTTTGTTTGCTGGAAACAAAGCTGTAGAGTGCAAAGGTGTTTGACCTTAGATGGGAGGAATGGAATTTGCAGCCCATGCTGTGTTAGGGACGTATGGGGGCTCTGACAATTTTGGCAAAGTCCCAGATGACCCTGATTGATATGTCTTTTTGGAGAATTACTGTAATTTTTCCTTTAGCAGGCATTTGGTTGACTAACTTCTATGGGGGCCCAAGCTTGGGAGCTTTGGTTGCAGGAATTGGAGAGAGTGGTGATGTTGGTTCCCGACAAGTGGGCTTGGCTTATTGTTGGTGACTTCCATCAGCACCTGCATCCTTGGGAGAAGTCGGGGACAAATTGCTTTGTTCCCCTAGGGGCCCAGGAGTTCCAGAATTTCCTAGTGCTCCACTCTCTAGTTGACATGGAAATTGCAAACTGTCGGTTCATGTGGAGTAATAGGAGATGGGGATAGGACCAAGTTCTCTCTATGATTGACCAAGTTTCGAGTAGCACTGAACTGTTACTACGTTTCGATGTGCATGTCTTTGGTAAGGAACGATAGGTGTCTGACCATCGCTCTATTCTTTGTTCACTTGGCACACCTTGTCGGGCGCCTCTTGCCCCTTTTCGTTTTGAGGTCTCATGGTTGCTTAAGCCTTGGTTGTGCACCTTGGTTGAAAACATTGGGGGGATTATCGAGATGATAAGGGGGAGCCTCAGAACTTTCTGCAAGATGGTTTGTTGCGCCTGAAGTGGGCTATCCAATCGCAAATCGTGGCTGGTAAATTTTCATTTCAGACTTGTCGAGGTGGTCTCAAGGCCCAATTGAAGGAAATTCAATCATGGTAGGAGTTGGGTGCTAATTTGCATGATGTGGAAGTGGACATCCTGAAGAGATTGCAACAATTGAATTTGGAAGAGGAGATGTACTCCCGTAGGAGGAGTGACCGTCAGGGGCCGCAGACCTCCAACCCCATGGCGGTGTCGGTTGTTTCCCCACGTGGGGCGTCAGATCACAAAGAGAGTCGAGATGAGGAATTGTGCCATGCGATAGCAGAGGCAGCGGCTGCTGCGCATGCTGATGAATGTCGTGAGTGGGAGGCCAAATGGGATGAAGCCCTAGCGCTCGCGCAGATTGAGTTGGAGACCCATTTCTGAGAGCGGGAACAAGAGCTGATTTGGCAACAAGCCTTGCTGGCGAGGCTGCCCAGGCTCGGCTGGTGGATGAGATTCGGGCTCAAGTCCGGGAGGAGTTGCTTCAGGAGGAAGCTACTCATAGGGAATGTGAGGAGGTTGAGCGAGCACAGCAAGAGTGGGAACAAGACGAGGAAAGGTAGAGATAGAGGCAATTGGATTGGGCGCATGAGTAGAGGCACACCAATGGTTTCAGGATGGACGGTGTCCATACATCATCATGGGCATCAACTGCGATTGCTTGTGGGGGGAGCTCTGACGACACATCCGTCGGACGTCCACGTGCTTCCACGTGGACGGGGGGATGTTAGTCAAGGAACGGAATTGGCGAGAGTCGGCCATGCAAGCTATTCAATAGGCCACTAGTTTTGTGGATTCTGAGCTACACCGTAACACGTTGGATATCTTCCATGCCCTCAAACGTCCACATTGTTGACGACCTTGGCCCCTTTTTCCATGGTGTCTGATGATGTCATTTTTGACTATTTGTTGTGTGTAGTTTGGCCATCCCCCACCACCGCCACCCCCCCTCCCCCCTGTTTCCCGGTTTTCGATTTTCACGTTTGTTGAGGCTCGAGGCCTCCCATGTGGGCCTCTCTTGTATTTTAATTTCCAGCAATATAATCCCGAACATTCTCTCTCTCTCAAAAAAAAAAAAAAATAGTAGCTTCGTAAGATTCAGTATGATTAATCATGAAGCTTAATGTAGTAATAGTCTCTCAAATCATTTCATCTTCATAATTAGTATTACAAGAAACATGGGTGGTATACAATTTTATAAAAAGGAGGAAGAAAAGAAATATGATTTCAAAAGGATGGGAGCAGAGATGTTGGTTTCCAAAGGCATGCAAAGAGCAGGCTTGGCATAGCAGCAACAGTTGTGGCAGCTTTGACAGTGTGAGTGGATCATTGGGACAATGAAGCAACAGAGAATAGTAGCATTACGTGATGAAGGCCTCACTACAAAGGATAATTATTAATAATTCTGTGTCCCTGATTTCATGGCACTCAGTTCTAAATGAGCATGGAATACCTTTCTTCTCTGGGTTGCCACATGCCTAACTTTGAAAATCGATTATCAATTTAACCTTCTAGGGAAGTTTATATTGGCTGGCAGTTGACTTAAATGAACCCTATCCAATTGGGGGCTGTAAAGCAAAAGAATGAGAGGTACCAATGCTGTTAAGCTTTTGAAAATGATAGAATAAATGCTCTTGTTCAATGTTGACTCAATGTGAGACATAAAGAGCAGTCTCAGCAAAACAGCCATTGTTTTATCATGGCTAAATGCAAACCAGACATTATAGGTAGCAAGAATATATTATTTTTATACCAGCCCATACTGCACCATATCTAAACTCTGGTTCACCTTGTCTATGTTATGTAAAAGGTGGATCATGCCACAGACAGCCTAACTTGCCCCACATTTTGTGTCCTGTAATCTATATATTTGACCAGACTGCTTCAATGTGGTTGTACATTGTGGATTCCTACTCAGTACAATTTTTTTTCTTTTCCAATCCCCTTAAAACATTGTATTTTACTTACATTAGCAAGTAATAAGGGTGTGACTCATAATGATGGGTTGATTACAGGGCCTAGGTACCTCCTTCTCTCATTAGACTTAACAAATTGTTGATAGGATGGGACCTTGTCACTTCTCATAATTCTAAAGATTGATGCGTCTATTGCATATCATCTAACTTTAGTAGCACTATGATACCTTAAAAACTAGCATCATTTAAGGTGATTATTAACACTTTACACCACTTGCAAAGCTAGAAAACATCAAACATTTGTGTGACTCATTTGTTTCAAGTTTTATTTTACAAGTAGCACCAACAGATGAGGTTAGATGTGCTCCTAGTCATCCACTATGTTTCCACCATACAAGATCATTTAATCTATAATAAGGGCTTCAAACAATGGCTGGGAATTGGCTGTAGGAGGGATACTGCCCATATATGGTTATGAACATCAATAGGAATGCGAGATGGGCTACTCTGCATTGCTATATCTGATTGGTCACTGCCGATTCTTACCCTGATAAGATGAAGAACCTATCTCCGGAGGTCAGGAAGGAAAAGGAGGAGGAATTCCTCTGTTTCCAGGAGGCTGCTGTGTTTATGGCTACCCCTCACTAGAGGAAGGTGGTCCACTCCAAGATGTGGCCTAGATGTGCCTGCTCCCGTTTGCTTTACCAGGATCGAGTTTGACTTGTTGCCGATTTTTTGCTGCCTTTTGCTTGGGCTTTGCGGTAGCGGTGGTTTTTGCTTTCTCTGGGTTTGGGTGCTAGCTGGGGTCCTGTTTTGATCCTAGATAATATGGTCATTTCACGATTGGCGTCATGAAAGTGGGCCTTTTGTTTTGTTTTTGTCTATTGATCAGGCCCCCTAGTTGGGGCTGGGGGTGCTCTGGTGTTCAGGGATGCTTTCTTTCTGTGTTTTGGCCTGGGTTTCAAGGGTACACCGGTAGGGACCAGATTTTTCTGTACATATTCTTTATTAATATAGCTCAAACTTTTCCCAAATAAATAAATAAATAAATAAATTAAGATTTGTAAACCATTTCTGATTTGTAACCTTCCCTTTGCCTGTTTTTTTGTCATGTTGCTATGTTTCCTGTTTCTGGCAACTATGATGTCACCTACATTGTGTAGATATGTTTGCATGTCACCTGTGTGCTTTTGTGCACTATTGCATATGTTTGCCCATTGCCATGTGTTGCCTTTGCACACCATTGTATGTGGTATTATGCTAATTGTAGTGTACTTTTCCTCATTGTGAATTTGACATAGTCTCTTGCATAGTGCTCGCTTGTCCAGTAGTACAAGTGGACAAAGACATCCTCAACCATGGTTCATCTATGCGTATCTTTTAACATGTTTTGTTTATGCATATTTCTTCACATGCTTCATGCTTTAATTATGGTTCACACCATAGTTTGTGAAATCTTATTCACACGACAACATTAAAGCCGATTAAAAATCAGATTAGATATTTAATTGTATCTATGGTATGATATTTTCATTATTTTTTAAATTTAATGTATTGTATATTACTGATTCTCGTGCCACCAAAAACTAAAAATTCTATATTTGATTTTCCATTCTAAATGGCACAGCCAACGTGACTGGATATAACTTGTATTTTTTGTAAATATTGCTGATTTTAGTTCCATTTTTACACTGATTTGTTTTGATTTTTCCAATCCGATTTATAGAACTGGTTCTAGATTTGCTGATCTGATACGTTTTTTTAATCTATGGGTCACACTACCGTGCTAGCCTTTGAGATGCAAGTGCTTGGATCTAACATGAGAGAAACAAAGATGAAATGTGTTTGTGTATGTTGAAATTTTGATTACGAGGATAAAATATTTTCCCCTCTAGGAGCTTTGTCAAACCTATTTGTTAAAATTCCACAAGTTTACATTGTGATTTCATCCTTTAATAGAATAAATTATAAATTATTCTATTATTTGTAACAAACACATGTTTTCTTGTTCCATGGGCTTCTTTGTTGTTACTACAATCATCTCATTCGCATCTGTACTCTTTCCTTCATATGAGGATTTTGCTACGCTCGCTCAACTCATCAGTTCAGAGTTTGCCATTGTCTACCATTGTCTTGTATAAAATGGATGCTAATATGGTCATTTTGTTTGTCTTTCTTTCAGCATGGTTTCTGTCCTCATTAGTAGATTTAGTCTTTCTTTCAGCATGGTTTCTGTCCTCATTAGTAGATTTAGTCTTCCATTCTTCATATGGACAAACCTCTTCTTCACTGACTCCTTTGTGGCTTTAGTTTCCATCATCCAGATTCACCATGAATGACGTTTCCTTTATTTTTCGTCAATGTTTATAGTTGGTGAGTGTACTTGATTCACACTCTTTTAGGAGTGTTATACTTGCTCCTTGGACTTGATTTAGTTACACGGATTGTTATTTTTCATGTGTGCACAATACCTTGTTTTGTCTTCTTTGTAAGACATCTCCTCATCATCTTTAGACACATCTTGTCATCATCTTCAGCCTAATGGTGCCTGATGAGGAGCTCCCTTGGATTTCATAATCCAAGCTCTCTCAAAATGAAAATAAGCCAATTTGAACAAGAAAAGAAAAGACAAATCTTTATTTCTTGCTCTGAGAAAATGCAATTACAAGCACAAAGGAAGCATAGACTCCCAAGGATAGACACGTGATTCAATCAAACCCTCACAGAACACTCAAGCAAAGAATTCACACACAAGAAGGGTGACCAAAGCAATTGGCCACACTCTCTTGCTCTCTTCTCACTCTTGGCCTTTTAACTCACAACACTCACTCTCTAGACACTCTTGACCAAATGGAGGCCCTAGATTCCTATTTATACTTTTTCCTCATGTTTTTTCATCTTTCTTGATATTCAAAATTACAATTTTGAGTTTGTTGGAATGCATATGAAAATATCTATGTTCAGATAAGATGTCTTTGGATGAGGGAATATGTCTTTTCTGTGTGAGAATAAATCATAGAGAATATGTCTTTCTCATGTGGAAAACGTCTTTTCATCTGAACAAGACATTTTGCAATTGTAGAAGATGTCTTTCCAGAATTAGTTGTCATTCTCAGAAGATATCTTTCAAGCACATGTGACGTCTTATGCTAGAAAAAAATGTCTTTCAAGCACATGTGACATCTTATGCAAGGAAAAGAGGTCTTTCTAGGGGGTAAGACGTCTTTCTGGGCAGTAGCCAAAACAACAAGACAGCCACTTTGAAGCCCAAACAAGCCAAAATACACTTCAAATCAGCTTCCCTTGCTCCTGACAATACAAACACAACCAAAACACACATAAACAACAAAAAACACACAAACACAATCCTTTGAGGACGACACATGGGCTGGGTGATGTCCTTATCATCTTTCAGGCTTATTCAACTCCAATGCAACTTGGGGTTTTTAATTGTTCTTCGTATGGATGATGTCTTGTGTGTTCTGTCCACACGGATTGCTGTTTCACCTGACTCCATATTGGTTGTACTCAGTTATCCTCAATACTTGCAATTTCACATGGTTTTGGCTTTTTATGTCTTGGATGGTTGCAACCATTAAGTTTGTTTGGACATGTCTCTTTGTTTACTTGACTTTGAGAGCATACCGATTTTAAGATTGGTATTAATACATTTCAGGGTATTATGTTCAATAGTGTAGACTGTAGCAGAAAAACTCAAAAGAGATGCATTGAATTGATTTATCTAGTACATCATACATGAAGAGAAAGTGTTTTTTTGTAGGCTATTTTAGGTTTTGGGTTTTCTCTGGTTTTGGGTTTTCTCTGGTTTTGGGTTAAGGTTTTTTTACTTGCAAAGTGGGGCCCACCACCAAAACTCCCAAACTTAGTTGTGCATAGGTAGCTTCGTCAATTGTGCCCCTATGGCATAGTGCTTCATTTATGCCTTCCAGCCAATAAGTCAGTGTCTGAGGGCTTCCTGGTTAATCATCAGTTATTGTAATTTGAAAACATCATTTATCAAGAAGGTTCATAAAATCATATTGATGTCTTCAACACATACATCTGATGTTTGACATGCATTTGGCTTTTGCAAACATCATGTATGCACTTTGGTCATGGAAAGAATGTACGAAGTGTACACTGTTTATGGGCATTTCTGATTATGGGTATGTTGAAGCAATTAACAAGGATGCATGTTTAGTTATATCTATTTAAGATTTGTGAAAATTTAATTTTTAGCAAGCAATGTGAATCCAAAAGTTTGAAAATTTTCTGTTGCCAGAAATATTTACATATATGAGTGTGACACGTATGGGGAAAAGGATTTAAATGGGGTTATTTTTAGATTTGCTTTACTAGTCCTGTATCCCGTATTTTTCTATTGTGCAGGCTCATGTTGCTGGATTTAATTTGAATAGAAATAAAGGTGGGCCCACATTTGTTCGTGATGCACTACAGTTTGAAAGAGAGAAGAAATTCAGAGAAAGAGGTAATGTTTTACTAGATACACGACTGAAGAATAACAGTTTGGTTTGATAGACTTTTGGTAGTGTTTGAAAGAAATTTTGTCATGGGTTATTGTCATATTCTTGTTAAAATATTTTTTACTGAGTATGGTGATGTAGCTGCATTGTACGCACTTGCTAATGCATCATGATTCTAGCTACTAACTGCTGTTGGTTAACCCACACTATTGGCATCCTCATTCTTTGATATTTAACTGGCTTGTACAAGTGGCTGCTTGAAAAGTTTCAGTGGACCTAAAAGGGATGTAAAATGTCAAGCCTTACTTGGTTCCAGTGCTCGTCATGTCAGGTATTTCGTCAACAATAAACCCCCTGATTCAGTCCCAGACTAAGCTATTTCTGTTGTTTCCTTGAGCAGTTGCACTCCATTGCGTCTAGCAACTCCATCTGATGCAGTCACATTGTACTGTTCCAGTGGCATCCACATTGGGATGATTTTCATCTTAGTCTTGTCACTTAAGTGCCTTGTGCAGTGACAGATCCCTAAAGCTGAAAGCCAAGTTTTAAATACATTGAAGCGTATTGCAAACTCCATTTCTTCCCAGATGTTGTCCATACCTTCAGATTTGCTTTATGATATTAATCCTAAAGCCAAGCTTTAAATGCACTGAAACAGATCACACCACCATTTCTTCTCAGATGTTGTTCATACCTTTGGATTTGCTTTATGATTTTCATTTTATTTGATCCCTAGGTGGGAAGTCACTATCCTGTATACAGGCAGCTGTAGCTGGCTTCTTGTGCCTCCAGGTGGCCTCTTTGCTGTGCATCTCTCCCTGATAGCTCATAGCTAGAGAGGGCCTTTTGCATCCTTTCAAGGAATCCTTGAAGCATCCTTGGATTTCACCAAATCATTCTGGGCTAGGACTGGTGGTGGGTAAGTAGGGGCCATAATAATTTGAAAGGATGGTAAGATGTTTGTATTTCAACTTGTAAGGCTTAGGTTTAAGCTTAGGCATTGTGACTTGAAAAGAGGTTAGACTCTCACTAGTCTACTGGCCCTCCTAGAACCATGCTTAGTAGGATGAACATTCAGCCTCCAGGTGATGACCCTTTGAATGGTGGGTAAGTATACTTACAAAATGACATGTCCAATACTGAGGAAGTTATATCATAAGTGTTTAGAGATGTTCTTCTTTACATCATAGGTCAATGTTCAACTCACATGAAAGTCACAGTGATGCATAAATTACAGATAAACTGATATATGTTGTGTAAATTGTACAAAATTTTCCTTCCTTCAGGGCGTGACCATGATTACCAAGGATGTTACATTTGGGTGGAGGTAGAGGCCCTGCATGATTATGAAGGGGATAGAGTCGTCATCGAAATACCTTGATTTCCCTTTTTAAACCCAAACTAGACAAACATTTTGGTGCCTTTATCTTATCAACATTTGATGATTTTTCTATTGCTGGCTGTCTACCTGACACTACAGTCCCGAACATATATCTTTACTGTGCCTCCCAAGTGGCATGTGTCATAGTGTACCCCTTGTAAAATAATTTTATGAAACAAAATGTATTGAAGGCCTTTGCAAGAGATCACATATTCAGTTGAATGAAAGAACACATGTTTATGCACATGCTGTCTTTCCTTTCTTCATAGGCAGCACAATAACAAATATTGTAGTAATATATGCTGCTTGAGTGTCCAGATTATTTTAATGCACATCTCCTGGTTTCAAATAATAAAGCTAGTTACAGATGCTTGAGGTCTTGAAAACTTGTATACATCTCAAATGCATTTATGGACCATTCCTCCATATAGATGAAACATTTAACCCTTGATTACTTTACATGCTCCTGGGAAGATATAGCTGAACCTTGGGAAGATTCAAAATCTTGGAGACATTTTTTTTTAAGACATTCGAACCACAGTGGTTCTTGGGAACCAGTACCGTCCAAACATATATATTTACTATTGATTATGCAAGTTGATGGGGCTGGAATTGTGAAGCTTTCAGATTGTCTCCATCGGCTATTTCATCTCACGTTATGCTTTCATTTGTCTCTTTACAGAATCTGACTGATGCCATAATCATGCATGATAACACACATTGTTAACTAATTAATTTAATTGGGTGTTGCTTCACCTGGCTGTGGTAGTTACTTGATACATTCACTTAAACATGATCCAATTTTCCTTCTTTGGTTGTGTGTGTTTGAATTTGTGCTAGCAACATGGCAAGCAGGAAACCTACCGTTTTTGGCTTGAACTAAAATCTGAATGGGCTTATGACAACATGCTCAAAGCCTTGATGACAGCTCAAAGTATTCTTGTCTAGATTAGGAGATATTTGCACTGGAGATCACAATTGAACCTCACAAAAATGAGTTTCAAAAAGACGATTTTCTTCAACTCAATAAAAGACCAAGGATATGACTTATGGTAGTTTTTGATAATTCAGTCTGATTCATTTTGAAGGGAAAATGATTATTTAATTTTATTATTTGGCCTAACATGATAGATGAATGTTAAGAGTTTGGACATTCATTGAGGTGTTGTAAATTTGCGGTTATGAGATTTGATAGGTTTTGCATAGGTGTGGTATTGCTACATGCAAGAGGGAGTTGAGTTTGGCCGTAATTGGGAGGCATTGGAACCATCGTTTGCATTGGGATTCTATCTTTGCAGTCAAATTATGATTTTTAATAGAATGCCAACTAGAAAGTGTTTATCAAATTTCATCTGAACAAGATTGTTGTTAAATAAACCAAATATCCCTTTTCAATCACATGCAGACATAGGCAACAACAAAAATAGTGAAAACGAAACTGAATTTATTAAATCCATTAGGAAAGCCTTTGGATCTTTTTCACAGAATTCAGTTTCACTGTTCTCTTGCATGTTCTTTATATTTCTACGTAAATTATTGAGATTGAACCTGCGACTCTCAGGATGGAAATCACAAGTTTAACCAAGACGGTACACCTCATTAGTGAATTGCAATATACATTGTTAAAGCATTCTGGTGCTCTCAAATCGTATAGTCTCACACCTGTGGTTAGCACGCAACTGTAAATTGGTAAGCTATCACCTTCTTCTCCCGAACAGTGTTTTGGCCGTATCTTTAAAGCATTCTTATTTTCAAAAAAGAAAAGAAAAGAAGTCTTTATAAATAAAAGATTAGGCTAATCCAGCAGCTAATCAATTTATTCATATAAACTTAATTTTCTTTCAAGTACTGGATCTACTTCTCTGATTGTTTTCACATTATGCCAGTATTCAAAGATGCCCTTTCATTTACTCCAAAGTGCAAAATCTTAGTATATTTATTTTTTCAAGGCTAATATAAAGCTAGTATACATGTATTCTGGTATACATATATTCTGTACGTGGCTAAAGTACGTGGCTTGTGATCTGGTTTAATCCTAATGGGATGTTGAATTAGACAGCCCGTTGCAGTAAATCATCATCAAATCCTTTGCGTTGCCTAGGATGATGGTATATATGTATTCTCTCTCAAATTCCTCATAATATGAGGTTTTATAATGATAATTTGGCGTAAAACCTCCTCTTTACTTGTTCCTTGAGATCTGAATTTTAGGGAATTGTATGAGTATCCTCTTGTTTAGGCTGACTTTATTTTCATCTATGCATTTTGTTATTTACAGTAGAAATTGAAGTATGCAAATATGCTGGGGCTTAATGTGTCGTTTTTTTAACGTGTAATTGTTTGGTTCTTTTCCAGCGTTTGCTCCTATGGAGCCTGGCAGAAGCTTTGGTCCACATCAGAGCTCCTCTGGCAGGGAGCCCCTTGATCCAAAGAAATTCTTTTCATGAAGAGATTTATAATTTGAACTTCAAATGTAATAATTTAGAACTTTCGATGGTCTGAGAATACCATTCATTTTCAAGCAATTATGCAGGCTGTAGAAATTGGATTGCATTGTGTATTTTATGCAGTAAATGTACCTGATCCTATTTCAGAAGGACTTGCAACGAGTACTCTAGATAATTGCATTATAGCTGAATTTACATCTTTAATTGACTGATACTTGCCATATCTGTATTATTCACGTTTTCATCTTTTGACTTTCATGTGTACAATCCAGCCCCTTGAGATTGCAGGCCAGGAATCAAAGAAAATAAATCATCAATATTGCCGTATTCTGAACTTTAAATTAATAGCAATAACACTTTCAGAAAATGCGTCGGTGATAAATGCTTTGGTTGTATGACGAAAAGAAGACTTATTGTTGTGAAGTAATGAAGTAGAAAGGAAGGAATACAAGATTTTACTGATCAATTAAACACACAAAAAATTGCCATGCTAGTTTGCAATTTGCATTTTATCACACCGATCATGAGAAGATACTAAATTTTACTTTCTTTAATAAGTAAAAACATTTTATTAATGAAAAAAATATTTGAAAAGTCTTGAAAGTAATCTTGAGAGTCGGCATAGAGAGTATGCCTTGTTGGTGGTTCCAAGGGTGCAACCTTTCCAAAATGGGGGCTGGAATGACTATGGAGTCCCATATGGGTTCTATGCTATTTTAACCATCAATATCAACTCTACAAAACTACATTGCCTTGGTTCCTTCTGAATGACGTCACAAGGATATGTAAGCATGTTGAGAGGCCTTGACGCTAATGCTTAGACATTGCCTCTTTTCTACATAGTGGAGGTGCATAGCTAAGCACACAACATTGGGATGTGTCTTAACTCTCATAAGAAACAATGTTCTTTATGTAATTCTAGTATAGGAATGTGTCTTAGCTCTCTTAAGGAAGGATGTCCTTTATGTGATTGTCAGTGCTCTTTATGGTTGTTTTGTTATGGTGTCCCATGTTGCATTATGTTGTGGTGTGTCTTGTATGCATGCATGTGTATGTTGTGGCTTTTATATATGCACGATGCCTAAAGTGTTCTAGTTAAGCTTCTAAAAACATCTAATGGTTCCCATGTCTTTTGGTTGTCTTTTGGTTGTGTGTATAGGTGTTGTGAATCTTAAGTTGTAGTTCATATGGAGTCTACTTTGGAACATTTGGTTGCTCTAAGACTTAAGCTTGGTATTGAGTGATGCTTGTTTAGAGCAACATTGTTATACTTGGTATTAGAGATGAGGTTGAGGTTCATGGTTCATTGCTTGTGTGTGGTGATTGGTGCCATATTTTGTGTGGGTGATTGTTGCTATGACGATAAAGAACAAGAGCGGAAATTTTGGAGTGTTCATTTTAGTCTTGATCCTCACAATGAGTCAGTTGGGGGCTATAATTTGGAAAATTAACTACACAAGGAAGTGCATGAGCATGAGCATGATGATGAGAAGGTGGTAGTTGAGAGGGAGATTGATATATTCGTTGAGAAGGTGCAAGAAATTTGGAGCTAGTTGTTGTAGGTCGCTGTTATGATCCTTTGCCGCTTGTATGCTACTAAGTAGGTGAGAATGGTTGAGGAAATTGTGGATCAAATGGACCTACCCTATTTGTGGCAATTAAATTCAGGTACAAAACACTAACTTTCAATGGCCCAAAATTTTGTGATGTAGGATTGGTTAGAATGGTTAGTGGATGTAAATTGATGATTTCAACTTCTTGTTCATGAGCTACAAGTTGAAGGGCAAGAGTTGAAAACATTGATAGATACCCAATGAGCATTGATAAAGACTTAACAAAATGAGATTGAAAACTTGAAATATCAATTGGCTATGCAAGCAAGGGTGGTGGCTTTAGGATTGAGTTGGTTGGTTTCTAAGTTTTGAGCAAAAGAGCCAAAAGTTTATGAGGATGGTAGAGATGATATAGTTATTGATGCTTCTCTCTTTGATATGGAGGAATTCTTAGAGATGCATGAGTACATTGAGATAAAATGAGTTTGTATTGTTGCCCAATTCTTGGGTGAAGTTGCAAAAACCTAGTGGCTTGGCATTTTCCAAGAGGCTAAAATAGACAAACCCATAAAGACATGGTACCAATTCAAAGAAGTGTTGATTGAGAATTTTCATTTGGGCACTTCCATTGACAAAGCCTAGGTGAAGTTGAAAGAAATCCAACACAATGGGAATCTAAAGGACTATATTTGAGAGTATCAAAATCTTATCATACAAATCTTGAATATCATTGATGATGACTACCGAGGTACCCCTACACTTAACCATACAAATACGAGCGTCTCATGCGCGATCTGGTCGAACTCCAAGGACTAAGTGCTTACGCCCCTTAATGGAACACTTAAGGTTAATTAATCGTTGTCTTCCCAAACTTACTTGTATTGTCATGGTTGTATGGTTAAGTAAGCTTAAGGTATATGATTTTTATATCTTTTATCTTTTTAATGTCTTATGCTAATAGGGGAAGGTGAAGAGAACTAAGTAACTAACTTTCATTAACTATTCACTAACTAAGTTCTAATTGTCCTAGCACCAGTATCTGTTCCCACTAGCCGCACACACCCTGAACTAGTGCAACGCTACTGGGATTACCAAATGCTATTCGTTACTGGGTTACCAAGCGTTACACACGTGCTTAAAGTGGTTGTATTGAATGCACTTAACTAGGAGAGTCAAGGGTTGAGAGAGATTAATTATCTAGGAAAGCATTTAAACATTTAACAATAATTAAATCCTATTTAGCTTAGTCCACATGCTGCAAGGTTTATCAGAAAGTTCGTCTTTATTGTTGTACACAAATGTGTGCTCAGGTATAATTTGCTCGAATAAAGATCCGTTCACTTTAAGACTCCTACTGTGACCACATGGACCACATGGAAATTATTCTAACTCTGGAATAGTAAAACTGCTATAGTTTCGCTAAGGGTCTAAATCTAGATGTCTAAACAAGGAAAGGTCGCCTCTTATTTATAGGCATGATGGCGGGCTGCGATATCGCGTACGCAATATCGCGACTCATCATACCCCCATGACTGAATGAAAACTCGTCCTCGAGTTCCTTACAAAATATTGGGAAGGTATGGGATTATTGACTTGAATGATACTAATGGTGAATGGGGTGACACGTGAATGGATCATCATTACAAAACATGACAAAATTAGTGTTCATGACAAAAAGAGTGAACACTATACACATTTGACATCTAGCCTTATTTGGCAGCTGAGAGAGAAGAGAGAAGAGAGAGAGAAAAGAAGAAGTCTATTACTGCCGATGCCAAGATTGCGCTTTTCGTTGTCCATTCATAAGTGCACCATTAGTCTCATTCCTTGCATAACTACTCCAACACCAGTCCATTCCAAGTGTTTCCTCCAGATCCAATCCATTGGTGTATGATTGTCATCTGCACACACAACACAGTCTTATATTAGCAAGGGTAAATGAATCACAATGCAGTTGATACCTTGCCTCAGTGTAAGGTCCATTGGCTGAGTTGTGGTATGGCTGATGCGGATTTTGGAGATATAGCACTGGTGACTACCCAAGGTGTAGGGGTTAAGAGAAAATTGAAAAAATTGGACCATGACCCCCATGACTAAGAGCGAACCTTCGGTAGCGATAGAATGGAAAAAGATAAGGAATAAAAAAGACAGAGAAAAATAAACAATGGCAACGCTGATGAAATGGATGTCAAAGATGGAAATGAACAAAATAAATGTTGAATGCGGAAATGTTTAAGGGAAAGAAATTAACTAATGCACCAAATAGGAATGCCAGTGGGTCCTCCCCAAAGCAGGCTCATGCTTGTAATGCCCTGACAATCCCACATTCAAAGAGTCCGTAGGCTTTGGGAATGTCATTTGGAAGCAAGAGTTAAAGTCTTAACCACAAGAATTTACCCAAAAGAAAACAATGCATCAACCAACATATGGACTATTGATATAATCGGCTATGAGGTGAAAAATGGAGAAAGAAGGATGAAAGGAAGAGAATGGAATGGAGTCTCAAGAACAAGGTGGTGTACAGTGTATTAATGGTTAATGTGACTTAGTAGATCTCATTCCAAGTCCAGCCTCAAACAATCCACATTTAGTGACTTCACATTAATACATTTGGCCAATCCACTCCCCTGAAGTAACACGAATGCTTCCACCAACAAGTCACCACCATTTCGACGAAACGAAAAAGGAGAAAGTAGGAAGCGAGAAAGGGCCTTAGTTAGAGGGAACATGTTGATTTAGTTCCATAACCAGTACTTGTAGCCCAGATGATTATTTTGTCTAAGGGATGTGCGTTGAATTCTCATTGTTTTTTTTTGGCGTGAGAACCACACCATGCAAAGAGTTATTATTTTTATTGGCTTAGCTTCCCGATAATAGAGCAATCGTCAGAATGGTAAGGAAAGCTCAGGAAGAAAACATCCAAGCACCCAAGAGAATGGCTAGCACAAATGCATCAAATCCCTTTGAAGTCACACCCTTTTCAGTCCTTGAGTCCTTCCTTAGTTTT
>MNCI01010294.1:647892-662650 GCA_015680685.1 Gnetum montanum
TAAATCCTATTTAGCTTAGTCCACATGCTGCAAGGTTTATCAGAAAGTTCGTCTTTATTGCCGTACACAAATGTGTGCTTAGGTACAATTTGCTCGAATAAAGATCCGTTCACTTTAAGACTCCTATTGTGATAAGATTGAACTTGTTCTAACTCTGGAATGGTAAAACTACTATAGTTTGGCTAAGGGTCTAAATCTAGATGTTTGAACAAGGGAAAGCTGCCTCTTATTTATAGGCATGATGACGAGCTATGATATCGCATATGCAATATCGCAGGGGTGGATGCGATATCGCGGCTCATCAATTGAGGTAGGCAAATACAGACTATTAATAGCCTCAAACATTTGGTTTAAAATGAGCTCAAAACTTAAAAAATTACCAAATATAGAGAGGTAGTCCAAGTTGCTAGTAGGTTGGTGGATCTCAAGGCATGGAAGAAAGAAATATCTAGGACGGAATAACTATACAAGAGTAAAGGGAGTAAGAAGTCTTGGAAAGGGGATGGACAGAAAAATTCTAGAAGCTTCAAGAACCCTCATGCTCTTACTTGGGGTATGGAAGTGTTCATATTTTCAAAAAAAAAAAAAAAGTCTTTGAATAAAAGATTACGTTTTGAAGGATTTTTGCAATATCTTATAAGGCATAAAGGCATAGGGTGCTATGTTTTTGGTAGTGATCATTTCACTCAAGAATGCTCTATGGATCATTTGGGTAGAGATGGTGGAAAATTTCAAAGGGAAATCCAAAAATTGAATACATTGGGATATAACTCTAATGCTCCATTGATGATTTTCAACGAGGATGATCAATACGAACAAATGAGAGTTTTTGGATCCATGTTGCAAGTACATGAGAGTCTAATCATCTTGGTGGAAGGTGGAGGACATGGTCGTCCTAGTGCTACCAATTTTTTGATGGGTTGATGTATTATTTGAAAAGCAAAAGATTAAAAAAAAAGTGAGGAGAAAGAGGTAAAGTGATTCTAAGTAGGAAGTATGTGTTCTTATTGTAACTTCAAGTAGGAAATGCACATTTTCTATCATGACTTTGAGTAGAGAGCAGATGCTCTTATTATGATTTTATGTAGGAAACACATATTTGATACTCTTACTCTAAATAGGAAGCATACAATTTCTATTATGACTTCAAGTAGGAAGCATAAATTTCTATTGTGACTCCAAGTAGAGAGCATATGTTTGGGAATTGTGACTTTGAGTAGGGAGCACAAGTTTAGGGATGGAGGAATGAGTGTCTCCAAATTTCTACATACTTGTCTCACCACAATGGATAGTAGGATGATTCATATTTCAAGTGGCTTGCTACTCTAGGTCAAAAGGTTGGCATCATTTGCATGAAAAAGGGCAAGTCTTTTCTTCCTTAACCTATGTTACATGAGCATATCTAAACCTCAATTGAATGTCAAGTTGAGTTGAACATTCATGCTTTATGATTGATTCCCCATAACCATTAAACTTTTTTATCTACAAATATTGGATGTGCTTTGAGTTATTCAAAACCTTTGATATCTAGTTTGCTCTTCATGTTTAAGAAAGTGCATGAATAAAGCCTTAAGCTTTATGCACATCACTTATTTCAAGTGGGGGTGAGTGTACATAGTATGCTTTGTTGATGGTTTGAAGGTTGCTCTTTTTTTTTGTGGAATGGGGGTTGGAATGAGTGTGGAGACTAATGAGCCATGATATCGCGTACGCGATATCACATTCGCCATGCGATATTACATATGCGATATCGCGTCCTGCCTCATCTTCTATAAATAAGAGGCGGTGCCCTTTGTTCCAAGATAGTTAGACTTAAACCCTTAGCCAGATTCTTGCAGTTTAGTCATTCTAGAGTTAGAATTATTTTTGTGTGCCAGCAGTAGGAGTCATAGAGTGAACAAATATTTATTTGAACAATTTGTACCTAAGCACAATTTTGTGTACGGCAATAAAGAAGAACTTTATGATAAACCTTGCAGCATACAGATTAAGCTAATTAGTAATTAATTATTAGTTAATTCTTTCCTAGTTAATTAATATCTCTCTTAACCTTCAACCCCCTTAGTTAAATACACTCAGTACGACCACTTCGAGCATGCGTGTAGCGCTTGGTAACCTAGTAATGATTAGCGTTTGGTAATCCCAGTAGCGTTGCACTGGTTCAAGATGTTTACGGAAAGTGGGAATGGATATTGGTGTTAGGAACATTTAGAAACTAGTTAATGAATAGTTAATGTAAGTTATTCACTTAGTTCTCTCTCCCTTTCCGTTATTAGCAGAAGACATAAAAAATACAAAAGCTATAAAAATCATATACCTCAAGCTTACTTAACCATACAACCGTGACAATACAAGTAAGTTTGGGAAGACAACGATTGATTAACCCTGAGTGTTCCATTAAGGTGCGTAAGCACTTAGTCCTTGGAGTTTGATCGGATCGTGCATGAAACATTCATATTCGTATGGTTAAGTGTAGGGGTACCTCGCCACTCATCATTGGCACTGTTGCTGGGGACTTAGTTGTTTGTGTGCTGCGTAGAACATAGGAAATCATTCATATCATTGGAATGTTAGAAAGAACTCTTAGGGTTAATCAAAGAAAGATAAGACAATGGTACATCGCACACTGAACAAGAAAAAATGTCTTCTTTGCATAAGAGCACTTTACCGCCTAGGACTAACACAAGAGGCAGTCGGCGACATAATACACATAACCAGAATTCGCCAGTTCCTCAACAGTTTCATGTGGTATATACTCATCCCGATGAGTATGTACCCAATTTCACCTTTATTCTCCACCAAGATGAACAACTATGTTGGAGAAACTTGGAGGGTAACGTAGTGTTGCCTCCAGACCAATCAATCCCCAACATGCTCCTTCATGCTCTCACATGAATAGGCATGCTACTTTTATATGTAGAATATGTTACATGTGATCATGACACAAGGGACTATCATCCCACAGAAGCGCAACGTCAAAGGGACATGCGATAAGAGAGATACCATACATCCTTGAAGGGTAAATGGCCCATGATGCTCCACATGTTTTGAGCGAAATTGGGAATGGTGAACTTGCTTCAATAGGTTTCCCACGAAGCGATGTTCCTTCTCCTGACATTGGTCAAGAGGTAGTGTATTAGAACCTCCACTCTACTGTTCACAACCTTGGTTCTGATACCCATGAACA
This sequence comes from Gnetum montanum, assembly GCA_015680685.1. Taxonomy (NCBI): domain Eukaryota; kingdom Viridiplantae; phylum Streptophyta; class Gnetopsida; order Gnetales; family Gnetaceae; genus Gnetum; species Gnetum montanum. The sequence goes on from MNCI01010294.1 coordinate 651,080, forward strand.
CGAAGTGTTCAACAAAGGAACACAAACACACGATAAGGGCAGATGTTTTGATTATGATCACGATTGAGGCCGAGACCACCAAAGAGAAGGTAGAAAACACCATCATGGCAATGGTTCTCCTTCTTCTTCATCTTCATCATCACCTTCATCCTCTCCTTCAATGTCCGGACGCAGTCATAGGAAAACCAATTGTGAGGATAAGGGAAAACAAAGTGAAAAACATCGACGAGACAATCGAGAACGAGGATAAGGGCAGTCTAAGGAATTAAGGCATAGAAGAAGGGAAAGTAGAGAAGCATGTAGACACCATAGAAACTATGAATGAGAGGATCATGAAGAACCACTACTCGCAACTAGAAGCATGCTAGATATAACGGAGGCTGTAAGAGTTCTAACAAGGCACTAAAAGGATAGTAGGATCAAGAGGTTAGACACGAACAACATCCCAAGATTTGAAGGGGGGTACAACACTGATCCTCAAAATCATTTACAAGCATTCCACGATGCATGTGCCTTGCAAAACATAGAAAATGAATGGAAAAAACTAAAGTTGTTCCCAAGGACACTAGTGAAAGAAGTTGAAAGTTGGTACTGGTCCTTAGAACTAGAATCCATTTGGATTCTCATGAAAATTTTGATAGTAGGTAGTAGGTTGCAGAGATGGGCTCCTATGAGAAGAAGATATTTTGTGTTAATGAATTTATGAGTAGTGTGTAGTTAAGGTTTAATTTAATAATTTTTTTCATAGGATTTAACTCTTAAGGTTTGATCAATGAGGTTACTAAGTTTCATTGGGTTTAGATAGAGCACGAAGAACTACAGTCCCTAGCAACAGTGCCAATGATGAGTGGCAAGGTACCCCTACACCCAACCATATGAATCATAGGTGTTCACATGCGATCTAGTTGAATTTTACATACTGTAATTACTAATCACACTAGAGCTATACAGTGCATGCGTGTTTTCCATTAGTTATCTTCCCAATCCCACTTGTGGAGTGCAATTGTATGGTTAAGTGTGACTGAGGTGTAAGATTTTTATTATTTTGTATTTTTATCAAATTATTCACCTAGTACAAGAATAAAAGTAAGAGTGATTAAATTCTAAGTAAACTATGATCTAATCTAGTCTAACACAAGTAATCGTTCCCACTTCCGAACACATCCTAAAATTTGTGTAAACCCCGCTAGGCCATCAAATGCTAACTATTTCTAGGCTACCAAGTGTCACACGTATGTTCAAAGGGGTCATGCTTGTGTATTTTAATGAGTTTCTTGATTAATAAAAATTAATTACTACATCAATAACATTAATGTAAATTGCATGAAATCACAATATATAAATGAATAAGAAAGAAAGTATCAAGTCCTGCAAGGAATGAATCAAAGAGTTCATCTTTATTGCCAACACAATGGTGTGTTCAGGTACATCAATGCTTGATTAAAAATTGGTTCACACTTAGAACTCCTATTGTAGGCACTTGAAAAATATTCTAACTCTCAAATGAAAAAACTACAAGAGTTTCACTACTTGACTACAAAAAACTGCTCCCAACCGTGTGCTCGGGGCTGTATTTATAGACTTGGGAATAACCTTGTAATATCAAATGTACGATATCACATCTTGGGATACAATATCATGTACCTAATATCGTGTACCCAATATCATGGCCACCCTGATATTGGAGTGTATAAAAAACACGATTTATCATTTGGGCTGAGAAAATAGATCTAGCTCCATCCATCAAGCTGATTGTTCAGGCCATCTCATTTAGGTGACTTATTACTGGTCTATACACATATGGGTCCTTGCTATTAATGCTTTCTTATTGCTATTGTTCACTCAAGAGTCATTCTTGGTATTTGTACAACCATTGGATGGTTGCAACGATGTCTAGCATAATTGTTTGAGTAGCCAGTGGAGGTGGTGGTTGTTGCTCCTCTTCTTGGATAGTCATTGCAAGCATCTTGTTTTTCATCATTTCCATCCAATTGGTGGTCAGAACATGCCTAACAAATTCCTTGGTATAACAAACTATTTCTTCCCTCCAACAAAGTTTTCTAATGAGGCATGGAAAGGGGAGTGCCTTCCTTCCACATTCATTTTCTTTAAATTGCTTCTCCATCTCTAGATAGATTAGATATGAAAGGTTAATAAGGAATCTTCCACTCAGAGCAATGCATGCTCAGGTAGAGAAGGTGATGGTTTTGCTTGGCCTCACTATGGGATTGAGATGAAAGGCCACAATCTTGTAATGGATCCTTTCTACTGGTGTAAGCACACCAAACTCCTTAAAGTCGACACCATAGCACCATCGAACCCATTCTTTCTACTAGGGTTTGCCTGCATTAGAATCTTAGTAAGATTTTCCCCCTTTTCTGGTAACCCAAGCACTATAGAAATAGCTTGAACCAAGTAGGACATTGATATGTCCTTGATTTTTACCATGGATCTAGGTTGCCTATTATTCCAGAATAGAAATGTCTCTCCCATGTACCACTCCCTAGTGGAAGTGATGATTGGCCATATGGGAGAGGCCATTAGTTGTTCTTGCACTTTTTTTGGTGCTTGCTCTAGGAAAGGGCGAAATTTTAACTCCTAGAGCACTATTTTTTGGACCTCCCTCAATTTGATCTGATTTAGGTAAGCTTCTATCAAGGTAATCTCAAGATTTTCTTATGGTGCTAATGCATCATCCTGATGGGAGTGTTCTATTGTTGTTGTTGGTTTTGGAATCTATCAAATATATTTCACCTCAACCTCTTCTCTAATAATACCTATGGTGTGGGTTGTCAATGGTTCATCCTAGGCCTATTCTTGGCCCCTTCCCATTCTAGGTGATTTCTTCCCTGGTTGATATGGTCCTGCTTCTTGCATGTGCTTTCCTTAGGATGTCATCTGCGATCACAACACATCCATGGATTAGTAGATATAATGTGTAACTTAAAAAATTTTTAATACCTTCTCTCATTAGTTAGTTACACTTGGCTAAGGTTGGACCATGAAAGATTAATTATTTTATTAATTATTTATTGTAAATGTCACTGGAGCTTGTTGAAAAGGCTTAACTCTTGTAATTTGATGTTTAACAGTTGATTTCTTAGTTAAACCTTTGTGGGAGTTAGAAAAATGGTGAAAATGTTTCTATAAAAATGTCACATTTATGGCCCCCATGATGAAGAGCTCACCTCTGGTAGCTGCAGGGTCGAAGAATGGAATGATTTGGATAAATGGTTAGGAAGTTATGGGCTTTGAAAATTTGAAAAACTCCTTTGGCATTTGTGAGAAAATGTAAACATTTCCAAGTGGGGTCACACCTATATATAGTATTTTTCCACCATGTCGACAGGGCCCAATATATAGGGCCTCGTATATAGGTTTGCTCTATCAACAGGGTCCCTTATACGGGGCCCATAGGAAAAATTTTAAAATTTGAATATCTTAAAAAATACAAGGAATATTTCAATGAATTTTGGATCCATGGAATCCTAGAAATGCCAAGAATACGATAAAATCATTAAAGAGGATCTTTGAGATCTCAAAAATTGAAAATTATGATGCAGACTGTGTTTAATGAACAAATATGTAAAGGAGCACATGGTTTGATGTAGATGATGGATGTATGAAAGTTTCTAATTGTAAGAATGCCTAAGGAAAAGGTTCTTAACACATCCAACTAAGAGATATGCAAGTGGGTCCTCCCCATAGCAGGCACATGCCTTCTTAGCCCTTGCATATCCTCAACCTAAGGAGTTCATGGACCCCATAGGTGATTAACGATAAAAATTTGGAAGATTTCACCTAAGAATTTAAATAAATCAGACCAAGACACGGAATCAAGAGCATGGACTTCAGCAGTGAGGTGAGTTATAGTTAGCATAAATGGATGATGAAGAAGGTGGAATGGAATTCCAAATTAAGGTCATAAGAATTCTTTTATGGATTTGTGTTTAAAATGAGTTGAGAAGATCCATCCTTAGTCTAAAACCAAAATCAACCTCTTTTAGTGACTTCGTATCATCACTCCAAGACCGATCCACCCCCTCAAGACACAAGAGTGCACCCACAAAACAACCATTATTCCATAAAGAAAAGAAAAGAGAAGTAGGAACTGAGAGAGGGCCTTAGTTAGAGAGTACCTTCAAGCATAGGTAACATGTCTTTCTAGTCTCATAACCAATGCTTGTAGTCCATGTATTTGTCTAAGGGATGTTCTTTGAATTCCCATCATGTTTTTTTTTCTCTCTTCTTTTTTTTTTATTTTTGGATGGGAACCACACCATGCAAAGAGTTTATTGGACTTTCTGTTATCAAACAATATGGAACAGTAAGAAGTTTATGAAAACACTCAAGAACCCAAGTAAGTAGAAGAGTACAAAGAGTATTGAGTCCCTTTGAAGTCACACCCTGTGCAAACCTTTGAATCTTTCCCAATTCTAGAAACTACCAAGGTCATCAATTTATTAAAAGTTTTTTTCACAAAAGGGATCTCAAACTTTCAAAACAAGAAAAGAAAATAGAGCTTGTGAATGAGTGGATGTCATGGAATCACTACCTATTTCATGAAAAAGAAACCATGATTGAGCCATTGGTACAAAAATTCAAAAATAGAAATCAAACATTAGCAAACAAAACATAAAGCACAATCCACCATTAATAACAGCTACAACACCACTTTGTCCTATTGGCATAAAGCACGTTTATTAGTAAAAATTTGAGAATCACACTCAAACAAAACAAAGTAAAATATATATAAGAAAGTTTAAAATATTCCAGAAGCATTTAAATGTACTAATAATGATGTAAAATAGGAAAAATTTTGAAAATGAAAAAAGTGTAAAAAAAATAAATTTCAAAATTAAAAACATGGAAAAAATAATAGAAAAACTGATGAGCCATATGGATGGTTAGCACATATGGCCATCTCACCCATGACTAAGTTGGAAGGAGGAGATTCAAAAAATTGAACATGGGTGTCCATTCGTTGAGGTATTCATTGCATTGGCTTGCTTTGGCTTGGTGAATGGCTATACTTGTTGGATGTTAACCAACTACTTTTTATTTGCACTCTCAGGTTTGTATATGGTCATGGCCCAAAAGAAAAGGTTTCATCAATTATATAAGGTCCTTCTCACAATGTTTGGAACTTTGTTTTTTGGTGTATGCGTGGGGTTCTAGTAAAGAACCTTATCTCCTGGCTCAAATTTCACTTTCCATGTTCTGAGGTCATGTCATTGTTTGTTGAATGCCTTGTGCACTTTATTCAAAGATAGGGCCACTAATCAGTTTTCATCTAGCACATTAAGGTTGATTAGTCTTTATCTTTATGCTAGACTTAGGTCAAGATTTAGATCATAGGTTGTTGAAAGTGTATGAAGCTTAGATTAAATTGAGAGCATTGGAAGTTTTCTATACACTACCTCATAGGGAGAGTAGATAATAGGGAGTTTCCATGTTGAGTGGTAGGTCCAAAGTGCATCATTCAATTTTATGCTCCAGTCTCTCCTATATTTGTTGATAGTTCTTATTAGAATCTTTGTAATCTCTCTATTAGTTACATCTGCTTGACTGTTGGCTTAGGGGTGATAAGGTGTTATTAATTTATGTTTGACCCTCAAGTGTTGTATGAGTTTTTCAAAAGTGGCACCTATAAAATGAGTTCCATTGTCAAAAATCAGTGCACGTGGCACTCCAAAGCTATTTACAACATTTTGTTATACAAATCTAGCAGCAATGGATGATATATAGTTGGTCAAAACTACTATTTCTACCCATTTGGTGTACTAGTTGACCACTATGATGATGTACGCGTTTTCATTAACATGGATATGATGGGACCCATGAAATCAATGTCCCATATGTCAAAGGGCTCTAGTGGTTGAATCCACTATTGAGGACCCTTCATTCAAGTGATCATCCCATCATCTCATTGACAGTGCTCATAGGATTAGAAAAATTATTGGGCATCCCTAAAAATTGTAAGCCATAGTATCTTGCCATTAAGATTTTTATGGTCGTTTGCCTTCCTAAATAGTTTCCTCCATAAGGGCCTTCATGAGCATCCTATAGAACACGTAGTTGATCCGCATCAGGGACACACTAATGAACTATGCCATTGGTGCACACCTTGTAAAGGTGTCTACTGATTTCCATGAAGTACTTTGACCAATGAAGAAACTATTATTTCTTCCGAAAGTCCAAATCTTATGGCATCTTCTAAGTGAGAAGGTAAGTGAGGATGTCATTGTACCATTTTATTTTTGTGGGCACCTAGTCATTTATTGCTCTTGTAAAGAGGATTTTGTCTAGAAATTGATCAAAGAGTAGGCTCTCCTCCTCTTTTTTATCTCATCTTAACCAAGAGAGATGGTCAACAATCACATTCTCAGTCCGTTTCTGATCTAGCATTGTAAGATCAAATTCCTACAAGATCACGAGCCACCATATGATTATGATACAAGGGCTCACCATTGGCTTATTCATTAAGAAGTGGATGGCACTATGATTGGTGTGCACAAACACCTTCTAGCTAAGCACATAGTACCTAAACTTTTCAAGAGCATACACCACTACCATTAGTTCTTTCTCAATTGTGGTGTAATTCAACTATGCACCCATAATGCTTCAGCTTGTGTGGTGGATATAATATGGATGTTTCTTATCATCCAACTTTGTAAGCATGACTTCCAAGGCATAATTAGATGCATTGGTCATTATGTGAAATGGTCTGGACTAGCCTAGTGCCCATAGAATTGGAGTTTCTACGAGTTTTTCCTTTAGTTGTTGGAATGCATGTTCGCACTCCTTGGTCTAGATGAATGAAGCATCTTTCTTTGTAAGTTGACCAATGGCTTTGCAATCTTAGAGAAATTCTCTATAAACTGTTAGTAGTAGCCAGTGTATCCAAGGAATGATTAGACATCTTTGAATGTCTCTAGTTAGCATGTGATTCCTTGGATGATCCTTATCTTTTATGGGTCTACCTCAATCCCTACCTAAGTAATTCTATGCTTCAGTATTATGCCTTCCTAGACCATTAAATGGCTTTTTTTGCCAATTGATCCTAAGGTTTGTTTTTTTACACATTTTTTAGTACTTACTCAAGGCAATCTAGGGCTTTCTCAAATGTAGCCCCATAGGTAGAGAATTCATCCATAAAGACTTCTACCATGCTCCTAATTAATGGACCATGCATTAGAATGTTGTAGGGGAATTATATAGACCGAACGACATTTTACAATATGCAAAGTTCCTTAGGGACTTGTGAATGTTTTTTTGGCCTAATCTTCTAGTGCAATCTATATTTGATTATAGCCACTATAACCATCCAAGAAGCTATAATAACAATGCCTAGATATAGTGTCCAACACTTGGTCCACACATGGCAATGGAAAATGATCTTTAAATGTTGTCATATTCAGTAGCCTAAAGTTGATGCAGACCCGCCACTCACCACCTTTCTTTGGCACAATTACGAGTAGGATAACCCACTCACTATCTGTGATGGAATAGATGAACCCCATATTGAGGAGTTGTTCTATTTCCTCTTTGATGATCTGCTTCAACTTGGGGCTCAATCGCCTTTGTGGTTGCCTTCTTGGCTTCATGGCTAGGTCAATGTAAATGCAATGCGAGCATATCCTTGGATCAATTCTACTTAGTTCAAGATATGACCAAGCAAAAGTCGTTGGCCATTTGTTGACCTCTGTCAATAACTTGTCTTTTTGTTCAAGAGCAAGATTTTCAATGATTATGACCAGCTTTCCATTATTTAAAAATGCATACTCCATGCTAGCTGGTAGAGTTTTTAACTCTAGGGGCTCTTGCTTAAAATTATTAGGGATTTCCAACTCTCCATAATAGGTATCATCATCTTCATCATTAGAGAGTTGGTGATGAACTTGCTCAAGTTCATCCATGCCTTCGACATAGCCACAAGTCAGGAACTCAGTAGGTTCTATGCGTAGTGTGCTGCTATGATAGTTAGTTGTCATCCATTGGGTGCCCTCCTATTTTTTGGCTACTACGTATAGGCACTTTTGAATATCTATTTCATGTGCAAACTGATTACATGCTTTGAGGAATGTACTTTTAATGGACCATATTTTCTACATGCAATTGCACCTATTATCATTGTACACAATGCATGGAACTTGCTTCTTCTTAAGCCATCCAAATTCATTTTCCTTAGAGATTTTCGAGGACAGGTCCCTAATGCCCATTTGTGCATAAACAATGCTCAACCATGCATGTCTCATAATGATAGAGAGGTATCCTTTACAATTTTCAACCTTCATCACCAAAATCCAGCAAGATAGGACCACCCACAAACTATGGTTACAGTGTCCTCCACTAATCCCAAAGGCATCATGATTGATTAGTCTACCAATTTCAAATGGATGTTGCTCTTCTTAAGAGGTGGTAGGTTTCACGCCTTGTACATGTCATGGAAGATAAGATTAACACTGGAACCAAAATCAAGAAGAGCCTTGCATGGCTCATATCCAGCTATCTGTAAGTAAATAAGAGGACTTCCTGAGTCAAATCGTTTCATGGAAAGTTTTCTAGTCTTGATCCAATTAGAAACAACATTAGTTAGCATCATATTTAAGGCAGCGTTTGGTTTGAAGAATTCTTGAATGTATTTGATGCAGAGGATGAGGATGTTGGAGATACAAGATGACCAACTACATTAGGTTGTAAGGGTTTGGGAGGATTGTTGAGTAAGAAAAATGGTCATTTCCTAAATCAAGTGTCCAAACCACTTGGTTGAAAGGCCGGTTGTAAATTTATAGTCCTCGTAGCATTTTGTTGTTGCAGCTATGGTGGAATTTCACCCTACATGGATGGTGCAGGAGGTAACTAGGTTGAAGGTACAGGGATGTGTATAGACAGATGCAGAGGGTGGTCTGGATATGGATTCTCCCCTCAAGTAGATGGTAATTTAGTTTGATGGTACTTTGGGGGATAATAGTGATGCTAGAATGATGCATGGCTTGTAGAGCTTCATGGAGAAATGAATCTCTAAACATAGTACCCATATGGATTTAGTTTCTTGTAAGGGTACTATTGTCATGGTAGTGGCATTTCCCATGATTGTGGTTGGTGCCACTATTTATATTGTTCATATGGTTGTGAAGGAGCTCCACTTGGATGGTAAGCCTATTGTTGCTAGTGGAATTGCCTTAGATTTCCTTGAGGATTAGATAATAATTTGGGTGCTTGCCTCTATGCAAGTCAAGGATTCAACACATACACCCCAAACTCTTGTAAGTGTGACACCATAAGGAAACATCCATTAGGATGTTTATACTGATAGATGTCACACCCAACATCATCATCAAAGTCTGTCTTCATAACTTCTTCTATTGTAGTAGCTTTGCCCTTACCTATTTGGTAGGCATGTTCAACTTCTTTCTACCTCCTATAGTCCCAATCACTATTCTGCTCTTTGGATGCTTCAACAATCTTCATAGCAGTTTGGAATTTTTCATCCAAAGAGTTCCATAATTTATTAGCCTTTTCTAAAATATCAAAAATAGATTTTTTGATACGTAAGGTTTTCCTATTCACCATGTTGTTGAGTGGTAACTCCTCCTTGTCACAAAATCAGACCTTCCTTTTCCTTATGGAAGGATCCCTATTATATTCTTCTACACTTTCCCTTTTTTACAACTCATCTTCTTCTTTTGCTACCTACTATATCAGCCTTTCTATCTGATGAGCTCTTAGTTCATACAATCTCCCTTGGGCATAGACCCCAAAAGTCCTTTTGGTTTCTACTTTGAGCCCATCTATGATGTGGTAGAGTTGATCCCTCTGAGAATAACCATGGCCAAGACATTAATGTAATAGAGAATAGTATCTTCCCATTGCAACATCCAAGGGTTCGTGTGTTTCCTGTTTTTAGCCTTGAATTTACCTTCTTAGATTAGACACCCTAGAGTATGTCTGGTATTTATCAAACATGGTACTCCAACTATAGATAGATTCCAACTCCAAGGACTAGTACCAGCTCTCTACCTCCTTGATGAGTGTCTTGGGAAAGAGTTTGAGTTTTTTTCAATAATTTTTAATGTTTTATAAGGTGCAAGCATCGTGAAAGGCTTATACATGATTTTATAGATTAGAGTTATATCCGCCCTCAAATCTTGGGATATTATTCATATCTAAGCACTTAATCTAACTATATTTCACATGGCTAGTTGGAATATTAACTACCTCTACAATGTTAATCATGGTTTGAGTTGCCAACAAGGATTTATCATCATCATTGTGTTAATGGTGCTAATGATGATTTCTACTACCCCTTCGCTTTTGGTAGGCTCTACAATCATTGTTGTCTCACTGATTACCTTCATCACAGTTATTTCTCTAGCAACTTCTATTAGAAGTAGAAGATGAAGAGAAATTTTTGAAATCAGATGAAGAGGAAGATGGACCAACACCACCACTGCAGTGTCTGCCACCATCTCTTCACTTATCATGATCATGATCCTTAGATTCCTTTCCATTGCGATGTTTTCCAGAGTCGCTACCTTGATTGTCACTTTTTCCTAAACCTAGTTTGTTAATAGTGGACTATAAGTTTAGGGTTACACCCTCATCACCAATAACCAAGGGTGGAGAATCTTCATGTTAACAACCTCCAAAAGGAGGATCCTCATTATCAATTTGGTTTAACAAGAATAAGGGATTGGTGAAGTATTTTTCCTTTGCAAACTCATGATGCTTTTCCTAGTGTCGATCTCTCCTACATTGTGTTTTAGTGGGACGATAGTCCCAAGTATCATAACCATGCACAACGTATTCCTCTCGAAGATCTAGGATGCCCAACCTCTTAAGAGTTTGAAACAACATCCCAGGCACAGATCAATCAGGGGGCATTATAATGTTTCCCTCCATGTCACACCATTGCAATTGTTCATCCTAATGCAGGATGAAGGTGAAGTCAGGAACATACTCATCGAGATGAGTATATACCACCTTACACTGTTGTGGGACCAATGGTTTGATATCTTCATGCCTATGAGAAGAAGACATATTATAAAGAAATAAAATATCAGTGTGCCTTTGTAATTATATAATTTGAGAATGATGTTGACCTTGGGGTTCATCCAACAATATTAATGATATTTACTAACCTGGATAGCACACGTTTCAACAAAAAGGATCCCTGACAACGATGCCAATGAAGAGCGATGAGGGTACCCCTACACCCAACCATACGAATCATGAAGCGTTCACACATGATTTGGTCAAATTCCACAGACTCTATAGTTTTTGATACACTAGCCTTCTAGGAAGTGAACCTTGCCCTAATGGTCATTCATTGTCTTCCCAATTACACTTGTGATGCACATGGTATGGTTAAGTGTAATTGAGACATATGATTTTTATGTTTTGTGTTTTATGTTCTTTGGTGCTTAAAGTAGATCGATGAAGTAATTTAACAACTATTTTAGTTTAACTAACTAAATAATCTCTAACTAGTCCAAACATAAGCATCCAATCCCACTTTCTATACACATCCTAAACCCACATATCCATTGCTAGGTTACCAAGTGCTAC
>MNCI01010294.1:667170-682020 GCA_015680685.1 Gnetum montanum
CGACTCTGATACGACAGGGTGGTGATATCATGGCAACTGATACGATACAATAGGGTGGTGATATCCCAGCGACTGATACAATAGGGCTGTGATATCACGACTATCAGCACTATGAGAAATTCAGGTCTCATCAATACTTATGTGTCTAATCTATTTAGCTTAATTAATTAACTAATTGCTTGAAAATTAATTTATCTTAATTAATAGCATAATTAATGGAAATTATAATGCATAAACAAATCATTAATCTATTCTAAGTGCTGCAAGGTTTGATTAAAAATCTCATCTTTATTATCGTACACACTGGTGTGGTTTAAGTACAATAGTGCTCGAATAAAGATCCGTATACTTTCTAACTCCTGCTACAGGCACTTAGAGAAATATCCTAATTTTCAAATGGCCAAACTATATGAGCTCTACTAATACTATGACTTGAATGATGCATAAACATGGATGGGAGCTTGTATTTCTAGTTTTTGCCACAGGACTACATCAATGGAGCCCTGTAGACATAGCAAACACTACATCGACATGGCCCCATAGATGGGGCAACACTACTTAAATAGGATCCTAGATGTGACACTTTGAAAGAAAATTCAAATGTCCTAGCTAATGTTTAAGCTTCATAGAAGATAAGCTCTTGTTGATACACTCTTTTAAGATCATCTATGAAGTTTCAGGCTTGCTCCTACTCATACCATTGCACCTTTGCTTGATGGATGATTTTATAAAATTTCATGCAGTAATCTTTAACATTCTTATCTCCTTGTCTTAAATACTTGATCTTTTAGATTGCTTCTTACCTATGTTGAGACTTATCAAATTTTTACTTCATCAAATATTACATAAGTTGAAGACCAATCTTTGATGTATGAACCATGGTTGACCACATAAGCATGGCTTTCTGTCTCCCACTAAAGTTGTGTCATACCCTATAATTTGACTTTAACATATGACACTCTTTGATTCTTATGGACATATTCAAGTTCAAAATACTTAATCAATAGTCTTAATCCAAGAAAAAAAAGAATTTGTACTTTTCATCCCATTCAAGATATTATCCTTAACATATGGCATTCTTACAACATGTCTAAAGGCCTTTGCACCAATTTGTTCTTGTTGCCTTAAGCACATCCAAGATTCTTTCCCTTAAAAATTCTTAACTCATGAGGCTAATCTGTAGCCCTTGAAGAATGGTGAACTTCCTCTTCTTCATCATTGTCCTCATCTTTAAGATCAATAGGGATAATGTCTTTCAAATCTATAATGGAATGATGACCATGTGATGAAGAAACCCTAGACTTCACATCTTGCTTTAATTTTCTTGATGGCAATGGTTTAGCATCTTTATCTTTTTTCTAGCTTTTTAGGCTTCTGAAAAATCAATTAAAAGACTCCCTTCATCTCTTTCATGTCCTTGGCAAGAGACTCAAGTGTCTTCTTCTTAGGTGCCATGATGATATTAGACCAAAACCAGCTACTCCACAAATAGGATTTCAAAACCCACAAAAACTTGGAAGTACCCACAACCAAAAATTAGATGTCCATAAAATATAAAAAGTACCTAAAATAAAATGAAGTTTGGAACAAAATGGGTATTACAAGTGAGTGAAATCATAGATACCCAAATCAATTTAGGAAACCCTAAAATGAGTAAGAGACCAAAATCTAATTGAATTTCCTCACAAATGAAAGATAAGAAAGAATTCTTCAATTACCCAACGTAAGGATTAAATTGAGAAGATTGCATCTCCATGGCTAAATTGCTCCAAGAACCATGCACTCTAATACTAATTTAGTAAGGACCACTCCCAACAAGCATTCAAATTCCATTAAAAACCAACAAACTATAGCAAACTTGTCTAAACATTCATAACTTTCCCTTGGGCCGCAAACTATTGTAGACTACGACTTATAGTTACTTGTTATGGCAGACTATGGCCTCTTGCAACTCACAGTGAGCTCATTGTTGCAAATCCAACACTAGAAAACCACTCAAATGACTCAAATAAAAGACTCAGACATAAATACACAAGTCCTTTAACTCTTACACATACTATGTAAAATACATCAAAGAGGTAGGTTGATGCCCTCATCAATGTTGAATCCCAAAAATAAAATTATATTAAAAATAATAAATAGAGTATATCATAAAAAGAATAGAGCATATCCCTCAAATAACAAAGAAGCTCCAAGAATAACAATGAAACATAAGAGTTTTTAGAATCACATATTATTGGTCCTGGAGCTTCAAAATATCTTTTTTTCTTTTTTTATTCAAATTAGAAATGCTAGAAGCCTCCTATATTATCCATCTATCATGCAGATAATCATGCCTCAAGTGTGACTCAAACTAGAAACTTCTTACCTGCAAAGAATCATCTAACCTCTTGAGTCACTTATTATTGAATAAGTGAACCTCATTCATAAAGTTCATGTTCTTTTTTTTTTAAATAGTACTAAAATTTTTTTAACAAGAGTTAATTTGCTAAAGTAAGGATGATTGCTTGTTAATATGATAATCATATTTTTGTGCACAACTTTGTAGGGTCATCACCCAAAGGCTCAATGCTCATTTAGAGAAGTAAGGTTCCAAGTGGACCAATAGATGAACAAAAGCCTATCATCTTTGTGCCTAAGCTTTATAACTTGAGAAACAACCACCTTACTATTATTCCAAATGATAACCCCTTTGTGCACAACTCTACAATTGTTCATATTTAGATAAAGTTTAGGCAACTAAAAATCAACATTTTAAAATACCACAATCATTACAAGATCTTATAACAACTCAAACTTAAATGTGTGCAACATAACGTATTAGTAAAATCTAAACTGCTTTGCAACATTTTAAAATACCACAATCTTTTCAAGATCTTATAACAACTCAAACTTAAATGTGTATAACATAACATATTAGTAAAATCTAAACTGCTTTGCTAACACATGCAATTATTTAACTTAAAAAGGAAAGAAAGAATTGAACTTTTAAAAGAATAAAAAACAATCTTAGAATAATGAACACCCATCATAAATCAAAAAGAGAAAAAATGTAACATAAGATTTATTTGTTGAGGTGTTTAAATTCTTTCAAATTATTTTTAATTTTAATTTTGATGTTAAATATAGATTCATATGTTAAAATAATTATTATATTTTAATTTCATCATTATTAGGTTTAATAGCTTATGCAACAAAACTTTTAATCATGTAGATAAGATATTTAACATCCCTACTATAATAAAACTACTTTGGAGAAGCACTGCTTGACATCATCCTTGAGTCCTAAGGTAACTAAATGTTCCAAAGCAAACTCAAATGAGCTACACTTTAGTACTGACAACATCTGCACATATAGCTAGAAGACATGGTACCCATTGAATATTAGTAGAAGCATAGTGAAAATGCCTTAGGTATCGTGCACACATAAAGACCCATGACATATACATGTGCATACATTCAACACCATAACAAAACAAGATGCAGAAAACCACAACAAGACAACCATAAAGAGTACTAACAATCACATAAAAAAAGTCATTCCTTCATTTAGCTAAGATATGTCACTATACTATACACATCTAGCCCTACACCTCCACTCCATAGAGAAGGGGTAATGCCTAAGCCTCAAAGTAAAATTCCCTCAATAAACCTACATATCCTTGTAACACTATTGACAATGATTTAGGGTAATGTAGTTCTATAGAGTTGCTATTGATGATTAAGGTAGAATTGAACCCATAAGGATCTCTGATGAGTGGTTAGGTACCCCTACACTCAACCATACGAATACGAGTATTTCACGCACGATCCGGTCGAACTCCAAGGACTAAGTGCTTACGTGCCTTAATGGAACACTCAGGGTTAATCAATCGTTGTCTTCCCAAACTTACTTGTATTGTCACAGTTGTATGGTTAAGTAAGCTTAGGTATATGATTTTTATAGCTTTTGTATTTATTATTTCTTCTTCTAATAAAGGAAAGGGAGAAAGAACTAAGTGACTAACTTACATTAACTATTCATTAACTAGTTTCTAAATGTTCCTAACACCAGTATCCATTCCCACTTGCTGTACACATCTTGAACCAGTGCAACGCTACTGGGATTACCAGATGCTAATCGTTACTAGGTTACCAAGCGCTACACGCATGCTCGAAGTGGTCATACTGAGTGTATTTAACTAAGGGGGTTGAAGGTTAAGAGAGATATTAATTAACTAGGAAAGCATTAACCAATAATTAATTACTAATTAGCTTAATATTTATGCTGCAAGGTTTATCATAAAGTTTATTTTTATTACCATACAAAAAATTTTGCTTAGGTACAAATTGTTCGAATAAAGATCAATTCACTCTATGACTCCTACTGTGGGCACACAGAAATAATTCTAACTCTAGAATGGCTAAACTACAAGAATCTGGCTAAGGGTCTAAGTCTAACTATATTGGAACAAAGGGCACCACCTCTTATTTATAGAAGATGAGGCAGGACACGATATCGCTTGGCGGATGTGATATCGCATATGTGATATCACGGCTCATCATACCCCCATGACTGAATGAAAACTCATCCTTGATTTCCTTACAAAATATTGGGAAGATATGGGATTATTGACTTGAATGACAACTAATAGTGAATGGGATGACATGTGAATGGATCAATCATTACAATACATGGAAACATTAGTGTTCATGACCACAAGAGTGAAAACTATACATAACTGACATCCAGCCTTATTTGGCAGCTGAGAGAGAAGAGAGAAAAGGAGAAGAAGTGTTGTTATCGATGCCAAGATTGTGCCTTCCGTTTTCCATCCATAATTGTGCCATCAATCTTGTTCCTTGCACAAGCGTTCCAGCACCAGTCCATCCTGAGTGTTTCCTCCAAGTCCAGTCCATTGCTGTATGATTACCATCTGCACACACAACACAATCACATATGAGCAAGGATAAGTAAATCACAATACAGTTGATACCTTGCCTTGGTGTAAGGTCCATTGGCTAAGTTGTGATATGGCTAATATGGATTCTAGAGATATAACACTAGTGACTACCCAAGGTGTAGGGGCTAGGAAAAATTGAAAAAATTAGACCAGGGCCCCCATGACTAAAAGCGATCCTTCGATAGCAATAGAATGGAAAAAGATAAGGAATAAGAAAGATGGAGAAAAAGAAACAACGGTAACATCGATAAAATGGATGTAAAAGATGGGAATGAACAAAACAAATGTTGATTGCGGAAATGTTTAAGGGAAAGAAGTTAACTGATACACCAAATAGGAATGTCAGTGGATCCTCCCCAAAGAAGGCTCATGCCCTTTATGCCCTGACAATCCCACATTCAAGGAGTCTGTAGGCTCTAGAAATGTCATTTGGAAGCAAGAGTTAAAGTCTTAACCACAAGAATTCACCAAAGAAAAAACAATCCATCAACCAAAATATAGACTACTGATACAACCGGCAATGAGGTGGAAAATGTAGAAAGAATGATGGGGAGAAGAGAATGAAATGGAGTCCCAAGAACAAGGTGGTGTACAACCCCTTGTGTATTTATGGTTAATGTGACTGAGTAGATCTCATTCCAAATCCAGCCTCAACAATCCACATCCAGTGACTTCACATTAATACACTTGGCCAATCCATCCACTTGAAGTAACAAGAATGCTTCTACCAAAGAGTCACCACCATTATGAGGAAACGAGAAAGAGAAAAGTAGGAAGTGAGAGAGGGCCTTAGTTAGAGGGAACATGTTTGTATAGTTCCATAACCAGTGCTTGTAGCCCAGATGATTATTTTTTCTAAGGGGTGTGCTTTGAATTCTCACTGTTTTTTTTTGTTTGCATGAGAACCACACCATGCAAAGAGTTATTATTTTTATTGGCTCAGCCTCCCCATAATAGAGCAATCGTCAAAATGGTAAGGAAAACTCAGGAAGAAAACATCCAAGCACCCAAGAGAATGGCTTGCACAAATGCTTCAAATCCCTCTGAAGTCACACCCTTTTCAGTCCTTGAGTCCTTCCTTAGTTTTAGAAATGCCCAATCACCAATTCATTAATAGTTTTATTATTAAAGAAAGGGACTGTACAGTTCCAAGCCAAGGGAGACCATAGAAATTCATGAATGCATGGATGATGTGGACTCATTGCCTGTTATATCAAAAGAACCATACCTTAGTATCAAAATTATAACTCAAAGGTAAAAATCAAACATCAGTAATCGATAGAATACATTTCATACCACCATTAGGAGCACTTATTAAGTGACGAATCTAACAAAATCAAAATTACAAACAAAGACAAAAAGCAAAAACAAAAAACAAAAACAAAAAAAAATAAAACAAACAGTCACACAAAGAAATGGAAAATATAAATGATGTTGCAAAACAAAAACAAGAAAATTTAAAGAAATTTGTAAAAAAAAAACTTAAAAAGGAACTAAGGGCCTCAAATGGTTATTAGAGGTGGCCATCTCCCCCATGACTGAGTTGGAAGGAGGAGATCTGAAATAGTGAGCAGGGTCATCCATTCTCAGACGTATTATGTGCACTAGCCGTTCTAAATTCATGGAAGGGTTTGGTCTATTGCACATTGACTAATAATCTCTTATCAAGGCTCTTAGGTTTGTATATGGTCATGGCCCCTAAAGGAAAGGTTGTATGAATAATCTAAGGTCCTTCCTACAGTGTTTGAAATTTTGTGCGTTGTGGCACATGTGTGGGATTCTAGTAGAGAACCTTATCTCCTAGTTGATACTTAACCTTTCGAATCTCAAGTCATGATGTTGCTTGTTATATGCCTTGTGCAACTCATTTGATGACAGGAAAGCTAATCATTTTTTGTCTAGCATGTTTAAAGCTGCCAACCTTTGTTTTTGTGCTAGATCAAGATCAAGGTGGAGGTCACAAGCCATTGATAGTGTACGGAGCTTGATTTGAATCGGAAGCATTGGAAGCTTTCTGTACACTAACTCATAGGGAGAGTAGCCTATAGAGAGTTTCTAGGTGGAGAAATATGCCCAAAGAGCATCATTCAATTTAGTGCTCCAAGCTTGCCTATACTTTCTAATTTTCCTAGTTAATATTTTAGTGATCTCCCTATTGGTGACCTCAGCTTGTTCGTTAGCTTAGGGGTGGTAAGGTGTAGTCAATTTATGTTCAACCCCTAAATGTTGCATTAACTTTCAAAAAATTGCACCTGTGAAGTGTGTTCCATTGTCCAAAATAAGTGCATGTGGCACACCAAACCTATTTACGATTTGTTGTTGCACAAATCGTGCAGCTATAGATGATCTGCAGTTTGTAACAGTAGCTACTTCAGCCCATTTTATTAGGTAGTCTATGGCAACTACAATATAAGCTTTTCCATTGGACATTGGTGTAATGGGCCCCATAAATTATATTCCCCAAATGTCGAAGGGTTCTAAAGGTTGAATCCATTGTTGCGGACCCTCCATTCTAGCATTCATTCCCCCATCACGTTGGCAATGCTCACAAGATCAAACAAATTGATGGACATCCCGAAATAATGTTGGCCAGTAATATCCTGCAAGCAAGATCTTAATAGCCGTTCATCTCCCTGAATAGTCATTCCCACAAAGGCCCTCATGAGCATCTTGGGGAACTCTCAGTTGATCTACTTCGGGCACGCACCATTGAACCAAGCCATTGGGACACACTTTGTAAAGTTGTGCATTGATCTCCATGAAGTACTTGGCTCTGTGAAGAAACTGTTATTTCTTCCTAAAGTCCAGCTCCTATGGTGTTTTTTGAGAAAGGAGATAGGTGAGAATGCTACTATACTAGTTTGTTTCCGTGGGTTGGTTATTCACTACACCGGCAAAGAGGGCTTCATCAGGAAAATGATCAGACATTACATATTCATCCTCTTTGTTGTCCCAGCGCAACCGAGATAAATGATCTACAACTATGTTCTTGGTGCATTTTCAATTGATCATTGTTAGATCGAACTCTTGTAGGATTACTAGCCATTGTATAATATGAAGGGCTAACCGTTGGCTTATTCATGAGGAATTGGATTGCACTATGACCCGTATGGATGAACACTTTGTAACCTAACACATAGTGCCTAAACTTATCCAGTGCAAACACTACAACCATTAATTGTTTCTCTGTAGTTGTGTAGTTAAGTTGTGCACCAACGATACTTCTACTTGCAAAGTGGATGTAGTAAGGGCGTTTTTGGTCATCTAACTGTGTAAGTATGGCTCCTAAAGCATAATTGGACACATCAGTCATTATGTGGAATAGTCTAGACTGGTTAGGAGCTTGTAGAATGGGAGTTTCTACAAGCTTTTGTTTCAAAGTTTGGAATGCTCGTTCACATTCCCTGGTCCACTCAAAATTATGTCTTTCTTTGTTAGTTCTACCAACGGTTTGGCAATCTTGGAGAAGTTCTCAATGAATCTCCTATAGTAGCCAGTGTGTCCAAGGAATGACCGAATGTCTTTGATAGTTTCCGATTGACGGGTGATTCCTTGGATGATCCTAATTTTATTTGGGTCTACCTCTATTCCTGAATGTGAAACCTTATGCCCAAGTACTATGCCTTCTTGGACCGTTAAATGGCTTTTCTACCAGTTGAGCCTTAAACTAGTTTCTACGCATCTTTTCAGCACTTGCTTTAATTAGTCCAAGGCTTAATCAAAACTTTTTCCATAGGTGGAGAAGTCATCCATAAATACTTCCACTCCATTCCCTATCTATTGTTGGAATATGCTTAGAACTAGGCGTTGAAACGTGGCAAGAGTATTACACAAGCCAAATGGCATTTGTTTATACACAAACATTCCCCAAGGACTGGTGAACATTGTCTTGGCTTAGTCTTTTGGGGCTATCTGTATTTGGTTGTATCCACTATAGCCATCTAGAAAACTATAATAGCAATGCCCTGTTATGGTGTCTAAGACTTGGTTAACAAATGGCAATGGAAAGTGATCCTTAAATGTTGTCATGTTCAACAGTCTAAAATCTATGCACACCCTCCATTTGCCTCCCTTTTTAGGCACGATCACCAAAGGGCTAACCCATTCGCTACTAGCAATGGGATATATGAACCCAGCCTTAAGAAGCTATTCTATTTCTTCTTTTACTACTTCCTTCAATTTTGGGTTCAATCGCCTCTGCGATTGTTTTCGAGGTTTCATGAAGGGGTTAGTGTAAATCCTATGCTGGCATATCCTAGGATCTATTCCACTTAATTCGGGATATGACCAAGCAAAGGCTTTTGACCACTTGTTTATTACTTTCAATAGTCTTCCTTTTTGTTTGGAAGAAAGTCTTGTGTTGATGATTAATAGTTTTCCATTTTTGAGGATCATATATTCTAGACCGATGGGCAATGGTTTCAATTCTAGGGGCTCTTGTTTGAATTTTTCAGGAATTTCCAACTTCTCCTAGTTGATGTTTTCAAGGTTAAGGCTTGAAAGTTGGTAGCAGACTTGCTCTAGTGCATCTATGCTTTCGATGTAAGTGCAAGTTATTCCCTTAGTTAGTTCCATGCACATTAGTGAGTTGCTCTCTTGATCAGCTATTAGCCACTGGGTGTCTTCTTGTCATGTGGCTGCTGCATATAGGCACTTTTGTATATTAATGTCTTGTGCACACCGGTTGCATGCAGGCAATGCTAAACTTTGCACAACCCATGATCTCTGCACGCAGTTGCACCCTGTATCACTATATGCGATGCATGGAACCTTCTTCTTCTCAATCTTTCCAAAAGTGTTCTCCTTAGATATTTCCAGGGAAAGATCACGGATTCCTAGACGTGCATCTATAGTACTTAGCCATGCCCTTCCCATTATTATTGGGAAGTCCCCTTTACCATTATTCACTTATATCACTAGGAAATTAGCTGGGTACGACCACCCACACACAGTGGTGATGATGTCCTCCACCAGTCCCAAGGGAACAGTGATGGACTAGTCAGCCAGCTCTAGGCGAATATTGCTCTTCCTTAACGAAGGCAGGTTCCAGGCTTTGTACATTTCTTGTGATATTAAGTTGACTCCAGAACCTGAGTTCAGAAGAGCTTTGCATGGCTCATTCCCAGAGATTTGGAGATAGATTAGAGGGCTTCCAGGATCAGATAATTTTTTGGGAAGGTGGCCAACCTTGATCTAGTTAGTTACAACATGTGTTAACATAACCATATGCGTTGAGCTTAGTGTTTGATTCGAAGGGAGCTCTGAAGCTTTATTTGATGGGGAGGCATTCAGAGGTTCAACCGCTTGTGGTTGTAAGGGCTTGGTTAGACTGTTGGTTCTGAAGAAAGGTCTTTTTTTCATATGGTTGTTAGAACCAACAGCGAGTTGAGGATTCACAGCCCTTGTGGCATTGCATTGCTGCAGTTGAGTAGGAAGTTCCACTTGCATTGCTAGAGAAGGTGGTAATGGAGCTATTGGTGTGAGAGCTGCGGATGGATTTGAAGGATGGTATGTTTATGGGTTATCTTCCCTAGGATAAGGAGTTCTATAATACTCATGGGCTTGGTAGTGATGTTGTGGTGTAACTGACTAACAGATTCATGTGGAAAGATTGGATGTTGCACGTAGTAGCCATATGGATCAAGTTGCCGGTAAGGGTATTGTTGCCTTGGTGGTGGCATCCCCCATGATTGTGGGTATTGCCACTGTTGATGTTGCTCAACAGGTTGTGGTGGAGTTCCACTTGGATAATATGTTAAAGGTTGGTGAAACTACCTTAGGTTACCTTGGGGATAAGGTAACCATCGAGGTGCTTGCTGTTTATTTAATCGTGGGTTGAGTGCATACACCCCAGACTTTTGTAGATGTGAGATCACTGGGCAACATCCCTTAGGATGGTCGTATTGGCATATCTTGCAGCCACCATCATTGTTCTTGTCTGAATCCACAACCTCTTCTGTGATGGCCATTTTGCCCTTATCCTTGTTACGTGCATTTTCCACTTCTCTCTTTTTCTTTTTGTCGTAGTTACTACCTTGCTCCCTAGACTCCTCTATAATTTTAAGAACAGTTTCAAACCTACTATCCAGGGAGTCCCACATTTGGTCTACCTTTCCTGATACTTATGTTATTAACTTTTAGAGAGGCAAAGTTTTCCTATTCATCATCTCTTCGAGTGGTGACTCTTCTTCCTCCTCACAAAATCTCACTCCCCTTTTTCGAAGGGAAGGATCTTAGTTGTATTCTTCCACACTTTCTTTCTTTCATAGCTCACCTTCTTTTTTGGCTACTTACTCTAGAAATCTATGAATTTGATGAGACCTAAGCTCCGATAACCTTCCTTGGGCATACGTCCCAAGGGTTCTTCTTGTTTCATGCCTAAGTCCATCCATGAGATGTCATAGTTGATCCTACTGTGAATAACCATGGCTAGGGCAATGATGTAATAGTGCGTAATAGCGGCCCATGGCAGCATCCAAGGGTTCATGATTTTCTTGCTTCCATCTTTGGATTTTCTTCTGCAGGTTAGACACTCGAGAGTACATTTGGTAATTATTAAGAGCATAAATATTACATAGTCAAAAGTCTCCTTTTTCACTATGGTAAGTAACCCAAATAACTCTTCTAATGTTATCAAAACTAGAATTCAAAACTTTTTCAATCCAATTTTTATTAACATGAATAACAACATCTCCTTTATTAACTTCATGAGTAGCAAGAAAAACAATGCAATTTTTTAAAATGCATTTACCAACAAAACTAATATCATGCACTAAAATCTGAATTTCTTATAGGAAAAGAAATCTAGAGATAAATGTCAGTTTAAAAGATACTCAATAATTTTTGCTTGGGACCTATCGAACATTCTATAATAAAACTAACATTGAGATGTGGGAAAGAAAGCCCTCATCCTTGATTTTTCAAGCTCAGCATTTGTGTTACAATCCATGTTACTAATAAGTACAAAATCATTATTTAATAAAAAAAACATTTGTAACAATGGTAGAAGTTGAAAGAGAATGATATATCTTTGAGGTATTTAAATTGAAAGCAATATTTGTGGGCCTTCTTTGTGTTAAACTAAGTGAAATTTATTTGAATCAATATTTCGATTATTGGTCCTTACTGAAATTTTCTTTTATTTTTTCCAAAAAGGAATTCTCTTTAAATATTAAAAGTGTATTATTACCTTTAAAATTAAAAGGATTAGTAAAAGGTTAAGAACTTGTTGAAGAAGATTTCATATGTTCTTGTTGAAAACTACCATTGTTTGCTTTTTTGTTGTTTTTCTCAAAAACAACTTTTTTATTAGAAATAAGACAAATTCCAATAACATGACCTTTGCAATGACAATAATTACAACATCTCACAAATTATAGTATGTAGTTCTCTGAGAAAAATTGATTACCATGTTTGAGTTTTAATTCTATACCATGTTTGAGTTTTAATTCTATTTTTCGTTAGTGTAAATTAATCTCTACAAAATCACATTTACACTATACATCATCTAGACATGTGTTTGACTCTATTTTTATGATTGTGCCAATGTTGCTACCAATCACTTTTAACATATTAAAAACTAAGAGAAATTTTTTAATTCAATTCAACATAGAATTTCATAGTAATCAAAAGAATAGGATCAAAATCCACTAAAGTATTATGCTAATGATGCATAAATAAAAACTTTATGATCCAACCATTTCTCATTCATTTTTCTCAACCATTTGAGAGTTAGCCAATTCTATTAGCAAAAAATATTCCCAAAAAAATAAATAATGACCACGCAAACCATTAACTCCATAACGGCAATGTTTTTGCAACCACCCAAACCATTAACTCCATAACGGCATTGTTTTTGCAACAAAAATGTGTTGCCCATTTATTTCCATCTGTGATTGCTTGTCGGTCGCTGCATATGTATTTTTGCCTCCAAATCGGTACTATTTTTCTGCGGCATCGGATCCTTACTCTCTTCAGGTAATCATTATTTTATTTCATTTTCTCTTATCGCGCTATTTTTGTCTTCTTTTTTCCAAAACTCTTCCTAGTCTACATATTCTATTCGTTTCTGCATGTGTGATTCAGGTTTTACTGATTTTCGTAAGTCTCTACGCGCTATTTGTTGCTGCAATTTAGCAATTATAGGCTTTCTTTCAATTATGCAGTTGGCAATTATAGGCTTTCTTTCAATTATGCAGTTGTATCCTGGACTAAACCCATTGACGCCCTAGCTGCCTCTCTCGTCCGATGCTTGTCCTTTAAGGCTTATAAAACAGTTCCTTCTTATATACAAAATTGTTTCCGTTTTTCATTATACATAATCTTTTCAGGTTCATGCTCTTCCTTATTGGATTTGCATTTCATGCTGCAGCAGGTGCTTAGGACTGAAGAATTTCATGCTGCAGCAGCTGCTTAGGACTGAAGAATTTCGTGTTGTCTTGTTTAACGGCATCGGCTGCAACCCTCACATTTGGTATTGCATGCTTATGGGACAGCGCGAGATTCCAGTGGAAACTTCTATCGCAGAATATACAAACAGAATAGGCAACATTCACATTTGGCATTGCATGTTTATCTGACAGCGCTAGATTCAAGAGGAAACTTCTATCACAGGATATGCAACATTCACATTTGGCATTGCATGCTTACGCAAGATTCCAGTGGAAACTTCTATCGCAGAATATGCAACATTCACATTTGGCATTGCATGTTTATCTGACAGCGCTAGATTTAAGAGGAAACTTCTATCATAGGATATGCAACATTCACATTTGGCATTGCATGCTTATCTGACAGCGCGAGATTCCAGTGGAAACTTGTATAACAGGATATGAGTACTAGTGAGGAGTTTACCTTCTTGTTTTTGTCCTCCTTTTTGTCAAGCGACGTGAATACGCAATGAAGTCCAAATTTTGATATGTGAAACGGCTGGACGGTTAGGGTACTTGAACGTGTTTGGCTTTGATTTTGAAGGAGTATTTATCCACATAGAAGTATGAAGAGTCTTCTTCTGCGAATTTCAGTAGAAGTTGAGAACGTTGAATGCTCTTCTAAACCAATTGACGCCCTAGCTTCCTGTGGAATTTCACTGGAATTCTACGATTATGAAGACGCTTCTGCGAATTTCAATAGAAGTATGAAGACTTTTCTGTTTGATTATGCAGTTGAACCTTAATATTATGTAAAATTAAAATATTAACAGAAATCATCAAGGAAAATCCCACTGGATGCCATTTGTGCACGTTCTTACAAGCTTCAGTCATTTCTTATGTTGATGTAGTTATTAATTTGTGTATGGACAAAGGATCTTACCTCGCTGGGTGCGCTTACGGGGTCGGTCCAAAATATAATAAAGATCAATGGTTTTTGGGCAGGGAAACCCTGCCTTGGGTGTGTGGACGCTCACTGTCTGTCCGGTTTGACTTCTTTTCCATTTAGCATTTAGTTATTTCGCAGATAACGCAAGTACCGATTAAGTTGATATTTTGATATTTCGGCCCGAATATCGAGATGAATGTGGGCTTGATCATGAGATGTTCGCGAGTACCGACTGACAATAGCAGTTACGCTTCCTGTGCAGGAACAGTTGTTCTTTAGATTCAAAATTTAAGTATTCAATTGTCATTTCTGAACAGGGTACTAGTCAATTTTGTTTTTGTTATCTATTATAGCTGGAATGTATGTTTTGGGTGGTGGGAGCGTAGCGTTCAAATTTGCAGCTGCAACGTTGTCTTAAAAACGCGTTTGAAACTAAGTCGCCATCGAAGAACTTGCATATTTTTGGCTTCGGTGTTTGAAGGGAAGACCCTTCTGATACGTTGTCACTCAATTCTCGAGTAAATAATGTGCACAATCAACGCGAGACGAAAGTTTGTGCAGCTTTTTCCCTATACGCTTTTGTCCTATT
>MNCI01010294.1:694336-710236 GCA_015680685.1 Gnetum montanum
AATGCATCAACCAAAATATACACTAATGATACAATTGGCAATGAGATGAACAATGGAGGAAGAATGATGGAAAGAAGAGAATGGAATGGAATCTCAAGAACAAGGTGATGTATAGCCCCTTCTGTATTCTAATGATTAATGTAACTTAGTAGATCCCATTCCAAGTCCAGCCTCAAACAAACCACTTCTAGTGACTTTGCATTAATACATTCAGCCAATCCATCCACTTGAAGTAACAAGAATGCATCCCTCAAAGAGCCACCACCAGTTTGACGAAGTGAAGGAGGAGAGAATAGGAAGCGAGAAGGGCCTTAGTTAGAGGGAACATGTTTATTTTAGTTCCATAACCCGTGCTTGTAGCCCAAATGATTATTTCATCTAAGGGGTGTGCTTTGAATTCTCACTTGTATTTTTTTTGTTTATACATGAGAACCACACCATGCAAATACTTTGTTATTTTTATTAGCTCAGCTTCCCGATAAGGTGGCAACGTCGAAGCAGTAAGAAAACTCAAGAAGAAAATACCCAAGCACCCAAGAGAATGGCCAACACAAATGCATTAAGCTCCCTTGAGTCCTTAGTTTGAGAAATGCCCAGTCACCGATTCGTTGATAGTTCTTATTTAGAAAGGGACTATACATTTCCAAGCCAAGACAGACCATAGAAATTTATGGATGTATGGATGAAGTGGACTCATTGCCTGCTATATCAAAAGAACCATACCTTAGTGTCAACATCATAACTTAAAGGTAAAAATCAAACATTAGCAATCAATGGAGTACGGTTCATACCATCTTTGGAGCACTTATTAAATGAAAAACTTAATAAAATGAATAACACACATACACACATGCATACAAATAAATGAAAAAGTATAAACGATGTTGTAAAAAAAACAAGAAAATTTAAAGGAATTTGTAAAACAAAAAATGTGTAAAACAAAAACGTGTAAAAGAAAAATGTGGAAAAAAAAATCTAAAAAAGAACTAAGGTCCTCAATTAATTAGCATAGGTGGCCATCTCACCCATGACTAAATTGAAAGGGAGAGATCTAAAATAAGGAGCATGGTTGTCTGCTATTAGAGGTGTAATTTGCACTGGCTGTTCTTGGTTCATGGAAGGGTTTGGTTTGTTGCACATTGACCAGTAATCTCTTATCAGGGCTTTCAGGCTTGTATATTGTCATGGCTCCCAAGGGAAAGGTCGTATGAATAATGTAGGGTCCTTCCCACAATGTTTAAAATTTTGTACATTGTGGTACATGTGTGGGGTTCCAGTAAAGGACCTTGTCTCCTGGTTGGTACTTAACCCTTTGAATTCTTAAGTCATGACATTGTTTATTATGTGCCTTGTGCAACTCATTTAATGCCAGAGCAACCAATCTATTCTCATCTAGCACGTTTAGAGCTGTCAATCTTTGTTTTTGTGCTAGGTCAAGGTCAAGGTGGAGGTCACATGCCATGGATAGTGTAAAGAGCTTAATTTGTACTAGGAGCTTTGGAAGTTTTCCACATACTAACTCATAGGGAGTGTAACCTGTAGGGAGTTTCCAAGTGGAGCGGTACGCCCAGAGAGCGTCATTCAGTTTCATGCTCCAATCTCACCTAAATTTGCTAATTGTTCTTGTTAATATTCTCATAATCTCCTGATTAGTGACCTCGGCTTGGTCATTAGCTTGGGGGTGATAAGGTGTGATCAATTTATGTTCAACCCCTAATTGTTGCATCAACTTGCGAAAGGTTACACCCGTAAAATGTGTTTCATTATCAGAGATGAGTGCACGTGGCACACCAAACCTGTTTACAATTTGTTGTTGTACAAATCATGCAGCCGTAGACGATGTGCAATCTATTATAGTAGCTACTTCAGCCCATTTGGTTAAATAGTGAATAGAAACAATGATATAAGCTTTCCCATTGTACATCGGTGTAATGGATCCCATAAAATCTATTCCCCAAATGTTGAAGGGTTCCAAAGGTTGAATCCATTGTTGCGGATCCTCCATTCTAGTAGTTATTCCACCATCACATTGACAGTCCTCATAGGATTGGAAAAATTTATGGGCATCTCGAAATAGCATTGGCCAGTAATATCTTGCAAGCAGGATCTTAATGGTTGTTCGTCTCCCTGCATAGTGGCACCCATAGGGACCCTCATGAGCATCTTGGAGAACTCTTAATTGATCCTCATTGGGCACACACCATCGAACCAAGCCATCAGGATAGAATTTATAGAGTTGTCCCTTGATTTCCATGGAGTACTTGGTTTTATGAAGAAACTGTTGCTTCTTCCTAAAGTCCAACCCCTGTGGTGTTTGTTGGGAAAGGAGATTAGTAAGAATGCTACTATACCAATTTGTTCCCGTGGGCTGGTTATTCACTACACTAGAAAAGAGGGTTTTGTCAAGAAAGTGATCAGATACGGCATATTCGTCCTCTTTTCTATCCTAGTGCAACCGAGATAAGTGATCTACGACTACATTCTCGGTGCCCTTTCGGTCTACTATTGTTAAGTCGAACTCTTGAAGGATTACCAACCAATGTATAATACGAGGGCTAACCATTGGCTTGTTCATGAGGAACCTAATTGCACTATGATCTGTATGAATATACACTTTGTAGCCTAACACATAGTGGCTAAATTTGTCTAGTGCAAACACTACAACCATTAATTCCTTTTCCATAGTTGTGTAGTTGAGTTGTGCATCAGTGATACTCTTACTTGCACAGTGGATGTAATAAAGGCATTTTTGTTCATCTAACTATGTCAGTACGGCTCCTAAGGCATAATTAGATGTGTTGGTCATGATATGGAATGGTCTAGACCAGTCAGGGGCTTGTAGAATGGGAGTTTCCACAAGCCTTTATTTTAGACTTTGGAATGCTTGTTCACATTCCCTGGTCCATTCGAATGGTGCATCATTCTTCGTTAATTCCACCAACAATTTGGCAATTTTGGAGAAGTTCTCGATGAATCTCCTGTAGTAGCTAGTGTGTCCAAGGAATGATCGAATGTCTTTGATAGTTTCTGGTTGTCAGGTGATTCCTTGGATGACTTTAACCTTTTCCAGGTCCACCTCTATTCCTGACTGTGAAATCTTATGCCCTAATACTAGGCCCTCTTGAACCATCAAGTGGCTTTTCTGCTAGTTGAGCTTCAGGTTGGTTTCAACACATCATTTTAGCACTTACTCTAATTAGTCTAGGGCTTGATCAAAGCTTGTCCCATAAGTGGAGAAGTTGTCCATAAAGACTTCCACTCTGTTTCTTATCTGTTGTTGAAATATGCTTAGGACTAAATATTGGAACGTGGTAGGGGCATTGCACAAGCCAAATGGAATTTGCTTATATGCAAACATTCCCCAGGGACTGGTGAATGTTGTTTTGGCTTGATCTTTTGGTGCTATTCGTATTTTATTATATCCACTATACCCATCTAGAAAACTATAATAGCGATGCCTTGCTATAGTTTCCAAGACTTGGTTGACGAACTGCAACAGAAAATGATCTTTGAATGTTGCCATGTTCAGTAGCCTAAAATCTATACATACCCTCCATTTTCCTCCCTTCTTAGGCATGATTACTAGAGGACTAACCCATTCGTTATCAGCAATGGGATATATGAACCCGACCTTGAGGAGCTGTTCTATCTCTTCTTTTACTACTTGTTTCAATTTTGGGTTCAATCACCTCTGTGGTTGTTTTCGAGGCTTCATGGATGGGTCCATGTAAATCCTATGCTGGCATATCCTAGGGTCTATTCCGGTTAACTCGAGATATGACCAGGCAAAGGCTTTTGACCATTTATTTATTACTTTCAATAGGCTTTCTTTTTGCTTGGGGACAAATTTTGCGTTGATAATTACCAGTTTTCCATTTTCAAGAGTCATATACTCTAGACCGGTGGGCAATGGTTTCAGATTGAGGGGCTCTTGTTTAAATTTCTCAGGAATTTCCAACTTTTCCCAGTTGATGTTTTCGAGGCTACGGTTGGGGAGTTGGCAGCGAACTTGCTCAAGTGTGTCTGTGCTTCTAATATAAGCACTAGTTATTCACTCAGTTAATTCCATGCATGTTATTGAGTTTCTCTCCTAATCAGCCATCAGCCACAGGGTGACCTCTTTTCGTGTGGCTGCTGCATACAGGAACCTTTTTTTATTAACTTCTTGTACACATTGATCACATGCAGGCAATGCTAAACTTCGCATAACCCATGATTTTTGCACGCAATGGCACCCGGTGTCACTGTATGAGATGCATGGAACTTTCTTCCTCTCGATCCTTCTAAAAGTGTTTTTCTTGGATATTTCTAGGGAAAGATTGCGGATTCCTAGGCATGCATCTATCATACTTAGCCATGTTCTTCCCATTATTACTAGGAAGTTCCCCTTATTGTTAATTACTTGGATCACTAGGAAATCTGTTGGATATGACCCCCCACAAATAGTGGTAACGATGTCCTCCACTAGTCCCAAGGGGACAGTGATGGATTGGTCGGCTAGCTCAAGTCGAATGTTACTCTTCCTTAATAGAGGTAGGTTCCAGGCTTTGTACATCTCCTGCAATATTAGGTTGACTCCGGAACTTGAGTTCAGAAGAGCTTTACAGGGTTCATTCCCAGTGACTTGGAGATAAATTAGGGGACTTCCAGGGTCAGAGAAGTTCTTGGGAAGGTGGACCACCTCAATCCAGTTTGTAATGGTATGTGTTAACATAACCATGTGCGTTGAGCTTGATTTTTGGATTGAAGAAGGTCCTGAAACTTTATTTGGTACGGAGGTGTTTAGATGTTCAACCGCTTGTGAGGGTGAGGGCTTAGTTGGATTGTTGGTTCTAAAGAAAGGTCTTTTCAGCATAAGATTGTCAGGAACAACTAAGAATTAAGGATTGGAAGGCCTCGTGACATTGGGTTGTTGCGGTTGAGTGGGAAATACCATTGGCATTGTTGGAGCAATTGGTGGTGGAGCTACCGACGTAAGAGGTGCAGATGGATTCGAAGGATGGTATGCATGTGGAGTGTCTCCCGTAGGAGAAGGAGTCCTAAAATACTCCCAAACTTAGTAGTGATGTTATGGGGTTGCGTGACCCATAGAGTCACTTGGATAAACTAGTTGCTGCACGTAATAGCCATATGGATCTGGTTGCCGATAAGGGTATTGTTGTCTAGGTGGTAGCATCCCCCATGAATGTGGGTGTTGGCACTACTGATGTTGCCCGATAGGTTGTGGCGGAGTTCCACTTGGATAATATGTTAATGGTTGGTGAAACTGCCTTAGGTTACCTTGGGGATAAGGTAACCTTTGGGGTGCTTGCCGTCTGTTAAGTCTCAAGTTGAGTGCATACACCCCAAGCTCTTGTAGATGTGAGATTATTGGGCAACATACCCTAGGATGGTCATATTGGCAGATCTCACATCCACCATCATTGTCTATATCTGAATCCACAACCTCATCAGCGATAGTCAATTTTCCCTTACCCTTGTCACGTGCATGGCCTGAATCTCTATGCTTTTTCTTATCATGGTCACTACTTCGCTCCTCCTTAGACTCCTCTATGATTTTCAGGACAGTTTCAATTTTACTATCTAAAGAGCTCCATATTTCATCTAC
Source organism: Gnetum montanum (assembly GCA_015680685.1). NCBI lineage: Eukaryota > Viridiplantae > Streptophyta > Gnetopsida > Gnetales > Gnetaceae > Gnetum > Gnetum montanum. The sequence continues at coordinate 699,945 of MNCI01010294.1, forward strand.
CTTAGCCAACACTTCCGTAGTTAATTTCTGAAGTGACAAGGTTTTTCTATTCACCAACTCTTCGAGTGGTGACTCATCCTCCTCATCACAGAATCTCACTCCCCTCTTTCGGAGGGAAGGATTGCGGTTGTACTCTTCCACGCTTTCTCTTTTCCGTAGCTCCCCTTCTTCTTTAGCTACTTGCTCCAACAATCTATGAACTTCATGGGATCTAAGTTCAGATAATCTCCCTTTGGCATATGTCCCAAGGTTCTTCTAGTTTTGTGTCTTAGCCCATCTACGAGGTGGCATAGCTAATCCCATTGTGCGTAACCATGGCCTGGGCAACGATGTAGCAATGCATAATATCGGCCCATGGCAGCATCCAGGGGTTCATGATTACCCTACTTCCATCCTTGGATCTGCTTATGCAAGTTGGACACTCTGGAGTACATTTCATATTATCGTGAAATAATTCTAGCATTGTACTCCACCTCCTAATGGTTTTCAGCTCTAAAGACTGGTACCAACTCTCTGCTTCTTTTATGAGTGTCCTAGGAAAAAAATTTAACTTTTGCCACTTGTTCTCAATATTCTGCAAGGCACAGGCATTGTGGAATGCCTATAAGTGGTTCTTTGGATCAACGTTGTATCCCCCTTTGAATCGTGGGATATTATTCATGTCCAGTCTCTTGATCCGACTATCTTTTTGGTGCCTTGTAGGTATTCTCACAGCCTCCATAATATCTAACATACTTTGGGTGGCAAGTAGGGGTTTATCATGATCATCTCTCTCATGATGTCTATGATGCCTACATGGTTCCCTAATTTTCCTTCTTTCATGCCTTGATTCTCTCGAATGCCCTCGTCCTCGCTCTTAACTCTCTCATCGAGGTCTTTCATTTTGCTTACCCTTATCCTCACCGTTGTGCTCTTTGTGATTGCATCCTGATGTGGAAGGAGAGGGTGAATGATGTGATGAAGGTGAAGAAGAAGGGGAACCATCGCCATGATGATGTTTCTTACCTTCTATTCGGTGGCTACGATCCCGATCGTGATGACGATCAGAATGCCCATCCTTGTCATGTGTTTTTATTTCCTCAGTGAACACTTGGTGTTCATGGGGATCAGAACCAGGGTTGTGTATCGTGGAGCGCAGGTTCTGATACACCACCTTCTCACTATCGTGAGGAGGGGGAACATTATTTGATGGAGAACCAGTTATAATTGGTTCACCATCTTCAATTTCGCTTAGGATGTGCGGGACCTCTTTGCCCTTCAACGATGTATGGTAGCTCTCCTGCCTCAAGTCCCTTAAATGTTGCACTGATGTGGGATGGTAATCCCTTGTGTCGTAATCTTTTGCAACATATTTAGCATATAGCTGCGTCATGCCTATCTGTGCAAGAGCACGAAGGAACATGTTAAGGACTGCCCAATTTGGGGGTAACACTATGTTACCTTGCAAATCTCGCCAATGCAGTTGTTCATCCTAATGGAGGATAAAAGTAAAATTGGGTATCTACTCATCAAGATGAGTATATACCACTTGATACTGTTGAGGAACTGGCGATTCTCAGTTATACATGTTAGAGCATTGACTGTCTCTTGTGTGATCCCTAGGTGGTGAAATGCTCTTATGAGAAGAAGAAGACATTGTTATCTTGTCGGTGTGTTATTGACCGTTGTTTAAAATTTCTCTTGATTAACCCTAAGGTTTTGTTTAAGCTTCCCAATGATGTGGATGATTTCCTATGTTCTACTTAGCGCACAAACAACTTAGTCCCCAACAACGGTGCCAATGATGAGTGGCGAGGTACCCCTACACTCAACCATATGAATACGAGCGTTACACGCACGATCCAATCAAACTCCGTAGACTAAGTGCCTACACGCCTTATGGAACACTTAAGGTTAATCGTTCGTTGTCTTCCCAGACTTGCTTGTATTTTTCATGGTTGTATGGTTAAGTAAGTCTGAGGTATGTGATTTTTAATCTTTTATGTTTTATCTCCTATGCTAATGAGGTAAAGGGTGAAGAGACTAAGTAACTAACTTTAACTAACTAAGTTCGAATGCCTAGCATCAGTATCCGTTCCCACTTGCCGTTCACACCCTGAACCAATGCAACCTTCTGGGATTACCAATTGCTATTCGTTACTGGGATTACCAAGCATAATGCACGTGTTTGAAGCGGTTGTACTAAATGCACTTAACTATGAGAGAAGGGTTGAGAGAGATTTAATTAACTAATAAAGAATTTAAACAATGAACAATAAATAACAATAATTAAAGTCCTATTTAGCTTAGTCCATGCACTGCAAGGTTTATCCAAAAGTTTGTCTTTATTTTCGTACACAAACTTGTGCTTAGGTACAATATTTGCTTGAATAAAGATCCGTTCACTTTGGGACTCCTATTGTGGGCACATGGAAATTACTCTGGAATGGAAAAACTGCAAGAGTTTGGCTAAGGTCTAGATTTAGATGGAGAAACAAGGAAGAGCCATCTCTTATTTATAGATTTGGCGGCATGCTGCGATATCGCGACCCATGCGATATCGCGTCCCATCAGCTATTGTAATAAAAATTCAACTAACTTTGTCAAATATTGAGTCATTAAAGATTTCTATTTTATCAAGTCACTTAGTTTATATAGTCCCTATAGTATGTTACTTGCAACAAATAAAATTTCACAAAAATGCTTAAGCACAATTCTACAAAAATCTACTCCTAATTTTCCCCAGAGAGAAAGTTCCAAAAGAAAACTAGAAATAGAGCAAGATTCAATGGATTTAGAAAAAGAAAAGAAAAGAAAGGTTGATTTGTGTGAAATTTCAAACATTTCAATGAGATAAATTGATATGAGGAAACACTTCATAATATAGTTATTCCAATTCAATGTAAATATTATGAATTGTTCAAACTCTCTAAGCTCAACAAGCAATTTTGTAAAAGACACTATTATTTAACTACCAAAACGCTTTGTAAATGACAAAGTATAAGATTTTATTTGACTAGGTAATAGTTATCAAGAATTGCAAACAATAGAGCTTTAAGAAAAAAGTTGACAATTTCAAGATTGAAATATTAAGGCAATAAGCTTTTAAAATAATGAAGCTATTTTAGTCATCTCAAAGTATTGAAGATTTTCTAGATCCTCTAGAATCAAATAGCAATTTCATAAAGACATTACTATTAAATTACTCAAGATGCTTTTCTAAGACAACATAAGCTCTTATATGGCAAACCTAATAGAAGTCTAGTATTGCATAAAAAATAGATCTATAAGAGCTATAAGAAAATCTGAAAATTAAATGCCAAGCTCTGTACTATCTAAACCATTAGTTAAGCAACCGAAGACAAAACGAGAAGAAAAGAACTCACAGGATTAAAACAAAGCAACTAAATTGAAGCTTTTAGCAAGCCATGCTTTACAATCTTCAATATATTTCTTCCAAGTTTCTTCTTCTCCAAAATCCCCATTTAATCTATCCTTAAAGCCCTTTTTATAGTGACTTTATGGTAATTACAATCATCATAAAAAGTTAAGGTGAATTACAAATATCTAGGATATTAACTTATAACCATTATGAAAACTAGTAACATCTATGGGAAGTTACGAGGACTTTGAGCCATAGTTGGCAAGTGTCCTGCCTACTAATCTCCTTTTCTTCTTGATTGATAACCTTTCTTTTTATTTATATATATATACATATATATTATTATTAAAACTTAAATTGTAACTTTATGCCCGTATTAATATATATTTTTATGCCATATCTTTGTGCATGGCATCGGTTAATAAAAGTTTTTCTTTTGAGATGAACCATGATTATCTCAAACGCGTTGTCAGAGTTCATGAATAAGGGTTTGTTGTCTGCATTTGGTGTAGGGACGAGGGATTGTAGACTGCCGCATTAGGTTTCTCTGTCTTTGACACCGTGGATGTTGTTCCGTGTGAAACCTGATGTGAGTCCGGGCAGTTTTTGGCGACGGAGAATCCGACGATGCATTTGGAACGGAGCTGGCTTTTTTGTTAAGCATAACAGGCTCCATCGCCATCATTCCAGGCACGGTTGTGGAGGATGGCTACTGCAGCAACCGCAAGGAAACCCTAATTTCGTTCGTGCAATTGCTGCTGGAGGTTGCAGCCAGATTATGACGACGCTTGTTTGTCGACCTTCGGCAAATCCACGATGGGTTGATTTCTGAGGTTGGTTGCAGGGTTGACGCATGTCACTGTAGCAAAAGATTTGCCTTCCCAGACGCCATTAGGGCTTGCATTCCTGCAACGACGGAGCAAACCCTAGCATCGTTTTCAAGAGAGCCTCCGCTGGCAACTGTTGCCGATGGCAATTTTCAGTGCTGTGGATGATCTGCAGCCGGTGAGGATTCTGATTTTCCAGCTTCATGAGGACCAGCAATTATTTTGCTTTTATTCGGTTTTGGAATTTCTTCCTTCACTTCTTTCTTGAAAATAAAACTTTGGCTTCACTTCTTTGCATACGTTTGATTTACACGTTCAATTTACATTATTGTAAAGGGTTAGAATCTGTAATATTTTAATTTGATGCCGTTCACAGAGAGATTCTGGTAAATGGGCTGCAGGCACATCCTTGATTTTTCTTTGCTTTTTAAACATAATCAACTCATTTCCATTTTTAAAGTTTCTATACTTTCCATCAGCTTAGCTTAGCGTGTTTTGCATCAAGATTCAGGTGAATGTGTATTACAGGTGGAGTACATTGGTATCCATGGCCAACATTGGCACTTTGTAACTAAAGAATAGACTCGGCAAGGTCCTGGTCATTTTAGTAATCTAGTTCAACCATGTTTAAAAGCCTACAACTTGGCTCTGCTGACAAGAGAAAAAACTGGAAAGGTAACTTCATCTTCCATGTTCTGCATCTAAATTGAGATCGGTATAATCCACTAACCTTCTCGTTTTCTTCACTACCATGTTTCAGACCCTACTGCTAGCTCTGTTAAGTAAAGCAATTGCTGGAAAGCCAACCTTATCTTTAATCCTTAATCCTCACGAACTATTGCTGATGAAGATCTGACTTATTGGCAATAGAGAGTACCACATCGTTATTTCTGTTGCTATGAAAACATACTCTGGGTTAACTTCAGAATAAATCGTAATAATCTGTCTTGGGATTTCAGCCAGTTCACCGTAAGACATAGTGTCTGGTCTAGAGCTTACAAAAACAGGAGGATGACGATGATGGTGGCACACGTTATTTTCATACCATCAAACAAGCATAATATTCAGTAGAAATGGCAATTGTAGAATTAGAAATGTTGAAACTAATTCGCATTGCATAAGCCATGACCACGGTAATGGCAATAGAAATGTATGACGTCCAGTTAAATCTCCTTTGGTTCGTAATTTTTTAAATAAAATTGTAGACTGAATTTGACCATTACTGTTCCATTGAATGGCAAGAAATTCCAACATTTCCTGCCCCCACTTTTTCTTTAAGTTTTTTAAAGAACTTTTTCTTAAGTTTCTTAAAGAAGATTGAAAATATTTACTGATGCATGCACATCAACTGAGAAAGAAATTTCATTGGACAATTCTTTTACATAAAAAAAGAAATCCTTTTTTTTTTTTTGAGAAAAAATTCTACCAAAGTTAAGGTTTAATTGAATAAAAACCTCATTCCTATAAAGCTCAAAACAACTATACAAACATAGCTTTTATTCAACTATTCTGTTGAAGGGAAGATGATAGTCAAGGTAACCCTTTTTGGGATCTTCATGTTATGAATTCTCTCCTATTCAATTTCGGTGGTGATGAATGTTCTCCTTTCTTCTCCTTGCCTTGTTTGAGCTTCAACTTTTTCTATTTCACCATTGTTTCCAACAACTGTATCCATCCCTTTCTCATATAACTCTTTGGTTGTTGGTATCCATCCCTTTCTCATATAACTCTTTGGTTGTTGGTATCCATCCCTTTCTCATATAACTCTTTGGTTGTTGGTATCCATCCCTTTCTCATATAACTCTTTGGTTGTTGGTTTGTGATGAGTCATCAGTTGACTAGGATATCTCACAAAAAAGTCAATTTTTGGTTAGCTTCGATATCTTGGCTTTGATATCTTGGGTCTGATATCTTGGCATCGATATCTTAGCCTCGATATCTTAGCCTCGATATCGGATACGTGATATTGTGTATTCGATATCAGGTCACATGCTACGGTATCGAATATTTGATATCGGGGAATGTATGTCGGCCTATAAATATAGTGCTTAGGCACATGGTTTGGGTATAGGTTTTTTTCAATAGAGTAGCCAAACTCTTGCAGTTTTATTCCTTTATCTTATAGAGTGCCCACAGAGTGGATCTAAGTTAGTTTTATAGAGTTTTATTCGAGTGGCAATGTACCCAGACACATTCCATGAATAGTAATAAGATTGAGATTGATTTTTAAGATTGAGATTGATTCTTATTCATTGCAGCATGTTGACTTAGATTAGATTTACTTTCCATGCAATTTACTTTTCATGTACTTAATTAATATTTACATTTCCATGCATATTAATTAAGCATATAAGTATAACTACTTCGAGCATGCTTATGACTTTTGGTAATCCCAGCAACGTTTAATGTTTGGTAATCCAACAATGTTATACACGTTTAAGATGTGCATGGAAAGCGAGATCAGATACTATTATTAATTAGCAATTAGATTAGCTGAATTAATTATAAATTGAGTTTCAACTTATTGTTAATTGTAGAAAAATAAAATATAAAATAATAAAAGTCATATGCCTCACTTTAGACTAAACCATACGTGACAAAGCTATCACTAGTGCAAGTGAGAGGACAATGAACTACAATAAAGGCATAGCAATCTAGATGCTACAACTAATCCCATCCATAGAATTTGACCAGATTATGCATGAACACTTGTGATTCATATGGTTGGGCATAGGGGTATCTCACTGCTTATCAGTTTGTGAGGCTCATCATACCTAGTTGCTTTCGTATCTTGAGACATGAAGGTCTCTTCTCAAGAATCATCTTGATTAGACTCTTCTTATTGTCTAAATTTTGTTATACATTGATGAAAACTTTCCTAGACATTCAAATGAATGGAGTATTTACCTGTGAGAAAACTAAACTCATCTGAAAGCCAAAGAAAGGATTTTTTGTGGATGCACCATGAGCAGTTGCCTTACAAAAGGCTCTCATGACATGCTTTGGGCAGCCAATTACATATTGAATAAAAGGTTTTCTTGCTACCATCTCTCTTAAGCTCACTTTCTACCTTGAACTAGAAGACTTCACTTGCTTTTTTTTTTTTTTGCTCAAGTGTTGAATTGGAAGATGTTGTGTTTTCAAGCAAACACAACTTTTTATATAGTGTAAGAAAAATTTGAAATTCTCACATATCCAAATAACCAACTTTCCCACTCAACCATGGCTTATTCATTTTCCACCATCATATAGTTGATTAACTTAATTTCCACTATGTGGTTTAATTTATTTTTCCACTATGTGATTACTTAAACTTCCAATCCCACTTAGGGTACTTACACACATAACAAGTAATGGTTACTTGAGATAATGTAAATTTAATATTTAAACTAACACTCTTACATATATATATTATATTATATTATATTATATTATTATATACATGTATCTATTAATATATATATATATATATTTATATATATCTTGAACTACCATGTATACATAATATTATTATTGTCATTATCATTTTATTATTATATTATATTATTATATACATGTATCTATTAATATATATATATATATATATATTTATATATATCTTGAACTACCATGTATACATAATATTATTATTGTCATTATCATTTTATTATTATATTATATTATTATATACATGTATCTATTAATATATATATATATATATATTTATATATATCTTGAACTACCATGTATACATAATATTATTATTGTCATTATCATTTTATTATTATATTATATTATATTATTATATACATGTATCTATTAATATATATATATATATATAAAGTTGTGGGCGGCTGCCCAAAGTAATGTTTTTTGTGTAAAACATTATACATATGTGTGTCTTCTGATAGTTGTTTCTTAATCTAAAATAGACCTATCCATATTGCTGAAAATAATATAAGATCATCGATTTTAAAAGTCCTTTTCATAGCCCTTTTATCAAACCATATTTTAAATTGAGAAGCATTCTTTAATAAATTATCCTTAGCTCTATTCATTTTGGCTACTCTTTTAATAAGCAAGGTCATGAAATTTCTATCTTTATCAGTTTTTTCACTATACTTTTGCATAAAATTAGAGGCCAAGGTTATAATCTTATTCATAACTCTTGAGGGCAAACCATAGACCAAGTTATAAGCTAACATTCCAATAGCCTTTTTAAATCTAATACGGTTAGTCCATAGTGCGGATTGCAAATAATCAACCCAATTTCTTGGATTCCCCTTCATTGACTTTTTAATGTAGGAAATAAGCTTTTTATTTGTAGATTCAATTATACCATTCCATTGAGGATAATAATTTGAAGAAGAAAATAGAAAAATGGATTTTCTAATGCCCATGTTACAAATTCTTCAGATTGAAAAGAGGGTCCATCATTGGATACCAATACTTCAGGCACATCGAAATGACTTAGAATATGATCTTCTAAGAACTTAATTATGTCTAATGCTGAGCTTTTTCTTTAGACCATTTAGTAAAATAATTAGTGGCTGCAAGGATAAACTTATGTCCAACTCTTGAAGGAGTAATTGTTCTAATAAAATCAAAGTGCCATTGTTGAAATGGTCTATTCACAATTATTGGTTTTAAGGGAGCTCTAGACTTTTTGATTTTTGGCCCATAAATTTAACATTTGTAACATATTTGAATCATTGAACTAATATCTTGGTACATACTAGGAAAATAACAATCATAACAAAGTATATGTGGCATGGTGAACTTAGGAGTCTCATACAATAAATTAGCATGATCATGAAATTGTTTTAAAATAGGATTAACTTGAAGATAATGAAAACATTCTAACAAAACTCCTCTAAAGTCCTTTCTATATCAAATTCTATCTTTAACCATAAATTTATTTACCTTTTTGGAGAAATCTCTTTTCTAACTTGCAGTTAAATTATTTAGAGCCTTCCTTGTGTTAACGAATTCTAGAATTTCATCATACCAATTTCCTTCATGAGTCCTTAGCATGCATACTTCGTTTTCTCTAACCATTAACTTGGCTAATCCCATTCCTTTAATAGTTTTTCATATTTCCAATGAAAACCTGAAACTTTGAAGCTTTGTAAGCCACTTGCCTCTTTTCAACCCAATTTCATGTTGGGCCAAAAATTGTTTAACCATAGGCTCGATGAACCTAATATGAACCAATGAGCTTTCCAAGTAATATTTGAAATGCAGAAGTGCTTTGATGATTGTGAATGCTTGTTTCTCTAAATTAGAATAATTTAATTCATAGCCTTTAAGTTGATACCCAAAAAATCCAATTGGTTCATCTTGATTGTTGTCTCTTTGAGTTAAAACGATAGCAATTGAATCATTTGAGGAAAAAACATATAACTAGAAATCTTCCTTCAATTCTGGTTTCACCAAGTAGAGAGCTTCTTGAATAGCCTTTTTAATTTCTACTAAAGCTCTTTTGGATTTTGGATTCTGGTGTTTTTCTTACTGGGATATCTTTCTTTAGCATATGCATCAAAGGTTTAGTACTTTTAGTGAATCCAGGGATAAATTTCTCAATGAAATTTATCTTTCCAAATAAAGATCAATGAGACTTTTTTTTATCATTGGATGCTTGATATTTTGTACTGCTTGAATTCATGTGTTATCTATAGCAATTTCTTCTTGACAAATTACATGGCCTAGCAAACTTCCAAACTTAACCCCAAAGATACATTTCTTAGGATTTAGTGAAATACCATATTCACAACATTTATCAAAAATTTGTTAAAGATGACCAATATGATCTTCTTTCCTTTTTGAATAGATGGCGATATTATCCAAATAAACCACAATGAACTCAACTATTAAACCTTTAAAGGTTAAATCTATTACTCTTTGAAAAGTAGCTATATCATTTGACAATCCAAACAACATTCTTTTGTAAGCAAAAGTTCCCCATTTGGTGATAAATGCTATTTTATATCTATCACTCCTATCTACCATAATTTGATTATAGCTTGAAAAACCATCTAGGAAAGAATATACTTGACAACTTGACACTTTGATCAACATTTCATCAATTCTAGGAAGTGGGTATTTATCTTTTTCAAAGGATTCAT
>MNCI01010294.1:710502-744452 GCA_015680685.1 Gnetum montanum
AAATTATTTTTTAGAAGTAATAATAAATTTTTCTTGAAAACTGAATTCCTTTCCTTTATGACATTTAACATCTTTGGTATCTCTATAGATCCAAGATTTATTGCTTCATAGGCTTGATCATCTGGATGTTGTATATCTTTTCTTGTAAGCAGATTTTTGTTAAACTCATGTTTGTAATCAATCACCCTTTCAGGAATGAAATTTAATTGAGACCTTGACATTGTTTCAAGTATGAATTGACTTTCAAATTCCTCCTTATTCCTCAAGAACCTAAGCAATTAGTCATCATCTTCAAACACCTGTAAATATTTTATGTTATTTGGTATTGATGGATAATGTTCTCTCTTGATCATTACCCCTTCATAATTTTCTATTTTTCTCACATCTAATGTTGAAGCTACCTTTGCTAAATCATTTGCTATATAATTATCTTTTCTACCTATATGTTCTATTTTATAGTGATGGAATTAATCCACCATTTTATAGATAAGTTATTTATAAGGTCCCAAGAATTAGCTTTTTACTACACAACTACCTTTAATTTGTTCACAAACTAGTCTTAAATCTCCTTTTATGGTGATTACCTTGATCCCTTTCTCCAAAGCTAATTTAATTTCAATACTCAAAGCTTCATGTTTGGCTTTGTTGTTAGTACAAGGGAAAAAATAGATAAATTGTGATGAATCGTGATTCATTAGGCTCTGATATCAGACATGTGATATCGTAGCCCAGCTTGTGATATCGGATGCATGATATCATGACTCTTGTGTGGGCCTATAAATACACATGTAAGCACAAGGAGTTGGGAGTCAGTTTTTAGAATCAGTTCGTAGTTCATTTTAGAAGTTAGCCTTCATTTTAGTTCTTTTCAACCCTTTTCCCCCAATGCATGGCCGTAGTGTGATGATTGTAATTGTACAACACCTTTATTCGAGTGTGACACACTTGGACACACACATGACTGGAAATAAATATTGAGATTACTTCATCATTGCAACATTCACTTAGTTTAATTATTTAATTATTATTGTTATTTATTACTTTCATAGTTAATATCTATTCACCCTAAACTCCTTAAACGCAGAATGAGTACGACTTAATCATGAGCATTCAAGTGTGACTAATTGGTATCCCAGTAGTGTACCTGGGACATGCGCTTGGTAATCCTAGCAGTAGTTGTACGTGAGGTCCAAGATGTGTACAGATGATTAAGGGATGGATGCTCATCACACTTAGGCTAGCTTAGACTCTCTCTCCCTTTTCCTCCTAGCTTAATTAAAGTTATTTTCTATTGCCTCTAGGAGTAGTACTAGTTTAGGATTACATCATATACCTCACTTTCGACTAAACCATATGTGACAAGCAAATACTAGTCTAGGTGGAAAGATAGTGAATTGCGATCAACGAGTAACTATCTAGATACCACAACTAGCCCATCTACGGAGTTCAACCGGATCATGGGTGAAACGCTCGTATTTGTATGGTTGAGTGTAGGGGGTACCTCGCCACTCATCATTGGCACCATTGCCAGGGATGATGCTAGTTATCTAAATTAGTTATATCACACAAGATCGCTGTAATAAAGTATTTATGATATATCTCTCAGAAAGAAAATTAATTTTAATTAAGTCACACATGATCCACAACAATGTCTCTCTCACAAGACTCTGACAATGCAATAATGAGTAAGGTAATTCATTAGAGAACCATCAAATTATATGATGATGAAGATAAAGTTTGGAGTACTCAACCTTATGCAGGAATCCCCTATGTTCATGAACACTCCAATGATACTCAAAGACTTTCGTCATCCAACTCTGACACCATTAGTAAGGATGAGACATCCCATAGAAGGAGGAGGCCCGAAAGGCCTAGGACCTTCTCAATAACTAACAAGAACTTATTTGGGGATGATTGGAAGACTTACAAAAGTCATAATGAGTTTTACAGTTCCCTCTCTTCCTCTACTTCTTCAACGTCAGATTGTGACATGGATGACTATCTCTCAAGGGATCAACGTAGAACTAAAAATTGAGCTCACAAAGAAAATCGAGAACGCCAACATGAACAAGGACAACATCGTCCCAACACACAAAATCACGAACCCCTACTGGCCACTAAGAGCCTAATTCCGCCGTTCAAATATCCCATAGGCATTGCAAGGAAAACTATCTACCTAGGCTTAACTTAAATAACTTTCCTAATTTTTCTGGAGGCTATGATTTAGATCCACAACATCATCTACAAGCCTTCTTTGATGCTTGTGTATGGAACAATATTGATAATGGGTGGTAAAAACTTAAGCTCTTTCCCATGACACTCGTTGGCCAAGCAAAAGTGTGGTACATATTGTTAAAACCAAAATCAATCTGTAGTTGGCCAACAATGGTAGAACTCTTCATTGAACGATATCAAACCTATGCCAGAGTGTCGGCCTTGAGGAGACAAATCCAATAATGGAAACAAGAGCAACATGAACCCTTGGACATGGCCTTAGAAAGATGTTATGAATTGTTAAAAAACTGACTAAGCCATGGGTTCTCCGAGGAGAGGCTAATGTATCATATCATAGATGGGCTCCGTAATGAAACAAGGGAAACCCTAGGGATGTATGCTCGAGGTCAACTATATGAGCTATAAACCCATCAACTCCAAGAGCTTATTAAGCAGGTAGCAAAAGAAGGAGAAATGGCTAAATGGGAGAATGTTGAAAGCTCTTAATGGGACCAAAATCTTGAATTAGCAAAGGTCCGTAACCATAAAGAGGAGAAATCAACTCACTTGGAGGAAGTGTAACCGTTTCTACCTTTGCCAATGCAATAATCACAAGATGAAATCACAGTAAAGATTAATAAGATGACAGAGTGGGTGCATAGAAAACATGGAGAATATGCTAAGTAGAGGCACAACTATGCCAAATCAAGAAACAGGACAGGATACCATGCAACAATCAGAACGAAGGGTAGAAAATAATAAGAATAAGAACTCAACTGCAAACTTCACATATTAGTGTAACGTCTATCTGTACAATCACCCCAAGGGCCAATGCCTAGTTTTGTCATATTTACATGAGCATTGGGGAGGAATGTTACATCCAAATTTCATACAGAAATATTAGGTTCAAACATAATGGCAAAAGCCCCAGTTGTGGGGGAGGCCATCACCAACCTGACCATATCCTTTGTATATCCCAACGTCAAATGCTTACTATGTTCAACACCCTATTTCTCCAACTGGATCATCATCCTCTACTTCACCTCATCATTATCATTATTCATAATACTATCCACTCATGCCCTCTCTGCCAAGGTTGCCACCTCATGTACCTTACACTTTTCCTCAACAACAATATTCTCATCCTTCACCTCCTTCTACATCACCACCAATTGTACCAGAAGGTTTTGCATCATAGCATCAACCTCTGAATGCTACTTGTACTACTACTGTCAACAATAGTGGAAGTACTCAAAAGCACCCTTTTTTTAGGCATGGCCATAGGAAGAAGTAGCATGATGTTGAACCCACTACATCTTCCAAACCAACACAAGTTCCATGTTGTGATGCATCCTTCTCCTTGAACTCAACACCTCATGTTACTTTATCAGGGCCACCAATCAATACTCCAACAACTATGCAACCCAATGAATATAACCACAGAGGGGGACATATCAATCCTTGCATACCATCTTACAGTCAAGGGTACCATAGTGGGGTAGCTCCTTATCCCATGACCCTATCATATAACCTACCCCACTATGTCTATTACAGTTAAGTGTGTGAACCCCAGTATGGGTACATTCCAACCACTACCTCAAAAAACACCTAGCGGTTGGGATATGATTGATCCTCAACATTTCCAACATGCATGGATCCACACTTTTCATTTATTAATTCTCGCCATGATCAAAGGTTTAGTTATCGGGGATATCCCCCATTCTAACAAGCAGAATTAATAAATATTTTTCCTTTTCTTTAATTTTACAATTTTTTGTTTTCCAGTTTTTCATGCTTCAAATTGTTGTTTTTTTTAAGGTAATCTCATCCATAAATAAAATACTCATGTGACCCATTGGTTGAGGTGTTGTTCTTTGCTGTCAAGTCTCAAGTAACTAATTATTTGAATAGTGAGCCCATCACATCCACCCAATCGTTCTATTAATAAGAGGTTCTACTCTGAGTATGATGATATTCTTGACATCATTAAAACTTAAGGTAATTTTGTGCTCATTATACCCAGAGCAAAGAAGGATGGACCAAGAGGGAATGACTAGGGTGTGACATCAAGGGGACTTGTGGATTCTCTTTGGTGACATCCATGGGAATTATCATGCAACTTGGTTGTACTAAGATCCTTGTAGATCTAATGGAAAATGGGAGTAAGAGTAATAAAAAGGCACTCACTCAAGAAAATCAATGTTATTCTAGGGGGTCCCACTGGAAAGACATGCATCCATGCCTGAAGGTAGGTAGCTTCTCTGGATTAAGCATTCAGAAAAAATGATGAATGATGATGAAATAAAAAAAGGAAAAGAAAATATCAAGATCAAAGTGCTGCAAAGCAATTTTGCATCACTCCTCCCTTGAACAGAACGCCAAGTGATCGTACGCCTTGTTGTCATGGTACTCTTATGAGTGTCCATCATGGGATGAAACAATGTGATGTCACTAATAAGAGAAATGGACTTGGTCTTAATTTTGGTGCGAAAAGTTAATGACACATTAATCATGCCCTACACTCAAGATTCATTATGCCCTGGGTTAGTTACCTCACGTCCCAATCTCTACAATCCCTTCTACAATTCACCTCATCTCGCTGCCCATGTATTGGTGACTTGTGTCTTGTGTAGCATTGAATTCATACCTCATCATGGTGGTATATACATGTGTGTGTTTTGTGGAACTAGTGTGGATTACATTTAACCCTTTTAGTACCCACGGACATTTTAAGGTGTGGTTAAAAAGGGCATTATGGGTTGGAACTTGCTTTGGGAAGGACCCACTTACATAACCCTTGTAATCTACACTCATAACACATAACCATCACATCATTTTATGCCCTCCAAGGATTACAATACTATTTCCCTCATCATCATTCTGGTTCAAATGTTCCTATGTACCGAAACATGTCCTTTCTCCTCATCCGATTCATGCATTCCCTTGCCAAATTCTACACCAGTATACTTTTTGTGCCTTCAGGACTATTTAATATTACCTTGGACCTTTTACACTAACTTCAAATCCTTCATTTTTGAGTTTAGAATTTTAGAAATTTATCAATTCTGTTAAGTACCCTACTTTAAATAGGCTGTGATATCGCGTACGCAATATCAAGTTCGACATTATATCGGGGCCACGCTATCACGTACGTGATATCGCATCGAACAAAATTATATACATGGACCCCTTGTGTGCACGTCAACATCATTTTCAACTATTCACATAGGGGGGGGGGGGGGATTTTTCAAATTTTCTTCTATGACTCGTGACTTGCGCACCCCTTGTTCCTATAGCCATAACTCGCTCACTAGCACTTCGATTCTTATTCTGAAAGAACCTACTTAAACCTAAAGTGTTCAGCTTAGTCATGGGGGAGGGGTACACTCCAAATTGCTCATAAATGTTTTGGAATTCATCATCACCCAAAGGATACTATAAAGGGTAATTGAAAAAAAAATGATGATAAACATGTGCCAAAAACAATCTTATCTCCTCACCTACACTAGGAAATTAAATTTTAAAGCCACCTAATCAAATTAGGGGCCCAATATTAAAAATTTTAGGGGACATTTCTATAGGATTTTCTAACTCTAGATCACACAAAATAAGAAATGAATTCATTAAGGTAGAAGTAAGGTATATTTTAAATTTTGTAAACAACCTTACTAATGGTCGGCCTCATGTGATTACAGACATCCCCTAAACATGGACAACAAGAAGGACCCTCTCAAGGTGTGTCCAAGTGACCTAGGAGAGGCAGAGGATAAGCATCTCCTGAACAACATACAGAGCAGAAGGTGTAATCATTTAGCATCCATCAAGTGATTCCTACTACTACACAGTCGGGACAAGTGAAAGGAGGAGTTGTTGAAGCACCTGGATAGGGACAATAGCTCAGGTTGTCCCTAGAGTGTGTTCAGGCTATCTGAGAAAAGTCCACATCGGTAGCTATGATCATGGAATTAAATTTTGTATTATTCATGGAATTCGCTCTTGATACCATTAGGGACTAACTCAAAGGATCCCCATTTTGGCCCATCCTCTCTGAAAGTGGTGCCTAGTACTTAGAAGAAACATATCAATTTTGGCATAATAAAGAAGAAGGCACCACAATTAACATTTGTGGTGTGTCTATAGATTTTTTCTACCAAGGGCATCTTGGAAGTTTTGAACCTTTCGAATACAAAGCCAAAAGTTGCTCACTTGTCCACTCGCTCTGATGCTGATGTGCGAAGAGTCTGGTTGGACAGGGCGTACAGTAAAGAAGACAAGACATATGGAGAGTTGATGTTGGAAGAAAGGATATACTTCAAGATTGGTACTTATCACATCTTCCCCACAAGAGGATTAAACAAAATTTCAACATATGTGGCAAGAGGAAGTGTGATATTGATGGGAAAGGTTAATGCTAACCTTCCTCACTTGTATCTCATGGAGATCTTGAGGCGGTTTGAAGAATGCAAGATAAGGAAGTTCGCGTTGCTCTTCCCTTGTCTCATCAGGAAGTTATGAAAACGTGCTGGTATTCTGGGGTACACCAATGACGTTCCCAAAAGAGCCCAAAATGCTTCGTTCACTAAACTACTAAAGCCACCAGCCCAAAGGAAGAGTGTTGGTGAGACATTGGAGCTAGAGCAAGAACAAATGATGGGACCCACTACAACTCAAATTGCAGGGCCTAGCCAACTCCCAAGCACAGGGCCCAGTCAATAACAAGCAAGGCCCAACACAAGCCAATGAGACCAACCACCACCATTACCATAGGATTATAGACCATCGATGAGCCATCTCAGGGCAATCGCTGAGACGATCAGCTGGGGAAGTTGTGATGATGCTAATCTCTTCCACATCATCGACAACATTGTACGGCCCATAGTTTCTATTGATTGTGCATGGGGAGAGGTGTCCATACAAATAGGAGAAGGGGAGATCCATTGGTCACAATAGATTTCATGGAATGCTGCATCTTTCTAGGTGCAATTGGAAATAGGTGAAGGGGCCACAATGATGGTCATGCAATACCAAGATGCAACAGGAGCTACAAAAGTGGTCACGGACCACATCAAAGAATCTTTCAATGTCCTTGTTGTGTCACTGGTAGATTTCACAGGAGCATGAGATGTTCAAACTCTGGCCGGTTTTTCAATGACTCCTATGGAGCATGAAGATGTCCTTGATCGATTGTTGCATACAAGACAAGTAATGATGTCCTTGTTCAACATCCCCCAAGATGTCACGGTAGTGCAATCAAACCTCATCTTCACCAAAGAAAAGCTAGTCATGGTAGATACCAAGGTCAAGCATGCAGAAGCAGAGTTGACAAGACTCTAAGAAAGGCTCATTACCCTATAAGCTGCATAACGAGACCCATCTCAATTTGTTCCTGCAAACCAGCTGGACACTTTTAGGAAGGAGCAGCTTAATAAACTATTGGCAGATAATAAAAGAGTGGTGGAGGAGAAGGAGAAGGTAGACTAGGATGCCTCCAAGGTGCAAGCGCAAACCTACGCAGACACCAAGGTACTTAGGACCTTACAAGAAGAGAATAAACATCTTGCTACTAACAATCTTTGGTTGACCATTGTGAAGAAACAGAAGAATGTTCTTGAGGAAAAATTTCAGTAATTACGAGAGTAGTTGATCAAGGTCAACCAAGACATGAACCATTTGGCCAGAGAGAATTGAACCCTCTCAATGGAGGAGGTATGCACAATCTGTCAGAACATGGTTATTGAAATAAGTGCATGGCAAAATGAGACCAAGCGACATGAGAAGTTAAAGGAGCATTTCAGAGACTAGGTGGGGATGTACAAGCAAATCATAAAAAAGGAGATCCATATGACCAAGGCCCACATCAACACCTTCAGTGCTCAACACGTTGATTGGTGGGTCAGATTTGACACATGCATTTTTCCACCAGGAAAAGCTTAAAAGCTTGGACCTACAGATTTAAGATCTCATAGAGTATATGGGATTGGCAAACCTATGGTATGCCAATCTAGCCATTTTGATAACAAGTTGCTTGAGAATAAAGCTGGAAAAGTAGGTAGCTACCACTTATTCTAAATATGAAGCAGAATTTGTGGAGCATAAGAAAACATTGCAAAGGCTAGAAGTCACAAATTTTAAACTAGAGGTGGTTAAGGCTAACTACCAAGGATAGAAAGATGTCACAAAAGACTTGGCTTGATGGCTTACAAATTTCCAAGAGTATAGGGACAAAGACAAAGTCTACGAGGAGGAACGATGGTTGTTTGCAGCTTGGTACGTCAAAGCAAATAAGATGTTCCTACAACTACCACGTCCATGAGAGGTGTCGACTCCATCAAACATTGGAGCATTAACATGGACAGCACAGGATCCCTAAATTGAAGAAGAAAGGCTCCAGGAACTATTGTAGAGCCATCAAATTCCAAAACCTAGAGCACAAGACAAGGGGAAGCATCCCATGGAGGAACCACTGCCACCAGGAACCACATGAGTTCCACAAAATTTTGTAATTTTGTGATTTTCTATTTTTTGTGTGTGTCTGTTCCAATTTTGTTCTATTCAATTCTCCACTACAGCATGAATAAATTCCTAGTCAATCAATAATCTGATACCTCTCCACTATGTAATCAATGGAGCTTGTTCTCATTTGATTGTCCTGAGGACGAGTTTTCATTCAGTCGTGGGGGTATGATGAATCATGATTCATTAGGCTTCGATATCAGACTGATGATATCGTGTACATGATATCGTAGCCTGGCTAGTGATATCAGATGTGCGATATCATGACTCTTGTGTGGGCCTATAAATACACATGTAGGCACAAGGAGTTGGGAGTCATTTTTTAGAATCAGTTCATGGTTCATTTTAGAAGTTAGCTTTCATTTTAGTTCTTCTCAACCGTGCATGCCCGCAGTGTGATGATTGTAAGTATATGGCACCTTTATCTGACTGTGATGTACTTGGACATGCACATGACTAGAAATAAAGATCAAGATTACTTCATCATTATAGCATTCACTTAGTTTAATTATTTAATTGTTATTGTTATTTATTTCTTTCATAGTTAATATCTCTTCATCCTAAACTCCTTAAACACGGAATGAGTACAACTTAATCATGAGCATTCAAGTGTGACTGCTTGGTATCCTAGTAGCGTACCTAGGACATGCACTTGGTAATCCCAGTAGTAGTCACACATGAGGTCCAAGATGTGTACAGATGATTAAGGGACAGATGTTCATCATACTTAGGCTAGCTTAGACTCTCTCTCCCTTTTCCTCCTAGCTTAATTAAAGCTATTTTCTATTGCCTCTAGGAGTAGTACTAGTTTAGGACTGCATCATACACCTCACTTTGGACTAAACCATACGTGACAAGCAAATACTAGTCTAGGTGGGAAGACAACAAACTACGATCAATGAGTAACTATCTAGATACCACAACTAGCCCGTCTATAGAGTTCAACCGAATTGGGTATGAAATGCTTGTATTCGTATGGTTGTGTAGGGGTACCTCACCACTCATCAAATTGCCTTTAAAATTTTAAGGGAATGATGGCTCCTGCACCTTTGAAATTACAAGAATCATCAAAATATAATTCCTACTCACTCTCATCTTGAGATTTCTCTTTTTCTAGGTTATAAATTTCTTGAAGTGTGCAAATTTTGGATTCAAAAGATCTTGATTAAAAAACTTTATTTTTCCCATTTGAAGTAATATTTTCAATCAACAAAGGTTCACTATATATGTAAATCTGATTTGGTTTCCCTTTCTAAGGTAACCACATATGAGAATAATCTATTGATACATAGCCTAAGAAATTTTTACTCCAACTTTTACTTAACAAAAGACTATATGAATTTGGTATATCTGCTACTTGAATAGTTACTCTACTTTTTATATAGGGTTCAGATGCAATTTCTAACAAAACATTGGGTAATTGACCCACAATCTTCACTCTACTTTTGCCTACTTGAATGATCTTTTTATTGGATTATTTAGGATTCAAACCAAGTTTTTTGTATATAGATAATGACATAATAGTAGATGTAGCTTTAGAATCAAGAAAATAGTTGTGAAGATATTTGTCTTTTAACTTCATTATCAAAAGAAAAGGAGGAGCTTCTTTATCAAGAGTACAATCATATCTAGTTTTTGTTATCTTATTAATGTTAGATACATAACTTAGTTATGATTCTCCAACTCTCCTTTTTCTTTAATAAGCTCTAAAGCTTTTCTCTGTTAATCTCCTATCTAAACACTTAATATATACTAATATTGGTGCTGACATGCTTAAGATCTTCAATCAAATCATATTCTCCATCTCCATAAAAGCCTAGTTTCTTTATCCATTTATTAAAAGACTAATTTTGATTACTTTGCTCCATTCGATCTTCTTTATTTTTATTTTTCTCTTTTCCACTTGGTTTAAAAACCTTTCTCTTAGTAGATTAATTAGAAATAACATTTGGAGGCCTAGAAGTAGTTAATTTTTCCTTTGATTGTAGACTATATTTGTTCTCTTCATTGTTGTTACAATCTTCATCTAAAGATATATCTTCTTCAGAACTTGACAAAGAAGAGGTATCACTAGATCCATTGTTGGAAGATTTTCTTATGTAATGAATGCTAGATAGCTCATTATTAGATTCAATATTGAGGAAGTTGGACATAGAAACATCACTATCATCCTCATCATCCACTAAATAAACATCTTGATGTTTATGTTTTTAATTTTTCTTTTCTTCCTTGATTTTAACCTTTGCCAAAGCTTTTTCTAGTTTCACTACTTTGTTGGATAAGTCTTTCATTAACTGTTCTTTTTTAGATTCTTTGCTTTCTAACTCTTGCCTTGCCTTAATATGAGATGGCTCCGATAGTGCTTTAAGTGGAGCAAAATCTTGCATAGGAATCATAATTTTCTCCTCTCTTTTTTCAGTTATGATAGTTTTTTCATTATTCAAGTTCAGCTATTTTTCTAACTGTGTAGCTTCACTAAAGTAGTCATTCAATGTTAGCAAGTTTGAAGTTCTCCTTAATCAAATTGAAATATTGGGATTCATAGCCTTAAGATAAGTATCTCTAAGCATTTCATCTGATGGTTTATATTATCTTTTAAAGAGCCCAAAAATTCATTGAAACTAAATAAACAAATCTCTAATTGACTCTTTAACTCCTTGCTTAGCTTGTACTAACCCATAGTATAGTTGTTGTTGATCTGATTGATTGCCAAACTAGGCTAAGAAAAGGCTTTTCATTTCATTCCAACTTGTAATACTATTTCTTGATAAGTTTAAATGCCAAATTTGAGGCATATCTTTTAAGTTTGCTACAAATAATCTACAAGCTTGGTCTTGGTGTTGAATATTTGCATGAGTTAAAGCTAACTCAAATAGGTGAATGTATTCTTTGGCCAAGTAAGCTTTTCCCAGAAAAAGGGCTCATGCACATATTTGTAAACTATGTTAGGAATATCATTGTAATTTTGGAACCTTAATGATGTAACTTCCTGCTAAGGATTCACTGATTGTGAATTTGCCATCCTATTAGAATTTCTTTTGGTGGCTAAACTCTTATATTTCTTTGGCCTTCCCCTATAGACTGATAAACTAGACAGAAGAGGTGAACTTTTTATCCTTTTGGTTTTTACTCCACTATTTGTCCCAAACACAAAAACCTTATTTTGTATCCCTTTTGATGAATAATTGGTTTTATAATCTAAAAATTCTTTAGGACTTTTGAAATCTTTTAAACTACTAGTCTATTTGATCATTAACTCAAAATAATAGCTACTTTTCTTTCTAGCCCTCCTAGCACCGAAAAGAACTATTGGTGTGCTAGGACTATTAATCTCTTTGAATGTAATGAACTAGGATAACAAATGTTCTTTCCCTTCTTCTAACACCAAAAGAACTATTAATGACCATTTGGAACCACTAACTTTTAGCCTTTGGTCTCATGACCTAGGTCAGAAGAAACGAAGGTGTTTCTTCGAATAGGGTTTAGGTGCTTGCTGCTCTCTAGTAATACCAAGGCCCAGATATCTCCAAATAAACTTAGTGGTTATAAAGTGAACTAAGTGTGAATGTAGAGTTGCTGTTGTGATTGTTGAAATAGTGGGGTTTGTGTATGAAACTGTAATTGGCTATTGTAACAGAAATTCAGCTAACTTGGTCAAATACTGTGAGTTATTAAAGATTCCTATTTTATCAAGTCACTTGATCTATATAGTCCCTATAGTATGTTACTTGCAACGAATAAAATTTCAATTTGCAATAAAGCTATTCCAATTCAATCTAAATATTACAAATGATCCAAACCCTCTAAGTTTAACAAACAATTTCATAAAAAACACTCTTATTTAACTACTAAAATGCTTTGTAAATGACAAAGTACAAGCTTAAGTTTGGCTAGTTAATAGTTGGCAAGAATTACAAACAATAGAGCTTTCAAAAAAAAATTGACAATTTATAGATTGAAATATTAAGGCAATAAAATTTTTTAAAAATGAAACTATTTCAGTTATATCAAAGTATCAAAGATTTTCTAGATCCTTTAGACTCAAACATGTAATTTCATAAAGACATTACTATTAAATTGCTCAAGATGCTTTTCTAAGACAACATAAGCTCTTATATGCCGATCATAATAGAAGTCTAGTATTGCACATAAAATAGAGCTATAAGAGCAATTAGAAAATTCCAAAATTAAATGCCAAACACAATACTCTCTAAACCATTAGTTAACCAACTAAAAACAAAATGAGAAGAAAATAACTCATAGGATTAAAACAAAGTAGCTGAATTGATGCATGTAGCAAGCCATGCTTTACAATCTTCAATATATTTCTTCCAAGTTTCTTCTTCTTCAAAATCCCCCTTTAATCTACCCTTGAAGCTACTTTTATCATCATGAAAAGTTAAGGTGAATTACAAATATCTAGGATATTAACTCATAACCATTATGAGAAGTAGTAACTTCTATGGGAAGCTATGAGAAATTTGAGCCATAGTTGGCAAGTGTCTTGCCTTCTCTTTTTCTTCGGATTAACAACCTTTCTTTTTATTCTTATATATGCATATAGATTATTATTAAAACTTAAATTGTAACTTTATGCCCATATTAATATATTTTTTACGCCATATCTTTGGGCATGGCATCGGTTAATAAAATTTTTTCTTTTAAGATGAATCATGATTATCTCAAACATGTTGTATCAGCACGTAGACAAGGATTTGTTGGCTCCCACGTGGTGCAGGGATGAGGGTTTGTAGACTGCCGTGTTGTGCTTCTGTGTCTCTGACATCGTGGATGCTGTTCCGTGTGAAAACTGGGGTGAGTCTCGGCAGTTTTTGACTACGGACAATACGATGATGCATTTGGAAGGGAAGTGGTTTTTTTGTTAAGCATAGGAGGCTCCATCGCCATCATTCCATTCCAGGCACTGTTGTGGAGGATGGCCGCTGCAGCACCCACAAGGAAACCCTATTTTCATTCGCGTAATTGCTGCCGATGACGATGCTTGTTTGTCAACCTCCAGTAAATCCATGATGGGTTGGTTTCTGAGGCCGGCTGCAGGGCGAACGCATGTCACTGTAGCAAAAGATTTGCCTTGGCAGGCCGCCTTTAGGGCCTCGATTCCTGCAACCATGGAGCAAACCCTTGCATCATTTCAAGAGAGCTTCCGCCGCTAACTGTTGCTGATGCGAATTTTCAAGCTTCTAGACAAGTGATGATCTTCTCCATTGTTAGGCCATAATTGCTTGTCCCAAAAGCAATTATGGCTGCTATTTTGATACATCATAGGTATTGATAAACCTGTAACATCCTCATACCCTTTCTTAGGTTAATGGTGTAGGCACACCTCTTTTAAATTCCTTGTTTTCCCTACTAGTTGAATAACGAAGGTTTTTGGAAAACTCAATGATGTCATAGACACTTGCAAAATGTCATGCTTGAGAGTTGGACATTGACAAGGAACATCTTTAGCATTAAGGAAACATCTTGGTTGAGAACTATACTTTTGACAAGAGGCATCTTGTTTGGTGCAAAGACATCTTGGCCTTGAGGAAGACATCTTGTAAGAAAGGGAGAGTATTATCTCTAGTGTAGATGTCTTTTCAAGTCTAGAGATGTTTTTTCTATAAACTATAATTTCGAGGGAGACATCTTACCAAACCTATAGACATTTTATATAGCTACGGGAAAGTTCCAAATTGGAGGTTTTAAGATGGAAAACAATTACAAGTATTAAGTTTAATGTAGGAAATATGTCCTTAGGGTTATAACATTGTTTCTAGATAAATATTGATCTATGATGCATGTTTTTGAGAGAGGAGAGTTTTTGAGGATTAATCATCCTTGTGGTATTAGCCATTTTATCTTGTGTTTGTATCTTGATTTTTCTATGCTAGCCCTATGTGAAAGGGAAGACATTCTTGTGATTGATCCTTGTAACAAGGTTAATCTTGTATGATTGTAAATCCTCCTACTCTACAATGTCATTGGGTGAGTGTGTGATGTTTTGTTTGTTCTATGGGATTATGATTCCATTGTATTTTGTAATCTTCTTTAAGGATTAATAGAAGATAGATAGTTTTCTTATTTTACAGATAATAAATTATCTTGAATATATTTTGAATTTAGTGCATTTAAAGGATTAAATAAATTGGAGTAACCTTGAAGTTGGTTGTGGATTTTTGTATTATTTTAGATAGTTTCTAAGAAGAAAAATGTTCAAGCCCTAAACCAAGATATGGAGGGCATGAAATCTACCTTTTAACTAATGGTTAAATGACTAGATAAAATTATTTGAGGGTCCTAATTGTTGAATCTAGATTAAAATATATGACTTCAACTTATTGGGAAAAAGAACCTCAAAGTTATGTGAGGTAAAATGGAAAATATATTAGGTATTGGTTCTTAATGATGTATAGATTAAAATAAAAATTTAAATAATCTAGGTAGAGGCAAGTTATAATCATGAAGTTCAAATTCCTTAGACAAGGAAACAAGAATGATAAGAAGTTATATGTTGAGTTTTGGGAATTATTTTATCAAGCTAAAATTAATTGGAAGAAATATGAACAAGCTTTAATCTTTCTTGGAGGTCTCAAGATGGTTTATTAGTAGGAGTTAGTATTTTATGAGCCTTAAATAGTGGATGAGACTTATGATTTGACACTCAAAGTACAAAAGAAACTTAATGGATTTGGAATAGTAAAAAATAAGCTTCAAAGGGAAAGGACAAGGGATCCAAATTAGAGAAGAGATTTAAGTCAAAATCTAAAAAATGAAGAGGGTAGCCATGACAAGTAGAAAAAGAAAGATGATGAAAAGGACAAGGCCAAAAAGAACCAAGGTAAAGGAGGCAAGGATCAAGGTAGCAACTCATCCAAGATTTAGTGCTTAAAATGTGGAGAGTGGAACCACAAACAATGAGAATGTCCACTTCATAAGGAAGCCAAGGGCAAGGATGTACAAACCTTGGAAATGGAGGAATCATCTAGCTAATCTCTTCAAAGAGGTAATCCTAATTTTCATAAAATTAAGGAAGTTTTTGAATTGAATTCATGTGCATTTATGGGAAATGTGAGTAGAGGAGATTATGCAGCAAGGAAATTATTATTGAGAATTGGGGCTAGATTTTTTCTTAGTGGGGAATGGATTTATATCTTGATTGATGGGGAAACCAAAAAAAATTGTTATTTTCTCTAGGGTAGTTGCTAAGTTAGGTTTAGTAACATACCTTCATCCTAGACCCTACAAGGTACATTGGTTATCTAAAGATATCTTTCAAAAAGTAAAAGAATAATGTGTTTTAAAGTTTAAGATTGGGAGTTATCATGATATCATAAAATGTGATGTGCTTCCAATTGATTGTGCTAATGTAATTCTTGGAAGGTCTTGGAATTTTAATAATGATTCTCAATTTGATGAAGAAAAAATGGTGTGGAGTGTAACAATAGAAGATGAAATGCATGAATTTATTTCTATGATTGTTGGGTTAGTAAGATAGAAAACCTCACTTAATGCTTTCTTAATTCTTCTTGGGGAGAGGGAATATAGTAAGAAACATGATGAGATAGCTTTTAGATTTATTATTATATCAATCATGGCTTCTAGCTAAGATGTTATGTAGATAGAGCTTCTAGTAGGTGTACTAGGCATGAAGAAGCAATTTTCCAATGTGTTCAAAGGGGAATTGGATGGACTACCATCAATGAGGAATGTTTAGCATCAAATTAATTTCATCCCTTGTTTTACCATTATAAGTAAGAGAGTCTACCATATGACATGAAATTAGAGGACTAAATTGCAAAGAAAAGTAGATGAGCTACTTGCAAATGGCTTTGTGAGGGAGTTAATCTAACCTTGCATAGTTTTAGCAGTGCTTGTGCCAAAGAAGAATAGTGACAAATGGAAGATGTGCTTTAATTCAGGGGATATGAATAGGATAATAGTGAGGTAGAGGTTTCCTATTCCAAGGATAGATGATATCCTTAATGTTCTTACTAATGCAGAGATTTTTAGCAAAATTGATTTAAAGAGTAGGTATTGTCAAATTTTGATTTGGATTGGTGATGAATGGGAGACTACTTTCAAGATACTAGACGGATTATTTGAGTGATTGATGATGCCATTTTGGCTCACAAATTCTCTAGCCACATTCATGAGATTGATGCATGATGTCCTCAAGCATTCAATTAGTTAGTATTATATTATCTTCTTTGATGAAATTTTGGTGTACAACTCTAATGAGGAGAAGTATTTAAATCATTTGAGAAGAGTGTATCTTAAGTTGGAGAAGGCATAATTAGTAATCAATATGAAGAAGAGCAACTTCTTCAAGAGGAAGATCACATACTTGGGAAATAGAATTTCTAAAAATCAATTTTGAATAGAAGTTATCAAGGTGAAGGCTATTAGAGATAGACCAACTCATAGAAATGTTGGAGAGGTAAGATCATTTTTTGGTTTAGTAGGTTGTTATAGAAGGTTCATTAAAACTTTCAATGGTATATCATGATCTATATTTGCTTTGCTAAGAAGAATTAAGATTTTAACTAGGGTGATGAAACTCAAAGCAGCTTTGACTTATTGAAGGAAACAATTATATGTGAACTAGTGCTTGTAATACTGAATTTCTAGAAGATATTATAGAAATTGAAGGGGTTATTTCACAAGAAGGAAGAGCTATTTCTTTCTTGTTAGAAAAAATAAATGAGTCATGGCATAACTACAACGTGTATTAGAAGGCATTGAATGCTATTCTTTAAGTAATCAAGCATTAGAGGCATTATTTATTGTCCAAGAAGTTTACTTTGATGATTGATCACAAAATAGTTCAATTTGTTAATTCCAAAAAGAAGTTGAGTGAAAAAATGTGAAGTGAGTGGAACAATTGTAGGAGCTTAATTTTATACTTTAGCATAAGATTGGAAAAGCTAATGTGATGGCAAATGCATTATCTAGGGTACATGTGGTAAATTTTAGCATTCCTGATATGAAAGTTATGAATGATTTACTGATTTATATAAACATGATTTAGATTATGGGAAGGTTTGAAGGAGTCTCAAAGAGCCATTCTTGAATAAAGTAGACCAATGGAGGGACTATCATATGCAAGATGAAAAAATATTAAAAAATGAAAAGGTTTGCATTCCCAATTATGATTTTAGAGGAAATATTTTGGTTAAAAAACATTGTGGTGACATGATAGGTCACATGGGTAAAGATAAGACATTGGAGGTTGTGTGTAAGTGCTAGTTTTAGTCTTCAAATTTATAGAGTTGTATTTGATATGTCAAAATTTCAATGGAGGAAAAGGAGTTAATAGACATTATATGTCTTTGCCAATTCCCAAAGGTCCTTGAAAAAGTATGTCAATGGACTTTGTGTGGGGTTTGAAAAATAAAAAATGAGAATGATGCTATCTTTGTGGTGGTGGATAGATTCTCTAAGATGACATACTTCATTTTATGAAAGAAGTTAAGTGATGCATATCATATGAAAAATTTATTTTTTCAACATGTTGTGAGGCTGCATTAGATTCCTTTGAATATTAATAGTGGTAGAGATTCCAAGTTCACTAGTCATTTTTGGATATCCCTTTAAAAGATTTTAGGGACAGTTGAACATTTTTAGTATATATCATCCATAGTTTAATGGTCAAACTAAAGTGGTCAACAAATCATTACTTAATATTTTAAGATATTTGTGTGAAGGACAAGCCAATAGTTGGGAAGAATGAAGATTTTGGATAGCTTAGAGATGTTTTAGATACTTTAGAGACATCTTCCTTGAGAGTTGGTTGTTAACATGTGATGTTTTTAGCATCATCAAGGAGACATGTTGGCTAAGAATTGCACGTTTTATAGAAGATGTTTCTTTTGACATAGAGACATCTTAGCTTGGAGGGAGATGCCTTACAAAAGAGGGAGACATCTTGCCAAGTCTAGAGATGTTTTGTTTACAAGCTATAATTTCTTGGAAGATATCTTGTCAAACTTGTAGATGCCTTGTTTGGTTGTGGGAAAGTTTCAAGGTAGAAGTTACAAAATGGAAAATAGTTGGGAGTTTTGAGTTCAATGTGGAAAGGTTTCTTTAGGATTCTAGCTTTTTTTTTTTTGGAGATAAATATTGTTATGTGTTGTATGTTTTTGGGAGTAGAAATTTTTTAATGGTTAATTATTCATGTGGTTTTGATCATTGTGTCTTGTGTATTTGGATCTTGATTATTGTATGGTAACCTTGTGTGAGAGGGAAGAGATCCTTGTGATTAATTCTTGCATCAAGGTTTATCTTGTGTGATTATAGAGCCTCATGTCGTACAATATTGTTGAGTGAGTGTGTGTTCTATAAGATTATGATTCCATTGTATTTTGTAATCTTCCTTCAAAATTAATAGAAGATGGCTAGTTTTCTTATTTTCTAGTAAACTAATTACCTTGAATACATTTTGGATTTGGTACATTTGAATGATTAAACAAATTATAGTGACCTTGATCTAGTTAGAAAAGGATTAGAATAGTTTAACTCCTTTGATTCTTGGTGATAATAACAATCTAAGAACATAATTAGGATACTAAGGCTAGTAGTGCATGGAAAAAATGTTAAATAAATTATAAGTACAATTGTATCATTAAGAATGAATGGAAGAGCCATGATCATGCAATTGTGACATGAGAAGAATCAAATCAGGAATTGATATCATAAATAACAACATCATGTAAAAGCTAGAGATGACTTGTAAAATTGATCTTGTATATATATATATAGGGAAGAAGGTAATAACATATAATCTAATCAAGTAAATGGAGGATTGAAGTTATACATTAATGACTCTATATGTGCAGGAATATGAAACTAATTAAATGAAGACACATGATGTAATAGAACATTTTAAGACATATGATAAATCCTATTGCTGCACATCCCATAGCATATGCATTTCTATCACATTAAATTAAAAAAAAATGTAAGAGATGTATACTTATATATACAAGAATTACACCCTAACAAATATAGCCAAGAAGATCATAACACATAATCTAAACAAGGAAGCTTAAAACTTATATATTAACGAATCTATATTTATATGGACATGAAACTAATTTAACAGAAACATTTGTGAATTAATAAAATATGCTAAGGATATGATAAATCTTATCGCTATACATCTTCTAGCACTTGCATTTCTATCATATTGAATAAATCATATCTAGAAATATCATCTGAATGTCTAAATCATAATTCCACATTCTACCAATAAGATTAATTGTTACTCCATTGAACTACCAAGAATAAAATAAATAAAAAATTATGATTTATCATGTAAATAACTAATTACATGATGATTATAGTAATATATCGAAAAAAATATCCCTATTCATGATAGCATTAATTAAATACAAATTTTCTATAGTCTAGAAAAACATGGATAAAAATAATGCCTCTAGGCTTGGAATCCTTCAAGTCTTCTAGTAACACCATCACTTGAAATATAAATTAAGTCAACATACATTGAGTGAGAGATCATGGTACCTTTTTAGATCCTTTGAGGAGAGGAACCATCAACAAAGGCATGAGCAAGGGTAATTTGACCTAGAAGAAATGTTAGAACATAGTACTATGCATACCACATCATATAATAAGTAAAATGCATAACAAGAATCACATTATAAAACATTCAACATGAATCATGATACTTATATCATAGAATGTGTATTAAGAAGCTCACATCGTAAAACATCTAGCATGCATTAAATACAAGAACTAAATAAGATTCATCACCATCATGAACCAACTAGGTATAATCAATATAATCAAGAAATATTAGCATGCATCATACTTAGCATACAGTTGAAACACCGTGGAAATTGCGAATTGGCCTAAGGCAAAGATTCACGATTCAGGTGAAAGTTTGCAACAAAAAATCCAGAAGACAGAGCAAGGCAAAGAGGCGCACAACATCAAGTTTCCAAGTCTCTTACAAATGTCCACCTTACTTTGTTTTCTCTCTTTACGCTACATTACGCAACATAGCGTAGTGTCGCTCAGCGTAACTCTGTTTAACATAGCCCGATATCAGAAAGTAACTTACTTTGACAATTTTGACGAAGTTTAAAGTTTAAGACTTGTCACATATTCTGCTAAGTCTTTTGTTCAGGGCTGAGTTTACGCTCCGTTACGCAGAGTAGCGTAATGAGCTTCAAGAAAAGAAAAGTCAGAGTCAAAGGAAGTGCAGCAGATTGATTTCTTCTTTTTTTTGCAGATTGGTCACTTTACGCTCATACGCTCATTACGCTATGCAGCGTAGACAAGCGTAATTTATTGTAAAGTTGACCATTTTTATGCTCTATTACGCTTCGCGGCGTAAATGAATGTAAAACAGCTTGAGTTAACTACTTCTACGCTCTATTACGCTCTACCACGCTACGCAGCGTAAATGAGCGTAATACAGCCTAAGGTCAACTAAAGTAGTACCAGATATGCACCTGCTATCCACACGCACAATACGCTGATGAGTGTATTGTGCATAATCATGAAGCGGCTTCAGCGGAAGTGGTCGACAGCGTACTTCCCCTTTCCAAAAAAACATGATGCAACATGACCAGTTTCAACATAAAGTTTGCCAAGTCAATGGTATTTTGAAGGTTCAAGACACGTGTCATCAGGGCTGTGCCTTCTCCATGTACTACCGAACCTATAAATACTCCAGTTGGCGGAAGGGGAGAGGATCATCTTGATCTTAGGCTTTTTTTGCAACTATCATCTTTTGAGCAAAGACAGAAGATATTTGCTTGAGCATTGGCAGTAGAAGTGATTAGTCCTTTGGCGAAAATACAATTCTCTCCATTGGCGATCATTAGCAGTTTTGAACAGAGACTACCGAAGGCAAAAGGAGCAGATCAGAGATCGAGTGATCATCTGGTGTTGTTGGCAAGATCTATTGATTAGAAACAGTTGATCGATAGACATCCAGGCTTGACCTTCCTTGCATTCCATCTTTGGCTTTTGAGGTAGACCGAGCTTCATTCTGTACTCCTTATTGAACAGTTTTCTTGTTATTTTGTGTATGCTTCGCACAAGATAAGCGGGGTTTGCCTTTGGAACTTTGTATACAATATACTCAGTCTTTGGGTCAAAACATAGATCTTGGAATTGCGCATCCTTCTTAAATCCGATCCTCCTCGTCGCGTTGACGTTGTCATTATTTCAATTCATTTACATCGTTTTCTACTCCTTTTATGATTCATCAAATCAAATTGTTTCACGGAATATCCATATAATACAAATATTATCGCAATATTCATCAATTTACTGACTGAGTAAGTCCATGTCTGATCGACAAGATCGTTCAGGGCACCGCGGATTCGTTTTCTCTAGCACGGCCCTCGCACGGATCCGTGGTTAAGACTGTGTACACGGATTTTCGTTTGGTATTTTCCAGCAACCGATGTTTTCTGTCGTTACAATTTTCTGGCACTAGAAGGAGGGCCTGAACCTCCGATCCATATTTTACGGGTAGCCTTGTAAGTGATCCATACCCACGTCTATAAAAACGTAAACGTAATACCTCTAGGGAAGTTTACGAAAAATCGTGTGGTGTAGATTGGTCACAGCAACGATTCCTTTGGAATCCTACAGGGTAAAAAGCCCATTTATAATTCTGTTTGGCCGTTGCCTTTTAGATCTAGTCGTTTCTTGTCATTAACCTATCTGAGAAATGGATTCTGCGTATGCAACCACTACTGCTATGATCATCACCGATTCGGGTGCCACATCCGTAAACCCCGTCGCCACCACCAGATCAGCTTCTGGTGCAATAGGACCTCAGGGACCGTCACGCCGTTCATTGAGATTACAGGGTAAGGATCCTGTATTCATTGCCATGACTCCTGAAGAATATAATTTCATCTGCGTCAAGATCCAGGCGAAGCTCGCTCTTAGCCAAGCTGAGATTGAGGCAAAACGAAATTATGAGTTGATCCACAGAGGGGGCCACAATTTCATCCCTACCGCATATGACATTATACCCCTGACCAAACACTATCATGAACTCCTGACCCGACTAGTTATGGCTAGGAGTCAGGCTACACAGTCCATTCTAGAACCTCAAAACGAGGAAGAGGAGGAAGATGAATTCGCAGCCCAATCTGAACACACGGATTCATATCATACTCTTAGCCCCCATACATACATAAATCCCCTGTTTCCTCTCACCGGAGAAGCCTTCCATCTCAACTTAGTCATGACTACACAAACCCATATCCCTGTCATCCCGCAGGCCACCACGCAATCCTCAGTCCTACAAGTACAAATACCATCTCAAAATAACATGGGGACAGTCTCATTGCCACGTGTAATCAGTATCCCATTGGTGGTACCTACGTCTACCACACCTCATTTCATTCCCCATGTGCAACCTCATACCACACCTATAACCCACCCGGTGCAAAATCTAGTGCAACCCATTGTAAGGCAACAGATCACAAACGCCATTCAATCGCAGCAATCCGTTCAACAACCCACGGATGGTCAGTGGATCCCACCTATTTCACATAATCAATTTGCATTATATGGTGTGCAACCCTTAGCCGCACCTACCATGCATGGCCCACAAATAAACCCACAATACCCTTACAATCTCCATCCTACACACCCGGTGATAGTCAATCTCTCTGCTCAGCCTGGTGGGTGGTGGCTTCCACAGGCAGCTCCGTCCGTGGGGATAGTCCCTGCTGCACCACCTATCAGCCAAGCCATCGCTACATTCCCATTGCCTGGCACTGCCCTTTCAGTTCAACCCCCAGCTCCTCCTGCGTCGACTTCTTCATCACCAAGTATGGATCAAGCTTTTTTGCTTATTCAGACCCTCACTGAGGAAGTTAAGCGCCTTAAAGCTGCTGGCTCTGATATGATACAAATCATGGATTTCTACCAGGATGATCCTATCAACCCAATGGTTCCTATGCTGTCATTGCCTCCAAGGATGTCGTTGCCCCATTTTACTAAATATAATGGGGAAGGAGATCCTAATGCTCACCTTGTTACCTTCAGGTCTGAATCCTTGTTATTACAGCAATGGCCTCATACAATTATCCATGTCTTTGCAATGTCCCTGGCAGGGAAAGCTTTGGACTGGTATCAAGCGCTTCCTTTCTCTTCCATCTCAACCTTGGTAGAGCTCCTAACACAATTCGTGACTCGCTTTAAGTACAATTTAAAGCCAGAAGTCACGCTAGACCAACTTATGGGAGTGAAGCAAGACCCGCTTGAACCAGTCCAGAAGTTTATATAGTGATGGAGTGCTACTTTGAATGAAATCTGTGAGCCTATCGTGGAAGCCCATCTGCTGGCTATTTTCAAAGGAGTAGTTAATGACTTCATCAAGTCTAAACTGCATTACCTTGTCCCTAGCTCCTTGAGTCAGGCTTTCGCCCAAACTAAGAGCATTCAAGATGCTACTGAGGGTAGCAAAGACCTAGCATACGTAGCCTATAAAAATGCCAATAATAAGGGTAAAGACAAGGGTAAAGCAACGACGATGACAGTAGCTGCGCTGGCTAAGGGCACTAAAAACAAGAATAACAAGAAGGCACCTATAGTGTCTGCCGAGACCACGGCTAATGCAAGCAGCACCAGCCAGGACACACCTGCCCCTGAAAAGCCCCCCAGCCAAGGCCAAACTTCGAGCGTAAAGATCACTCAAAATACACAGCCCTACCTATAAAACATTCAAAACTATTGAAACAATTATTAGGGGCAGGATATATTTAGAATAAAAAGATATTCGAAGAAGCTCTCCAGCGTCATAGGAGTCATTGTGAATTGCTGAAGAATCCTTCTTTAGCCCTACCTAATGAACCACCAGTTCCGAAATCTTTTAGGCTGGACCGCTTTTGTGACTACCATCAGTTGTGTGGTCATGATACCGATTACTACTGGGCATTGAAGGATGACATTCAATGCATGATTGACGATGGTTCTCTGAAACTATACGGCAGTAGTCCAACACGTCCCAAAAACCAGGCTTTGCATGTGTACAAAGACCCGTTAAACACAAATAATGCACCGTACACAATCAATGTGGTAAGTACGGACAGTGAAGGGAAGGTACCACCTAAATAACCCTTCGTTTTACGTGTACCTACCAACTCACCCTAGGAGGCAAGTTCTTCACCGGCGGTTACCGGTGTCTCGAGGCCACCCTTTGTTATTCGGGTGCCCTCTCCAGCCATAACCCGGTCTCACGTTAATGATAAAGCTACAGCCACGTCTGCGCCCACTCCTAAGGTGCCTTTTATCCTTAAGGTACCAAGACCACCAGCTGCCCCTTTTATGCAGGGGCAAGCTTCCAACCAAAGCCACCAACCGCCACCAAATAAAAAAAAGAAAGAAGATGCGTCAATCAATGCCACCAAAAACAACTCTACGCTAGGCTTCGCTAAGCCCAGGCCCCTGGCCTCTATCCCTACACCTGCAACTTATGGTCAGGACAAGGGTATAGAAACACAGCCACCTCCCCTCGGCAGAAAGAAAAACAATCCTCCGACTGACGCTGTTCCGCCTCAGGAGATTCCTCTCTCAGGGAGAATGAAAGAAGACAGAGGAGATAAGCAACCCAGCCGAGAACGGAACCTCCTCAACGCATTTATGCAAGTCAAGCAGGCTCTGAAACAGAAGAATACAATGCTGAGCCTCTATGACCTACTTATGACATCCCAAAAGCATCGTGAGGCTATGGTTCGTATGCTGACATCCATACCAGTGGATGAAGGCTTACCAGCGGAAGAGGAAGTAATACATGTTGTCATGCTTCCTCCCGCCGCTGAGCAACCTAAACCAACCCCTTTGATCTTTCATGATAAATCCATCAAAGATGATCCCGAGAAAGGTCAAGTGATGATAGAACCCATGTTCATCACCATCCGGGTTGGTCAATATCAGATCCGGAGGGTGCACGTTGATAATGGTGCAGCTACGAATGTCATCCCTTATCCTATAGTGGATAAGTTGGGCCTGGTCGACCAGATCAGTCCTACAATGATGTCATGCCTAAAGTTGTTCAACGGGGCATGAGTTCAAGTCAAGAGAATGGTGCATATCGAATTTGTGGCAGGGGATCAATTCCCAACAGAGGCCACATTTCTCGTTGTCGAGGAGATGCTCGGTTTCAACCTGATTCTAGGGAGGTCCTGGCTGGTCCAACTGAGGGTAGTTTCATCACCAATACACCAAGAGATACACCTCCCTTATGCAGGGGGAGAGGTAGTAATACACGGTGATGAAATAACTTCTAGGAATGTCAATAACATCGAAGAAGAATGGGGTTCGGAGATCGAGATGCCTAAAGACCAAACCCATGTCCAGATCTCCGAACAAGTCAAAATGGATGATGACAGCCTAGCCTGGGCCAACTTACCATTTTAGGGAGGAGAGGATGATATAGAAGAGTCAGGCCATAAACCTCCTCACCCTTACGCACCACTAAACATAAAAGCCATTAAGAAACAATTGAGGGTTAGTGATTGATCTGAGTCATATTTATGCACATCGTTACATTTTCACCAGTTTTTCATTTACGCTTATCAAATTTGATTGTCAGTTTTCTTTAATATACATACATATTTACGCTTTCTATCCATTATGCTAATTACATTCCCCATTTTACGCTATTTACGCTTCTTGAATTCTACTAGTCATACTAGCACAATTACGCAGATATGTACATTTTTATCAATTACACTCCCAGATGTACGCAAATGGCCCGCAACGGCCTAAAACTAGCGATGGCCCGCAATGGCCTAAAACTAGCAAGTTCATTCATCTATATCTTACGCAAACGCTATGTGACGGCCCACAATGGCCTTAAACTAGCTACTCCATTCTACAGTCGTAATAACGCAACCTATCCAAAGTCTTTAACAAGTCTGTTTATGCTTTGTATAAATAAAGACATAAAATTAAACGTAAAATAAGTAAGAAACCATAAACAAAATCTCATGAGTAATCTCGGCAACATTCATATTACCATTGTTCAAATTTCATCAATAAAATCATGCGTAAATCACAATTACGGATCCCCCCTAGTACCACTATCACCAGTATCCCTTCAGTCTGCCTCTAATCCTAACAAATCGTCCTCGAGTGGGTCGTCCTTTTTAGAGGGTATTCCTTCATGAGGAATGTCATCTTCATGAGGTTCTCACACTAACACTGGCTCCCCAAGAGGGCGGTCTACATCATTACGCTCTTCTTCTTGAACACGCTCCTCATCCTATTCACCTCCTTCATCCACTCCTTGAACCTACATACAATAAATACATAAGAAAATGCCATGATAGGATAAACCAGAAAATTTAAATTCAATAACATTCAAACTTACTCGCGATGGTCCTGCATCTACAACAAAGGGGAGTTGGTCTAAACTGACCCACAGGCGTTGCATGATTTCGTCTTCGGTTAGCTCAGACCAAAATCCATCCCCCAGAATAGTTCCAACCTTCACTTTCCCTTTCTCCATGCTAGTCCATCGGGGTGGTTCAGGGAAGAAAGTAGGGACTGTAATCTCTTCCCCGGGAAGAGTAATTTCCCTTTCCAGGGATGCGCTTACAGTCACCTGCTCCTGGAACTTCTCGAAGGCCTTAGATGCACCAATGACGTCGAGGAACACCCATAAGGATTGAGCTTCAACAGCAGAATCTCGATAGTGCTGATGATAAGCGAGACTTTCTCGCTTATACAGATGCTTGTGATCTTTTTCTTTCTGCCCCCACTCTTGGACGCTTACGCAAAAGTCCTTCCAGTCCTAGTTCTTCTAGGACAAGAGCTCTATTTGCATCCTTTGCTCCACCAATTCTCGACTAGTTTGAACGTTGTTTCTGACTGCGGTCCAGTAGCGAGCGTAGTCGATAACAGCCGTTCGCCAGTCCTCTTCGCCCGTTCCTCGCGCCTGCAAAAATTCACATCGCGATTTTAAGTCTCCGACCTCTTTGGTCAGAGACATCCTTTCCTTCTCTAACCTCTGTAGCTTCTTCCAGAGGTCTTCATCGACGTTTTGACTCTCCCACAAGGAGCGGGTCAAGCGTAACACACATTTAAGCATTTCCTCATAAATGTTGCATGGCACGACCGCACCGTCCAATGAAGGCTCGACTATGTCCAGGTCAATGGGCTCCGTGGGGTCCCATCGAAGGCGAGCTCCTGATAACAAATATTATCAAATGTAAATAAACATTATAACCTTATAATAAAATAAGTGTACAATAGCAGTAACATACTAGCACCAGGATCCACGCGCTCAAGGCACTCGATCATGTCACTGACAATGCCTTCCATGAAGGTAAACTTATCAGGGAATTCCCCCCACACTCTATTGACAACGGTGGACAGGGATGCACCTTGTTCATCTGTAGTGTAACTAAGTCAAAATCTCTAATTATTAACAGAACTTCTTAAAAATTCTAATACACTGATTACCTCTGCTTGTTACAGTAGGGAGTGCTTCAACGTTTTCTGCCTTCTCTCTCTCCTCATGCCACATAAAACATTTAAACAATTTAGAATATCTTGAATAAATCTGCGTAATACAATAATTGCCATAACTTTCACTATTTCTTTACGCTTACCAGCGGAGGTTTACTCCGTTGAACTCTGACTTACACAGTTCTGCCCGTGCCACCTGCTGGTTCCACACGGGCCTCAGTTAAGCAAGGCCTTTTACACTGAACCGAGGTGTCTAATATCTCTGCAGCCAGGCACTTTCCCCATGATGCATCACCAGTGTAAGTGGGAAGCACCCCACCTACATTGTCAGGGCCTCGCATTCGAGGTACCACCACATCCCTAGTCGTTACAAACAACGACTCCCCAATTCCCTCCAGAGGATCCTGTGCTTGGGTAGCGCCGAAGATATGAGAAATCCAAGGTTTGGATAACTGGTCTCGGTCTTGTTGGACCTAGACCCCATTCCTTTGGATAACCAAAAATTTAGCAAAACATCGGAGGTAAGCTATGAAAAAGATGAAGTGCACACTGAAACATGACTCGAGCTTTTGGCAGAGCCTCACCATTTTAGTGTGTAACCCCTCAGCGAAATAGCTTGCCCAGTCGAATTGGGTCCCTTCCTCCA
Organism: Gnetum montanum; assembly: GCA_015680685.1. Lineage (NCBI taxonomy): Eukaryota > Viridiplantae > Streptophyta > Gnetopsida > Gnetales > Gnetaceae > Gnetum > Gnetum montanum. The sequence continues at coordinate 739,349 of MNCI01010294.1, forward strand.
TCACCTCTCTCATAATACGGGCCTATTCTATAGTGAAGAACCTCCACTACGAGAGTGTTTTGGGGAAGGCTTGGGCTCAGAAGAGGGGATAAATAGTCTTGGTGACCTCTAATTCGATCTTTTCACAAGGGATCCCCTTAGCCTCCTTCTTCATCCCCAACCACTCCTCCAGCTCTTCCTGACATTTTACGCTTCTCCTTGATTTTTCCTCTATGGGAAGACCATCAGAGAGGATGCCGAAGAGGTCAGTGAACAGCTGAGCATCGATATCAAAGTTTACACGCATGTGATGCACGCGTGTGCAAAAACGTTCAGCTCCCTCGCTGAAGGAGTTAACTAGGGTTAACATTTTTTTTGCAGGGACATCAGGGGTTATGACTAGAAATAAATGCATCAACCTCGCTTCCCGTAGCTTGGTGACCAACACAACTGGGGTCGTCGCGTGGCCAAGCCAACGTTGTGCCTCCTTTATGTTGCCATAGTAGAAAAGGAGGGTGTTCGCCTCGCAGCCGGAAATCGTGATGGTAATCTCCCGAGATTTCCTGACTGATAATACATGACACATGTCAACATAGCGAAAACACTATTACGCAACATTTCAAAACAAGAAAAACAATATAATATCCTGTAACTAATAGCAACAGCGAAACCTTACCAGGTCCAAATGGCAAAGGAAATGGAGGGAGCTTCCTTTGCACGTCCGTGAGGGTAAGGGGTGGATTCAAAGTCCATTCTTCATGTAACCACCCAAGATTCTGACAATTTTTGAAGGAATCAGCATAACGGGTGGGATACTCGTGAATGTCGAAAGCCATTTGCCCCATTACACCAGCGCATACGTTGCTGGTGGACGTAAACTTCTTTATTGCTGTTTCGGTCCAAGACAATGTATCACCATTGCCTACTAACCCATTTTCAGTGATGAAAAACCTGTATCATATAACACATTACTATCCTACGCTTTGCAAATTCAGACATTAGAAACATATTGACAATACCGCCAGTAAAACAACTTACCCGCCCGAATAATACACCGTGCCTGGAGGATTCTGAAAATAAGTCGAGACATGATGAGCCACGAACAAAGTATTATACACATGATAACAGCTAAATCTGGGCATCTCCCAAATCCAACTTAGATGCCTCAATCCTCTGGCGCTAAGTTCACGGTCTTGGGGAAGCCCAGTATCAATAGCCCCATCTGTCAAGAAAGCTAGGACACCCTGCGTAGAACCCACTAACAGATGTTCCAAAATAGCACCAGCCACATCGCCTGATAGATGCGACCACATAATAATACTGAAATTACGTAGCAAAAACTACAAAAACTCTAGTGCACCCTTCTGAAACCATATGGCCTTGCCTTGCAATCGAGTCTGAGGGGGAGGAACATTGGGTACGATAGGGTTTATACAACATAAAACCTCGACTATATCCAAAACGATTAGGATGGGTTTCACCATGATACTGTACAGAAAATAAACACATTACCATCTAGATTCCGATTGCATGCTTAAACTATAGGAAAATTTATAAAATTACGCTCTAGCCATATAGCCGAAATTGCTGAAACCCTTGTAATAGTACAAGGTCTGTCTCAGACAATGGCGATAGATGCAATACTGCTGTCTAAACCCTCGCTTCAATACGAGGTCTACAGCCTAAAACTCTAGTTTACCCAGAGGATGCAAAAAGAATAAACACAAAAAAAGGCGTATCACGGGAAGCAATATGAGTAAGTAAGGGATGGCCTACCGATTCAGGGGAGTGACATCTCTCACTTCAACTAAGGCCTGAGAAGCACGCTGCAGGCTCCCTTGTACTTTGTCAATTTTAGCCAACTTGGTATTCTTTCCGTGAAAATTATGGGTCGGCCTCAGGTGAAGATTCGTAATTTGGGCGAGAACGCGCTTCAAATCTGTCTAAGGACAAGTTTACGCTCTATCACTCATGACAGCGTAATGAGCGTAATAAGCTCCAGAACAGTTAAAGGCGAATTTGTTCAAGGACAAGTTTACGCTCTATCACGCATGGTAGCGTAATGAGCATAATAAGCTCCAGGACAGTTAAAAGCAAAATCCAGAGAAACACGACGGGTTGGTACTTGTTCTCGCAACGCTTAAACAACTGATCTTTACGCGCGTTACGTGGCGATGCGTGCTCGTGCGTAGGTCAGAATGCAAGCACACGCTCATTACACTTCGTCACGCACAGCTGCGTGATGAGCGTAAGCTACACTTTGATTACACTCCACCGCGTGTAGCTACGTGGAGAGTGTATGTTACATTTACGCTGCGTCACGCACAATTGCGTGATGAGCGTAAGCGCGTTGTTGTTACACCTAGGTTGCGCTCATACACGCAACACAACGCGAATGAGCGCAAACGCAGCCGAGACACGCCTATCATGGATCTGATTTTTACACGCACAGCATGCAAACGAGTGTGTTGTGCGTAGTCGCAGTTCGACTTAAAAGAATCGCGTCAACAGGATCCGCGACATTCGGGCCCACATCATCAGGGTTGCGCATGTCGCGGCCTATAAATACCCCGGCTGACAAATATACAAAGGAGGGGAGACGGGGGGAAGTTGGCAAGTGGAGAAGTTAACAAACCAGAGCACCAGAGCACTTATCGCTTTTTGTTGGCAGCAGATCAAGAGGACAAGAGCATTTTCTGAGCAAGGGAACACTTATCGCCTTGAACAGAGAAACAAGAGCAACCTTTGGTAATCGCTGCAAACACCATCCTTTAGCAGAAACAGAACACAGCACGCCTGAGCCCTAACAGCAGATCTACCCGAAGCAAAGAAGCAGAACGGGAATTGCGGAGTCGTCTCGCCCAGTTAGCAGGTTCTATCGTTCAAAAGATCGACAGACTTCAGAGCTTGACCATTCCTGCACCTAAGCTTTGGGCCTACAAGGTAGATCAGACTTCTGTCCAGACAGTTTTCTTGTTGTTTTGTGCTCATTTTGTATCCAGTTGTTGGGGGTTTTCTCCCATTGTAACGTAATATACACACAAGCATACATCCGATCCAGCATTGAAACATAGATCTTTGATCTTTGCGACGTACACGTTTTTTTTCCTCTCCCGATTAGCATCTTTTCGGCGTTTTGGCGTTATCTTCGTAGCGATCCATCTACGTCGTTGTCTTCCCGTTTTACGATCTCTCGCACCAAATCACGGCACGCAAAAATCCATAATCGTCATCGCTTTTACTGACCCGTAAGTCCCTGTCTGATCGACAAGACCGTTCAGGGCACCGCGGATTCGTTTTTCCAGCTTAGCCCTCGCGCGGATCCGTGGTTAAAGCTGTGTACACGGAATTTCGGTCGGTATTTCCAGCTGCCGACGTTTTCCGTCGTTACAGTTTTCTGGCGCTAGAAGGAGGGCCTTCAGGCTCCGATCCGAATATTTCGGGTAACCCTGTTTAGAGATCTATACCCTAGGCCGTAGACGTAATACCTCCAGGGAGGTCTAAGGTCAATCGTGTGGTGTAGATCGGTCGCAAAGACGATTTCTTTGAAATCCGGCAGGGTAGAAAGCCTTTTGTGTTGTTTGTCAACCTTTCAGTCACTTTTTCATCGTTGATCCATGGATTCCTACTATTCAAACACAACAGCCACAACCGCCATGATCACTGTCGGTCCGGGTGTCGCGCCCTTGAATCCGACGGTGACCATAGGGCCAGCCCTTGGTGCAACCGGTCCTCAGGGACCCTTGCGCCGTTCATTAAGGCTTCAGGGGAAAGATCCTATCTTCACGGTCATAACCCCTGAAGACTACAACTTCATTTGCGTCAAGATCCAAGCGAGGTTGGCCCTCAGCCGAGCCGAGCTTGACGCAAAACGAAACTTTGAGGCGCTCCATCGAGGGGGTTACGATTTCAAACCAACGGCCTATGATATAATCCCCTTGACCGAGCACCAAAACGAACTCATCTCCCAGTTGATCATGACTAGAGGCCAGGCCTCACAGCCTACGGTAGAGCCCAAGCGTGAGGAAGAAGCAGAGGCAGAGGATGAATTTGCGGCCATGTCGGAACATTCGTTCCATACCTTGACGCCTCACACATACGTGAATCCGTTGTTCCCTCTCAACGGAGAAACGACTTCTCTGGACTCGGCCATGACCATGCAGACGCACATCCCTGTTCCCCCTCAGGCCAATGCGCAGTCGTCTGGGTCGCAGCAGGCAAGCGCACAGCCTTTTGGGTTGTAAATGCAGCTGCACCATAACGCGGGGGTGATCCCGTCGCAGCATATAATTAACATTCCAGCAGTCGGCCCGGTTGCCACCATCCCCCATTTCATCCCTCACGTGTGAACTCACACTATACCATCAACTCGTCCCGAAGTGTTCCCGCCCCCGCCAACTCAGCAGCATACCGCAACTGTTTCCCCGCAAATCTTTGTCCCGCACCCTGCGACGAGTCACTGGGCCAACCCTGTGACGAGTCACTGGGCCAACCCTGCAACACAACAGCAAACGAACATGGTTTACAATGCACAATCCCCGCCAGCACCAGCGGTGCAATTTTCACGGGTGCTTCCTCGCTACACTTATCATTATGCCCCGCAGCAGACAATAGTTAACCCCGTGTCCCAAACCGGTGGGTGGGGGCCTTCGCAGGTCCCCTAGCCTGCACAAATCCCTGCTCCACCAGCAGTTAGCCAACCACCTCCTGCGCTTCAGTTTCCTGGAGCTGTTCACCCAGTCCAACCTCCTGCTCCTATCCCTGCTGCACAGACACCTCCCTTAACAGGTCTGGATCAAGCGTTCCAGCTTATCCAGACGCTTACCGAGGAGGTGCGACGCCTCAAGACCGCTGGGTCTGATACCATTCAGATCACAGATTTCTATCAAGATGATCCGATTAATCCAGCGGTCCCCGTGTTGTCGTTGCCTCCAGGGATGTACCTCCCACATTTTACGAAGTATAATGGGGAGGGGGATCCCAACACGCACTTGGCCACCTTTAGATCCAAATCCTTGTTGTTGCAACAGTGGCCGCATACTTTGGTCAGAGTCTTTGCGATGTCGTTAACAGGGAAGGTGTTAGACTGGTACAGAGCTCTCCCACGCTCTTCCATCACAACCTT
>MNCI01010298.1:0-10020 GCA_015680685.1 Gnetum montanum
TAACACTCGTGTAAATAAAGTTTTGTGGTAGTTACTATATTGATGTATTAACTTAGCTATTTAACTAGTTAAGAGTTATTAGGTTGAGAGGGATGTTGGAAACTTGAAATAATGGTAATATAGGTATACCCTAAGATATATAGTTCAACTAAAACTTTATAACTCAACATTGTCCACTAGAATTTAACCCATGAGTTGGAGATTTCAAATCAAGAGTCTTACCACTAGGCTAAGACAAAATTTTTAAGTTGAGAGGGATCTTGGAACCTCAAAATAATGATAATACAGGTATACCCTAAGATATATAGTTCAACTAAAACTTTATAACTCAACATTGTCCACTAGAATTTAACACATGACTTGGAACTTTCAAATCAAGAGTCTTACCACTAGGGTAAGACCAAATTGTTAGGTTAAGAAAATACGAAAATTTTAACATATTTAGATGATGAGCCTGCTATCTTGTAAATATGTTGAACTTTTGACATTCTAGTTAAGGTAGTATTTGCAACATAAGGCAAAAGGAAAACAAAGAGGTTTTAGCCTAGTAGTATAGTTCTTGGCTTGGTAACCCCAGGTTATATATTTGATTCTACTAAATAAGACTGATTTATAAACCTCTATAAATTTTGGGGTGTGCCTATCTTTTAATTATTTTGAAGAGAAAAAGGCTTTTCATGTGAACCCTTCCATCCAATGCCTACTATATTTTTGTTTAGTATCTCACATAAGTTTAACTTGCGTTTTGTTTATTTGCCATGTAGGAAGCTGAGTTTCGTAGTTTTGCAATCAGTATGGTTTTGAATTTACAATTTATAATTTGCATCCTGAGAAAGCAAGTTCAATGCCTAGCAACAGCTAATTTGAAGGGATCTCCTAAACATGAATAATTTAATCCAATACTCTTTTGTTATTTCCTCACGAAAATGTGCAATCTTGGAACATGAGGAAAGAATTGAGACCCTTCTGGTATGGTAAGCAGTAGATTTAGCTGATTTCATCCGTTTCACTGTTTTACGTACACAGATCCTTATTCACCCTTAACGATCAGACCAGCGTGATTACTACGAATCTTCCAGACACGAAAATTTATTTTATAATCCAACCTGATCATGCACTTAAACTGCATTAGTTGCGTGGTAAATAAGTCTACGCACACGTCGGTTGGATCAAGGATCACGTCCGCGGCAAAGCTGTGGGATTTAGGCCCATGAGCTACCCTTCTCTGAGATTAAGCAAAATATCAGCAATAATAATAATAATAATCATCATCATCATCATCGCAGCAACCATAAAAAAAACACTCTACTCCATTCCACTACAGAAGCAGAAGCCACTCCATTCCACTACAGAAACAGAAGCAGAAGAGCAAAACAAACAACCAACTTCATTTCCTCAAATGAAGAGGCAAATCTGCTGGAGCAGCCAGCAGCTGCTGCTGCATCACAATATACGCTACTGGGCACTACAGGGCATCGGCGAGGAAGAACCGCGCCAGTTCTGGCGCCGCGCCGGCGATCTGGTGTCGCGCCCCAATTCGGTAATCATGTCATTGCCGGCAGGAATCGTAAGGAACGTTCGCAAAAAGCTCAGAATCAGAAGCCCTAATGCCTCTGGAAAGATGACCGAGTTTTTAAAACGACTAAAAAGTTTCCCAGCCTTCTCAATCGTTACTACGCTTATGNGTACTACGCTTATGTAGAAGAACAAAGAAACGGGTTCGCGGCGGAGCTTCGGGAGAGGGAGAAAACCGCTGCTCGTACAAGGGAGCGCTCAACCGCTGCAAAGACAAAGCGGTCCTCTTTCAAGAGCGGTATTGCTAGACCGTCTGTAAAAGCCGAGCCCAAGAAACTCGGCACTATTGCACCAATTAACAGAAGAATCATTCTGCAATTCAACAGATCCAGTCTGCAATCAACGATAAAGAAGATCCCCATTACCAATCTGCAAAAAACGTTCTCGAAGGTAACGGGCACATCGCTGAACAAGGTCCCAGTTATCAGAAGATCGAGAGTAAAGAACACTTCCATTAACAAAACCACAGAGCAACCTCCCTGCAAGGCAAACTTGAAAAAGGCACCAATTAACAGAGACGGTCTGGCAACCCCGGCTAAGAGACGGGGCTTAACCACCGAGAATTCGCAGAATGTTATTCCAGATGCAGTTCAGCAGCAGCAGCAGAACGAGGAGCAGAAATTGGGGTTAAACACTGTGAAGACTCCGGCTCCAGAGCCTCCCACAATAACTGGTCTGCATAAAATCAGCAACTCGAAGAATAAAGGCCAAGTTGCAGGGATCGGAGCCATCCCTTGTTTCGCTTAGCAGTCCGAAATATATTGGGAGACCCTTAAGGCGAATTCGGCGCTATGATGATGATATGCCAATTATGGGGTTCGCATCTGGTTTTGATACCAGTTCCCCCAAACGCGAGCGGCCGTCCTTGCAGGACAAAACACTGGAGACACTGGCTGATAATGAGAAGGAGAATGAGAAGGAGAAGAGTGGTGAGACTCTCACACAAAAGGAAAATCAAGAGGAGACAGTTACAGCAAAGGAAAATCAGGAGGAGACTGTAACAGAAACTGCTGTTGCCATAGCTGCTAGTGACGACCAAGTGCCGACGAGCCGGCTCCCGGAAAATACCACCAGGCGCCTAAGTTCTTGAGAAGGTGATTCTGGTTTGAACAGAATTCGATTTTCTTCTTTGACAGATCTGTTTGAATTTTTACACCGCAAAAACAGAGATTATATTAATGAAATAAGGATAGATTTCCTGTACATTTTGATAAGGTTTTTAGTGGTTCAATATTTATTATTTTGCTTAGTTATTTAAAAATTCCAACGATAAAATGCCAACGCTAAAGTCTATGCATTGAATCCTTTTTGTGAGCGATGAGTTTCTATCACGGAGGAAAGCAAAGCAATATATGCGCATTTTTTCACGTCAAGCATGTTAATGCTTCATGGGTAAAATTAAGGTTGAGACTTTAAAATTGAGCAACTTTTGTGTGTATTATTAGAAAATTTAAAAATTATTAAATCAATTTTATACCATTTAAAGTTTTATTAAAAATTTAATGCTTAGGTTACTATAAAAGTTATGTAAAATAAAGTTACTTTCATTTAGTGAGTTCAAATTTTTAGAAATGTAAAGTAATTCATGTTTTATTAGTATTATTGACCCCAAACATTTTGATTATAAGTAAATCCAAAAACACCTAGCTAACATAAGTAATGAAGTTATCTTTATGTCTAAACATACAAATCCATGAACACATCTAATAAATGATTATGTTCAATCAAAAGTTATTGTCTTTTGATGGGACGCGATATCGCATGGGCCACGATATCACATACATGATATCGCATCTTTCCCTGCGATAGCATACGCGATATCGCAGTCTGCCACCAGTTCTATAAATAAGAGGCAGCTCTCCTTTTTTTTCACAACTTAGAGGTTAGATTGTAGCGAAGCTTTGGCAGTTATCTTCCTCTAGAGATAGAATATTTTCCAGTGTCTGCCCACAGTGTGGTGATTGTAATTGTACGACATCCTTTATTTAAGTGTGACGTACTTGGACACACACATGACCGACAATAAAGATTGAGATTCCTTCATCATTGCAGCAAGCACTTTGTTTATTTATTTATTTAATTGTTATTTACAGCTTTCCTAATTAGTCTCTCTCACCCTTAAACTCATGTTAAATCATGGAATGAGTACGACTTGATTACGAGCATTTAAGTGTGACTACTTGGCAACCCAGTAGCGTACCTAGGATCTGCCCTTGGTAATCCCAGTGGTAGTCGTGCACGAATTCCAAGATGTGTACGGATAATCAAGGAACTGATGCTCATCGCACTTAGGCTAGTTTAGATTCTCTCTTACCCTTTCCTCCTAGCTTAGTTAATATTACTTTTCATTGCCTTCAAGAGTAGCATTAGATTAGTGATGAGTGGTGAGGTACCCCTACACTCAACCATACGAATACGAGCATAGCACGTGCGATCTGGTTGAACTCCGCAGACTAAGTGCCTACACGCCTCATGGAACACTTAAGGTTAATTATTCGTTGTCTTCCTAGACTTGTAATTGTCACGGTGTATGGTTAAGCAAATCTGAGGTATATGATTTTTATAGTCTTTTATGTTTTATGTCTCCTATGCTAACAAGGTGAAGGGTTGAGAAGACTAATTACTAACTCTAACTAATGAACTAAGTCTAAATTAACCTAGCATTAGCATCCATTCCCACTTACCGTACACACCCTGACGATGCAACCGTGGCTACCAAACGCTAATCGTTGCTGGGATCACCACGCGTAACGCACGTGCTCGAAGCGGTCGTACTAAGGCAGTTAACTAGGAGAGAAGGGTTGAGAAAGATTTAATTCTTAATACAACATGTAAATGGAAAATAGTAAATAACAATAAATAAAATCCTAATTAGCCTATTCCATGCATTGCAAGGTTTATTTAGGAAGTTTGTCTTTATTGCCGTACACAAACTTGTGTTCAGGTACAATGTTTTCTCGAATAAAAATCCGTTTACTTTAGGACTCCTACTACGGGCACATGGAAAATATTCTATCTCTGGAGTGATCAATCTGCCAGAGTTTCCCTACTGTCTAGCCTAGAATGAGGAAACAAGGGAGAGCCGCCTCTTATTTATAGATATGACGGTGCACCGCGATATCACGTATGCGATATCACAGTCGATGCGATATCGCGTCTCATCATACCCCCATGACTAAATGAAAACTCGTTCTCAAGTTCCTTACAATAATATCAGGAAGGTATGAGATTATTGACTCAAATGGAACTAATGGGATGACATGTGAACGGATTATCATTACAAGACTCAACAGAACTGGTGTTCATGAAAACAAGGGTGAACACCTTATTACGTTGACATTAGGCCTCATTTGGCAGCTGACAAAGAGAGAGAGAGAGAGAGAGAAGTGTTGCTGCTTCCAATGCCCAGATTGCGCCTTTCGTTGTTCATCGGTAAGCACACCATCGATCTTGCTCCTTGCATAGTTGCTTTAGCACTGCTCCATTCCAAGTGTTCCTTCCAGATCCGGTCCATTGTCATATGATTACCATCTGCACACACAACACAGTCTTATATTAGCAAGGGTAAATGAATCATCATGTAATTAATACCTTGCTTCGGTGTAAGTCCATTGGCTAAGTTGTGGTATGGCTGATTGTGGATCTGGAGATGTATTAATGGTGACTACTGAAGGTGTAGGGGTTAGGAAAAAAATTGAAAAAATCAGGGCTAGGAGAAAATTGGGCCCCATACCCCCATGACTAATCACGAACCTTCGATAGCATTAGGATGGAGAAAGAAAAAGGAACAAGAAAGATGAAGAAAAAGGAACAACTATAGCATCGATGAAATGGATGTTAAGATGGAAATGAACAAATAAAATTAATTGCAAAATGTTAAGAGAAAGAGATTAATTGGTGCACCAAATAGGAATGTCAGTGGGTCCTCTCCAAAGTAGGCTCATGCCCTTAGTGCCTTGACAAACCCACATTCAAAGAGTCTGTAGGCTTTAGGAATGTCATTTGGAACAAGAGTTAAAGTCTTAACCACAAGAATTTACCAAAAAGAAAACAATGCATCAACCAAAATATACACTAATGATACAACTGACAATGAGGTGTACAATGGAGAGAAGGGTGGAGAGAAGAGAATGGAATGGAATCCCAAGAACAAGGTGGTGTACAACCCCTTGTGTGTTGCATGGTTAAAGTGACTTAGCAAATCCCATCCCAAGTCTGACCTCAAACCAACCACATCCAGTGACTTTGCATCAATACATTCGGCCAATCCATCCCCTTGAAGTAACAAGAATGTCGTCTCCAAGAGCCACCACCATTTTGATAAAACAAAAAGGAGAGAATGGGAAGCGAGAAGGGCCTTAGTTAGATGGAATATTTTAGTTCCATAACCAATGCTTGTAGCCCAAGGGATTATTTTGTCTAAGGGGTGTGCTTTGAATTCTCATTTTTCTCTCTCTTTTTTATTTTATTTTATTTTATGTGTTTATACGTGAGAACCATACCATGCAAAGACTTTGTTATTTTTATTTCTTAGCTTCCAATAATTGGGTAACATCAGAACGGTAAGAAAACTCAAGAAGAAAACATCTAAGCACCCAAGAGAATGGCCAACAAAAATGCATCAAGTTCCCTTAAAGTCACACCCTTTTCAATCCTTGAGTCCTTCCTTTGTTTCAGAAATGCCCAATCACCAATTCCTTAAGGTTCTTATTAGAAAGAGACTGTACATTTCCAAGCTAAGAGAGACCATAGAAACTGGTGGATGAATGGATGAAGTGAACTCATTGCCTACCATATCAAAAGAAGCATACCTTAGTATCAACATCATGACTTAAAGGTAAAAATCAAACATTAGCAATCAATGTGAAAGTAGTTCATACCATCATTCTGAACACTTATTGGTGACAAAATTACAGGGTGGATAACACATGCACACACACACACACACAAATGAAAAAGTATAACGATGTTGAAAAACAAAAACAAGAAAAGTTAAAGAAATTTGTAAAACAAAAACAAGAAAAGTTAAAGAAATCTGTAAAACAAAAATGTGTAAGACAAAAACTTGTAAAACAAAAATGTGTAAAACAAAAATGTGTAAAATAAAAATGTGTAAGACAAAACCTTGTAAAACAAAAACGTGGAAAACAAAAACGTGTAAAAAAAACTAAAAAGAACTGAGGGCCCCAAATGATTAGCATAGGTGGCCATCTCCCCCATGACTGAATTACAAGGGAGAGATGTAAAACAATGAACATCTATTTAAATTTCTTAGTAGTGCCCAACTTCTCCTGATTGATGTTTTTAGATTAAGGTATGGAAGTCGGCGACGCTCATATTCTAATGTGTTTATGCCCTCATTGTTGGCATGGGTTATTTTCTCAGTTTGTTTCATGCATATTGGGTTGCTCTTTCTAGTAGCTGTCAACCATGGGGTGTCAACTACTAGTGTGGTTGCTACATACAGGCACCTTTGAATTTGTGTTTCTTGGGCACATCGAATACATGGAAGAGATGTGGAGCATTCCTTCATGTCATCACCCTCTATTGTACTTAGATCATAGATTCCTAGGCAGGTGTCTATTGTACTTAGCCATGCCCTTCCCATTATAATTGGGAAGTCCCCTTTGTTGTTGTTGACTTCAATCACCATGAAGTCAGCTGGGTAAGACCAACCACACACAGTGGTAACGATGTCCTCCACCAATCCCAAGGGAATGGTGATGGATTGGTCTGCCAGCTCTAATTGGATGTTGCTCTTCTTAAGTTGGGTCAGGTTCCAGGCTTGATACATCTCTCGTGAAATTAAGTTGACTCCGGAACCTAAGTCAAGAAGAGCCTTATGTGGTTCATTTCTGGTGACTTGAAGGTAGATTAAGGGACTTTCAGGATTAGATTGTTTCCTGGGAAGGTGGCCTACCGTGATCCAGTCAGTTACGCTATGCATTAACATAACCTTATGCATGAAGCTCTGTTGTTGAACTGAAGGGTGCTCCAAAGTTTTGTTTGTTGGAGGAGTGTACCTAGACTCAATCACTTGTCGTTGTGAGAGCTTGTCTGGGCTTTTGGTCCTGAAGAAAGGTCTTTTCTTTTTACAGTTGTCAGAACCAGTAGTGGGTTGAATGTTTATGGCTCTCATAGCATGGCGTTGCTGCGGTTGAGTGGGGAGTTCTCCTTGCATTTTTGGAGCAGGAGGTGTTATGGGAACTATCGGTGGAAGAGGTGTGGATGGATTAGGAGGATGGTATGGGTATGGAGTGTCTCCTAGAGAAGAAGGATTCCTTCTAAAGTACTCCCGAACTTGGTAGTGACGTTGGGGAGTTGTGTGATCCATAGAGTCACTTGGAGAAATCGGCTGTTGCACATAGTAACCATATGGATCAGGCTACCGGTAAGGGTACTATTGTTTCGATGATGGCATCCCCCATGACTGTGGGTATTGCCACTGCTGATATTGTTCGATGGGTTGTGGTGGAGTTCCACTTGGATAGTACGTTAGTGGTTGGTGGAACTTCCTTGGGTTATCTTGAGGATAAGGTAACCTTCGGGATGTTTGTTGTTGGTTAAGTCTCGGATTAAGTGCATACACCCCAGACTCCTGTAGGTGTGATATGATTAGACAACATCCCTTAGGATGGTCATAGTGGTAGATCTCACATCCACCGTCATCTTCTGTGTCTGATTCCACAACCACATCGAAGTTAGTAATTTTTCCCTTACCCTTGTTATGTGCAGGGCCTAAATCTCTCGACTTTGTCTTACCTTTGTCACTACTTTTTTCATCCTTAGAATCCTCTACAATCCTTAGGACAATTTCAATTTTACTATCTAAGGAGCTCCATATGTCATCAACCTTAGTCACTATTTCCATTGTTAGTTTCTGAAGCAGCAAGATCTTTCTGTTCACCAACTCTTCAATTGGTGACTCATCCTCTTCATCGCATAATTTCACTCCCTTCTTTCAAAGAGAGGGATCACAGTTGTATTCTTCTGCACTTTCCCTTTTTCATAGCTCCCCTTCTTCTTTTGCTACTTGTTCCAACAAGCGATGTACTTCATGAAATGCCAACTTTAGTTTCTGCCACTCATTTTCTATGTTTTGCAAGGTGCATGCATCATGCAATGCCTCTAAATGATTCTGCAGATCAGCATTATATCCCCCTTCAAATCGTGGGATGTTATTCATGTCTAAGCACTTGATCTAACTATATTTTAAATGCCTTGTTGGTATCCTTATTGCCTCTATTATATCTAGCATGCTTCTTGTGGAAAATAGGGGTTCGTCATGATAATCTCTTTTATGACGTCTATGATGTCTCCGTTGTTCCCTACTTTCCCTTCGTTCATGCCCTTGTCTTCTCTCTTGACTCTCTCATCGAGGTCTTTCATTTTTCTTACTTTTATCCTCTCCATTATTTCCTTCATGATTGCGCCCAAAGGTGGAAGGAGAGGTTGAGTGATGTGATGAAGGCGAAGAAGAAGGAGAACCATCGCCATGACGATGTTTCTTGCCTTCTCTTTTGTGGCTTCAGCCCCGATCGTGGTGACGATCTACATGCCCATCCTTGTTATGTGTTTTTGTTCCCTCAGTGAATAGCTAGTGTTCATGGGCATCAAAACTAGGGTTGTGTATCGTTGAGCATAAGTTCTGATACCCAACCTCCTCACCATCATTAGGAGGGGGAACATCCTTTGATAGTGAACCCATTATCAGTGGTTCACCATCTCTAGTTTCACTTAGGACATGCGGGACCTCTTTGCCCTTCAACAGTGTATGTTGGATCTCCTACCTTGAGTCCCTCATACATTGTAAAGCTATAGGATAGTAATCCTTTAAGTCAAAATCTGCTGCAACGTATTCAGCATAGAGTTGAGTCATGCCGATCTGTGCCAAATCATGGAGGAGCATGTTGGCGACTGCATGATTTGGAGGTAACACTATGTTACCTTGCAAGTCTCTCTAGCGCATCTGTTCATCTTGATGGAGGATAAAAAGAAAATTAGGAATATACTCATCAGGATGAGTATACTCCACCCTATATTGCTGAGGAGCTAGAAGATTTAGGTTATGTGTTTTTGATTGCCGATTGTCCTTTGAATTATCCCTAGGTGGTAAATTGCTCTTATGAGAAGAAGACATTGTTATTTATTGGTGTGCTATTTTACCATTATATAATTTTTCTTTTAATTAATCCTAAGGTTCTTTTAAGCTCCCAACGATGTGAATGATCTCTTATGTTCTACTTAGCGCACAAACACTTAGTTCCTGGAAACGGCGCCAATGATGAGTGGCGAGGTACCCCTACACTCAACCATATGAATACGAGCGTAGCACGTGCGATTCGGTCGAACTCTGTAGACTAAGTACCTACACACCTCATGCAACACTTAAGGTTAATTATTCGTTATCTTCCCAGAATTACTTGTAGTTGTCACGGTGTATGG
>MNCI01010303.1:0-15016 GCA_015680685.1 Gnetum montanum
TGCGTAAGCACTTAGTCCTTGGAGTTCGACTGGATTGCACATGAGGTGCTCGTATTTGTATGGTTGAGTGTAGGGGTACCTCACCACTCATCAGGAAGCATTGGTAATTTACCGTACACTAACTCATAGGGAGAGTAGCCTGTAGGGAGTTTCCATGTGGAGCAGTATTCCCAAAGAGCATCATTTAGTTTAGTGCTCCAATCTCAGCTAAACTTATGAATGGTTCTTGTTAATATCTTTGTAATCTCCATGTTGGTGACTTCTGCTTTGTTCGCTTGGGGGTGGTATGGTGTAGTCAATTTATGCTCAACCCCTAAGCATTGCATTAATTTCTAAAATGTTGCACCTATGAAGTGTGTACCATTATCTGAAATTAGTGCATGTAGCATACCAAACCTATTTATGATTTGTTGTTGAACAAATTGTGCAGCTGTAAATCATGTACAATCTTTAACAACAGTTTCTTCAGCCCATTTTGTTAGGTAATCCATGGAAACAATAATATAAGATTTTACATTGGACATTCATGTAATTGGCCCCATAAAATTAATTCCCTAAATTTTGAAGGGTTCTAATGGTTGAATCCATTGTTTTGGATCCTCCATTCTAGCAATCATTCCCCCATCATGTTGACAACACTCACAAGATTGGACAAAACAATGGGCATCCTGAAATAATGTAGGCCAATAATATCCTACAAGTAGGATCTTGATGGCCATTAATCTCCTAGCATAATGACCCCCACAAGGACCCTCATGAGTGTCTTGGAGAACTCGTAGTTGATCTATATCAGGAACACACCATCGAACCAAGCCATCGAGACACACTTTGTAAAGTTGCCCATTGATCTCCATAAAGCACTTAGCTCAGTGAAGAAATTGTTGTTTCTTCTTAAGGTTGAACTCTTGTGGTGTTTGTTGGGTGAGGATATAGGTAAGAATGCTACTGTAATAGTTTGTCTCTATGGGTGATTGATTATTCACTACACTAGCAAAGAGGAATTCTTCAGGGAAATGATCAGAAATTGGATACTCATCCTCTTTTTTGTCCCATTTCAACTGAGATAAATGATTAGCAACTACATTCTCAATGCCCTTGCAATTGATCATCATTAAATCGAACTCTTGTAAGATTACAAGACATCGTATGATACGAGGGCTTACCATTGGCTTATTCATGAGGAACTAGATCGCACTATGATCTATATGTATATATACTTTATATCGCAATACATAGTATCTAAACTTTTCTACTGCAAACACTACAACAATTAATTCTTTCTCTGTGGTGGTGTAGTTAAGTTGTGCACCAACGATACTTCTACTTGCATAGTGGATGTAATCAAGATGCTTTTGGTCATCTAACTGTGTAAGTACGACTCCTAAAGCATAGTTGGACGCATTAGTCATGATATGGAATGGTTTGAACCAATCATAAGCTTATAGAATGGGTGTTTCTACTAGCTTCTATTTTAGAGTTTGGAAAGCTAATTCGCATTCCCTGGTCCACTCAAAAAGTACATCCTTTTTCATTAATTCCACCAATGATTTGGAAACCTTTGAAAATTTCTCAATAAATCTCCTATAGTAGCTAGTATGTCCAAGGAATGATCAAATATCTTTGATAGTTTTCGGTTGACAAGTAATTCCTTGGATAATTTTTATTTTCTTAGGGTCTACCTCTATCCCTGCATGTGAGATTTTGTGCCCTAGTACTATGCCTTCTTAGACCATCAAATGGCTTTTCTGCCAGTTGAGCCTCAAATTGGTTTCTACACATCTTTTTAACACTTGCTCCAACTAGTCCAAGGCTTGATCAAATTTTTCTTCATAAGTGGAGAAGTTGTCCATAAAGACCTCCATTCCATTCCCTATCTACTATTGGAATATGCTTAGAACTAGTTGTTGAAATGTTGTAGGGGCATTGCACAAGCCAAAAAACATCTATTTTTATGCAAACATTCCCCAAGGATTGGTGAACGTAGTCTTGGCTTGGCCTTCTGGGGCTATTTGTATTTGGTTATATTCACTATATCCATCCAGAAAACTGTAATAGCGATGCCCTGAGATGGTGTCTAAGACTTAGTCAACAAATGGCAATGAAAAGTGATCTTTGAATGTTGCCATATTTAGTAGCCTAAAATCTATGCACACCCTCCAATTACCTCCCTTTTTAGGCACAATAACTAAGGGGCTAACCCATTTGCTATTAGCAATGGGGTATATGAACCCAACGTTGAGAAGCTGTTTGATTTCTTCCTTAACTACTTACTTTAGCTTAGGGTTCAATCACCTCTACGGTTGTCTTCGAGGCTTCATGGAGGGGTCAGTGTAAATTCTATGTTGGCATATCCTAGGATCTATTCTAGTTAATTCGTGATATGACCAAGCAAAGGCTTTTGACCATTTATTTATTACTTTCAGTAGTTCTTATTTCTATTGAGGAGCAAGCTTACCATTGATAATTACCAGTTTTTCCTTTTTAAGGAACATGTATTCCATACCGGTGGACAATGGTTTTAGCTCAAGGGGCTCTTGCTTAAATTTCTCAGGGATTTCCAACTTCCCCCAATTGATATTTTCAAGGTTAAGACTTGGAAGTTTGTGGTGGACTTGCTCTAATGCATCTATGCTATTGATGTAAGCACAAGTCAAACCCTCAGTTGGTTCCATGTATATGAGTGAACTACTTTCTTGATCAACTATCAGCCACTCGGTGTCTTCCTATCATGTGGCTATTGCATATAGGCATCTTTGTATGTTAATGAATTTTGCACACTGATTGCATGTAGGAAATGCTAAACTTTGCATAAACCATGACCTTTACACACAATTACACCCTGTGTCACTGTATGCGAAGCATAGAACTTTCTTCTTCTTGATCTTTTTGAATGTATTTTCCTTTGATATTTCTAGGGAAAGATTGTAGATTCCTAGGCATGCGTTGATGGTGCTTAGCCATGCTCTTCCCATTATGGTTGGGAAGTCCCCCTTACCATTGTTTACCTAAATCACTAGGAAGTTAGTTGGGTATGACCACCCACAAATAGTGGTAACAATGTCTTCCACTAGTCCTAATGGGACAATGATGGACTGGTTGACCAACTCTAGATGGATATTGCTGTTTTTCAATGGAGAAAGGTTCCATGCCTTATACATTTCTTGAGAAATCAAGTTAACACTAGAACCTAAATCCAAAAGAGCCTTGCATGGTGCATTTCCAGTGATTTGTAAGTATATCAGAGGACTCCTAGGATTAGAGAATTACCTGGGAAGGTGGCCAACTTTGATCCAATCGGTGACAGCATGTGTTAGCATGACCATATGCGTTACGTGTGGTGATTGGGTTGAATGGGGCTCCAAAGTTTTGATTGATACTGAGGCATCTAAGTAATCAGCTGCTTATGATTGCAAGGGCTTGGTTGGATTATTGGTTCTAAAGAAAGGTCTTTTCTTCATGTGGTTGTTGGAAATAATATCAGGTTGAGAGTTAATAGCCCTCATGGCATTACATTGCTACGGCTGGGTAGGGATTTCACCTTGCATATCGGGACCAGGTGGTAGTGGAACTATTGGTGGAAGAGATGCGACTGGATGAGAAGGATGATATGCTTGCAAAATATTAC
Source organism: Gnetum montanum (assembly GCA_015680685.1). Classification (NCBI taxonomy): domain Eukaryota; kingdom Viridiplantae; phylum Streptophyta; class Gnetopsida; order Gnetales; family Gnetaceae; genus Gnetum; species Gnetum montanum. The sequence continues at coordinate 3,626 of MNCI01010303.1, forward strand.
CTCTAGAAGAGGGAGTCCCATAATACTCATGGGCTTGGTAGTGAGGTTGAGGAGTGACGTGACTAGTAGAGTCACATGGGGAGATTGGCTGCTGCACGTAATATCCATACGGGTCAGGTTACCAGTAAGGATACTATTGCCTTAGTGGTGGCATTCCCCATGATTGTGGGTGCTACCACTGTTGATATTTCTTAATCAATTATTGTGGAGTTCCACTGGGATAATATGTTAAGGGTTGGTGGAATTACCTTCGGTTACCTTTAGGATAAGGTAATCTTAAGGGTGTTTGCCTTTTGTTTAATCATGGGTTGAGTGCATACACCCCAAACTCTTGCAGATGTGAGATTATAGGGTAACATCCCTTAGGATGGTCATATTGATATATCTCACATCCACTATCATTGTCTATTTCTGAATCCACAACCTCTTCAATGATGAAAAATTTTCCCTTACCCTTGCTACATGCATGTTCAACCTCTTTCTTTTTTCTTTTCTCACTACCTTGCTCTCTAGACTCCTCTACTATTTTAAGAACAGTTTGAAATCTATTATCTAGGGAATCCCACATTTGGTCTACCTTTGCTGAAACTTCTGATGTCATCTTTTGGATAGGCAAAGTTTTCCTATTCACCATCTCTTCGAGTGGTGACTCTTCTTCATCCTCACAAAATCTTACTCCCCTCTACTGGAGGGAAGGATCTCAGTTATACTCTTCTACACTTTCTCTCGTCCATAGCTCACCTTCTTCCTTAGCAACTTGCTCCAATAGTCTTTGGATTTGATGGGACCTAAGCTCGGATAGTCTTCCTTGGGCATAAGTCCCAAGGGTTCTTCTTGTTTCATGCCTAATCCCATCTATGAGATGGTGCAATTGATCCCTTTGCGAATAACCATGGCCAGGACAACGATGTAACAGTGCATAGTACCGACCCATGGCAGCATCCAAGGGTTCATGTCCACCTTGTTTTTAGCCTTGGATTTGCTTTTGCAAGTTGGACACTTAGGAGTACATTTGGTACTTATCATTGAATAATTCTAACATAGTACTCCATCTATGAATAGATTTCAGTTCTAAGAACCGATACCAGCTTTTCGCTTCTTTAACTAGTGTCCGCGGGAACAACTTAAGTTTTTGCCATTCATTCTCTATGTTTTGTAAGGCACACACGTCATGGAATGCTTGTAAATGATTCTGAGGATCAATGTTGTATCCTCCTTCAAATTGTGGGATATTGTTCATATCTAATCTCTTGATCTATCTTTCTAGTGCCTTGTTAGAATTCTAATAGCCTCAGTTATGTCTAACATACTTTGAGTAGCGAGTAGGGATTCATTGTGATCATCTTGTCGATGGCATCTATGATGCCTACGTTGTTCCCTACTCTTCCTTCTTCTATGTCATGACTCTCTAGAGTGCCCTCGTCCCCTTTTCTAGCTGTTTCATCTATGACTTCCACTTTGCCTACCTTTATTCCCATGATCTTTTTCTTTATGACCATGTATGGATATTGAAAGAGAGGGTGAAGGAGATGATGAAGGTGAAGAAGAAGGAGAACTGTCACCATGATGGTGTCTGCTACCTTCTCTTTTGTAGTCTCAACCCCGATTGTGATTGCGATCAGAATATCCACCTGTATCATGAGTTCGTGTTCCTTTTTTGGATCCTTTATGCCCATGGGTCTCAAAACCTGGGTTATGAATAGTGGAATGAAGGTTTTGATACACAACCCCTTGGCCAAAGTCAAGGGGAGGAACATCGTTGTGTGGGAAACTACCTAAGGTAGTTTCACCGCCCTCATTTTCACTTAAGACATGTTGGGCATCCTGGGACCACTTTCCTTGAAAGACTTATGATGTCTCTCTTGTTGCAAGTCCCTTTGACATTGTGTCTTTGTGGGATAGTATTCTCTTGAGTCATGGTCTTGCAAAACATATTCCATATGTAAGTATGACATGTTGATTCATGTGAGAGCATGAAGAAGCATGCTTGAGATTGAACGATCAAGAGGTAACACTATGTTACCTTCTAAGTCTCACCAATGCAGTAGTTCATCTTGATGGATGATAAAGGTGAAGTCTAGTATATACTCATTAGGATGAATATATACCACTCAAACTTGTTGAGGGATTGGCGGATCAACGTCATGTGTATTATGCCGTCAAATATTTCCTATTTTAGACCTAGGCGGTGAGGTGCTTTTGTATGAAGAAGGAGACATACTTGTTTGTTTAGTGTGTAATGTATTCTTGTTTACTATTTTCTCAACCAACCCTAAGGGTTCTTTCCAATGATCTGAATGGTTTTCTATGTTCTAGTTAACGTACAAACAACTAAGTCCCCCGACAATGGCACCAATGATGAGCGGCGAGGTACCCCTATGCTTAACCATATGAATATGAGCATTTCACACATGATCCAGTCAAATTCCAAGGAGTAAGTGCTTATGTGCCCTTGTGAAACAAGGATGGGTTGGTTGATCATTGTCTTCCCAAGCTTACTTGTATGTCATGATTGTATGGTTAAGTAAGCTTGAGGCATATGATTTTTATAGCTTTTATGTTTTTATGTCTTGTGCTAGTAGAGAAGGAGAGAGGTAACTAAGTGACTAATTTAAATTAACTACTCATTAACTAAGTTCTAACTAATCCTAACAGCAACATCCATTCCCACTTGTCATACACATCCTAAACCAGTGCAACACTGCTAGGATTACCAAACACGAATTGTTACTGGGTTACTAAGTGTTACATGCATGCTCGAAGTGGTCGTGCTTGTGTAATTTAACAATTTTCTTAATTGATCAAAATGAATTGCTGTGCTAATAATATAAATGTAAAGTGCATAAAATAAAATAAATGCATAAGAAAAAAAATCTCAAGTGCTATAAGGATGAATCAAAGAGCTCATCTTTATTGCTATACACAAGGTGTGCTTAGGTACACAATGCTCGAATAAAGATCCATCCACACTTAGACCTCTTGCTGCGGGCACTTGGAAAATACTCTAACTTTCTAACAGACTACAAGAGTTTCGCTACTTGACNAATTAATCAATTAGTATTTATAGTATTAAGATGGATAAGAGTTACCTAAATAGGTTTATCCTTGTCTTACCAACATCTTTTGCAATTGATGAATCTTACCAGCATCTCTTGCAACTGATGAATCTTGATGAGGCATAATCAAATCTTTATCGATCAATGATATCCATTAAATAATTTTGCTGGTTGGTGGCATCTATATGTTTTGTAGATGCTTGATCCATTATTCATGAGATCAATAGAATGGTATCTTCTAGCTTACATAGATCATCTTAGACATGTGGTGCATCGAGTGATGATTAATAACTTTCTTGTGTCATGGATTCATGGTTCATTATTAGGTCCATGTTGTAGTCAACCCATGGTTTTGAATGGTCCTTAGATTGTGATTTGCTCCGATACTAATTGTGATCCCATTCCCACATCCCATTCCCTGATGTCATGGAAAATGTCAACTATACATTATATTAGACATTATGCATAAGAAGACAATATACTAAATGTTAAATATATGTAACATTTGACATTATGCGTAAGGGAAATAGCAAAGAAAGTGCAAAAAGGGAAAGAAAATAAGGCTTTATTGATATGGAATAGTGTATCTAGATCATGCTCTGAGAGTGTTCCTTGAGGTTTTCTTTCTTTGGCATTTATCCCTTAGAGGCAATCCAGCACTACCACCATGGTTAGGCCTATTATCAACAAGAAGGAATGGCTAGTCTACTTTCTATTCCACTTCACTTGACTTCTGTGACTTTCCTGTACCAACTCTGCCACTCCATGCTGGCATGACCTCTAAGCTCAAGTATAGATGAGTTAGGTCAAACCCCCAAAGGTCACCTTAAGAGACACATCCATTATTACAACATGTCCTTTTGGATCTTAATTACAATTGCCCTATCAGGTCTTACTTTGATAACAATAACACTTATTATGAAGAGACACCATCTTCATTAAGTAGAAACATCATTGGAAATGGGGATGTCATAGTTATCTTTCCTTGGCATCTATTCCTTATAGGCTATCTAGTACTACCACCATGGTTACATGTATCATTGGCTAGAAGGATTGGCTAGTCCTATTTGTGTCTCACTTTATCCAAAACCTGTTACTTGACTTTATTAGCTCTACAAATCCATGCTAATATGACCTCTAATTCTCAAGTAAATATCTTAGGCCAAATCCCAAAATATCATCTTGAGATACATTCCCATTATTACAACATGCCCTTTCATGTATTAATTGCAACTTGTTCTTTGGGGTCTTATTATAATAATCACATATTTAATTATAAAGAGACACCATCTTCATCATGCAGTAGCACCATTCGAGAATAGGAATGTGATACTCTACCTCCTTAGATTTCATTCATTCTTAAACAAGTACATGTTCATGATATTTTTCTAGCTCAAATGCTCCTTTCATGCTCCTAGGGTCCAATAGTTTAATTTTTCCTTTTAACTTAAGGTTAAATATTCTAATGTTTACTTGCTTATTCTACAAACAAAATATAAGTAAAAAAGGTATATGAAAACCAAATCTTATTATATGAATACCTCATTTTCTAGGATAATGACAAGAGGTGAATTAAATGTCTACCAACCATCAATCATTAGTCCTAACTAGGATCACATGTCTGGTTATCCAAGTCAAGGTAGGGTAAATCCTTATTTCCAACTTGTATTACCTTAAGATATTTTATTTACCTAATTAAAATATAAATTAAATAAGAATATTATAATTAAAAGAAAGGTTAAGATAATCCCTGATCTTGATCAACCTTGGGGATTTATGGAAGTAATTGTAATTCTACCATAGGAATATATGGTTAGATGGCCTTGTTTGGGATGGCAAGGCTTGATATTACTTTTCAACTTCTTCCTTTGAAATTAAGACTAGCAACTTGGTAGCTTGAAAGAATTAGGCATCATACCAAATATAGTCCATGGTCTCAATGAAGAATGGTGTTGATCCATGTTCATTAATCATGACAATGTAATTGCTAAACTTTAATTCTTGATGAGTATTATCCATTAACATCATCTATTCTTAAATCCTATGATTTGATGTGTCTATTTAAGATTCAAAGTAAGTGGAATATGCAATAGCCAATGCAATTGCATTTCTAATTTATGAAAACATCTTTTTCAAATTGGGTTCATCTTTCAAGGATTCTTTTATGCATCCATATTTTAACGATTGATAAACACTACTTCCAACTTTCACATTAAAGTCTCCATATAGGATGAATGACATTAGATTCACAGTGGTAGGAAAAACTTAATTTTTTCAAATTTTCTCAATTTGATCAATCAAGTATCCCACTGGCAAAGTCTAACATTTGAATATGTTGATTTGGTAATTTAATATGTGTTAATCATATATACATGTATTTCTAACTAGATTTTAAATATCAATGCCAAAGCTATGTGGTTTATCCAAAATCTTGATCATTCTTTCTTATCCATGATTTGAAATTTTGAAATTTCAAATATTATATCTTCTAATTTTCATTCAAAATTTTGTATTAATTCAAACTTGACTTCTTTATAAAAGATTTCCAAGCCATGCATGTTCTGTTTTCTATAATAGGCTAATCTATATGGCTCAAAACTTCCATAAGAATTATTTTTCATGGAATATCCTTGTATTCCATCTTTTTGAAATGTTGCTAGAATTGGTAATTGAATTTCCATGGAAATACTTCTTATAGAAATAAGACATTAGCATTCAAATCTTGTAACTCTGGTAAGATGTGTAGGTATCAATACTCATGCTAGTTTAAAGTCCATGATGAACATAGTGAATGCTTTTTTTCACTAGCTAAGAATTTCATTCTTGTTCCTAGATTCTCTCATAAGTTATTTTTCTTCATGGATAACATACACCCTATTAAAATAAGATTATTGTTCTTCATGTTTCTGTTACTACATGATTAGGTTGCAAGCTAAATCAATATACTTATTCTTGATCATTCAAGTTCATCAATTCATTCTTCAACTAATTTTAAATCATTAATAACTAGCTACATTACTTAGATTGTTAACAACCTTTCTACCTTTCTTAGAACACTGACTTTGATAATGTAACTAATGATACACTAGGGGTTAGTAATCTAAGACTATCTATCTACACATGCTAAATGTTTAATCCTAAGGCCCAAGATAGCCAAAGAGGTTAAATTATTAGTTTCAACAATTAAATTATTAGGATTGATTACCCATTTATGACCTCTTAAGGTAGGGTTTAAGATATCATCTAATTTTTGGGTACCTGAATCATGAATCTGACCTTACCATTGAGTTTAAAAGATTGAGAGATATTAGAAAGGGCTATTTGTATATTAGAAATGAACATCGTATGCCCAAATTATGCTAAAATGAGTCTCCAAGGATCTTGAGGCATCATGGTGGAAAAGGATTAAAAACTAATTTCTGGATCTTTTGAGACTTATCTAACTTTAGCATTACATTTAGAAGTTTAAAATATGTAGGAAATGACTCTTTGTTTGCTGAAAAAGACTACTAAAATTAAATGATATGGCTTCAAAAGTCCAAAAATTTGGTCAAGGAAAACAAGACTTCTCAAGAGGTTATCCATCCCAACACTACTCTTGGATGAGTGCACTTAATTACAAAATTTTTATTTCACTTGATGCTAAAATCATGGGTTATGTCTGTGTGGACCAAAACAACATACATTGAAACACAAAGTCAAAATCCTAGGTAGAATGGAGGAATTAAAAGGTAAGTAAACTAAGAAATCATTCAACAACATATGTGTAATGGATGATATACATCACATTCAACATTATGCGTAAAGGAGATACATGGAAAATGTCCAATATTCTTAACATTTGACATTATGTGTGAAGAAGATAACAGGGAAGATGTTGTAGAAAAAAGAAAAGAATGCTTTATTGATGTAGAATAATGCATCTAGATCATGCTCTAAGTATTCCTTGGGGTTATCTTCCTTCAACATCTATATCTTAGAGGCTATCCAACATTGCCAACACAATTAGGCCAATCTTTAGCTAGAAGGGATGGCTAGTCCTCTTCCTGTTCCACTTCACTTGATATCTATTACTTGCCTTTACTAGCTCGCAACTCCATCCTAATACAACCTCTACTGCCCGAGTATAAATATCTTAGGTCAAACATCTAAAGGTCACCTTGATAGATATGTTCATTATTACAATGTATCCTTTCATGCCTTAATTATAACTTGCCCTTTTGGGCCTTATTACAATAATCACATCATTAGCTATGAAAAAACCATTTTCATTATGCAGTGACAGAATTTAGAAATGGGGATGTGACACTTTTGGTGGATTTTATGAAATAGTAATAATGTAACCTTTTATTATAGGTTCAATGTATGATCTTCTTTGTGCATGTCCAAATCATCTAAGTCACTATTCTTGTAGCCTTTTTAAACTAGAAGCCACATCAAGTCTTTCTCTAATATCTATATAATGTAGTTTATTTTTTCTAGAAACATTCAACATCTCTCTAAGCATTCAAAATTCTACCACTAAGTTATTATTCATGCCTCTTTTGTAATGTCTATCATTCATCACATATAAGATAATAGGTGATGGGATGCGATATCGCATGGTACGCGATATCGTGTTCGCTGCGATATCGCATCCCCCGCGATATCATGTATGCGATATCGTGTCTTCCCCTGCAATATCGCATATGCAATATCGTGGTGCACTACCAAGTCTATAAATAAGAGGCAGCTCTCCCTTGTTTCTAAGTCTAGATCTAGACCCTTAGCAAAAATTTGGCAATTTTACCTCTCTAGAGATAGAATAATTTTAGCGAACGAATCTTTATTCGAGCAAATATTGTACCTGAACACAAGTTTGTGTACAGAAATAAAGACAAATTGTTGGATAAACCTTGCAGTGCATGGACTAAGTTAAATAGGACTTTATTTATTGTTATTTATTATTCATCATTTAAATGCTGTAGTAGTTGGTTAAATCTCTCTCAACCCTTCTCCCATAGTTAAGTGCATTTATTACGACCGCTTCGAGCACGTGCATTATGCTTGGTAGTCCCAGTAACAACTAACATTTGGTAACCAAGGTTGCATTGGTTTAGGGTGTGAATGGTAAGTGGGAATGGATGCTGATGCTAGGTTAATTAAGGCTTAGTTAGTTAGTTAAAATTACTTAATTAGTCTCTTCACCCTTCGCCTCATTAGCATAGGAGATAAAACATAAAAACTATAAAAATCACATACCTCAGACTTACTTAATCATACAACCATGAAAAATACAAGTAAGTCTGGGAAGACAACGAATGATTAACCTTAAGTGTTCCATAAGGAGTGCAGGCACTTAGTCTGTGGAGTTCAACTGAATCACGTGTGTAATGCTCGTATTTGTATGGTTGAGTGTATGGGTACCTTGCCACTCATCAATAGGCCTTATTCCCTTCTAGTAAAATTTACCCTTCAATTTTATTAGTATTCTTTTATGATATAGAACACCACTAGCATGTCTCCATTTTAACCATATTATCTTAATTCTATTTCTTATATATTTATCAATTTCACCATATGATTGGAAACATATTAAAATAGAATCAAATAAATCTTACTTTTATTACTATCATGGAAACATCCAATTACATTCCACTCAAATAAGATACTAGATAATCAACTTAAATCCACATTGCAAAAATTTCTTGTTTACTATAGGAAACAAGAAATTTTTGCAATGAATAAAATTGAGTTTAGCTACTAGATCAAATGGTATCATAAATATGCTTAGGTATGCATAATTATAACGGAATATGGACTTGGAATTAGGATATATATATATGATTATATTAACTAATGTGTTAATGCATTTTCATTGACTATAATTATTTATTATTCATCACATCTCCATGAATGATTGAAAACTTATCCTCAAGTTTTATAAAATGGATAAAGCTTGATTACAAATTTTTTGTTGTGACATTAACTAACTAACTAATTCTATGACCAAATTATGAGTTTTTTATTTTACATAATTATATGAATAATGTAGATTTACAAAATTGGAATGAAAGATAATAATAATTTAGAAAAAAACTTTCAAAAATATTTAAAAATTGATCGATGAATTAGGTTCTTAACAATGGTGGCTTCTTTCACTTTATTCTCTAATTGTTAAACATTGATTGAAACCTTTGTTCATCTTTGCATGAATCCTTAGATGTCTAAACATTCTTGGCTAGATTTGGTGTGACTAGGATGTTTCATGGACATGGTAGAATAGGAATGAGAGTTTTAGCATTAAGAAACCTAGGAAACATAAAATTTTCTAGCTATAGTGATTTTAATTATTTATTTCATGCTAATAGCTAATCTTTCTTCATGTTAAGTTCTCAACTACATTCTTTAGAAATATACATTTGGTTCTTTAGATGTTTAACTCTACCAAAGCTACTTGTAGTTTACCCTTGGTTTGATCATGGATTTGATATGTACAATTAAAAATTGACAACCTTCTTACAAGTTGCTTCTCCATCAAATTTCTAGACTTTCCTATTATGGCTATGATCAAGTTGGAGTAGCAAATATTGATAAGTTTCAAATAGGGGATAAGGTCTTTGATATAGAAATATTTCATTTTAAGCTTTGTTTAACTATTACATCCACAACATTGAACGTAATTCTTCAAAATGCCATGTCAAAACTCTTGAGAATGGTCTTAAGTTTGGTTTTGGTTATTTTTATTTCTTTTTAATTAATTTATTTTTGTAGGTTCACCCAACTTTCTAGTGGTTCTTGATGTTCTAATATCATTTTGTCTTATTTTTCTAAGTGTTACATCCACTTTTTTATTTCCTCATAAATTAAGACTAAGTTGGTTTTAACATTGTCCCATGTAAGCTTAAGCATTAAAGTTTCTAAAGATAGCTTCATGAGAGACATTTCAATCGTCAAAGATCTATAGGAACCATCCTAACTCATAATTGAGCATTATGAGTTTCATTCTTGATGATCCTGAAAAAGTTTAGAAATTAAAATTTTTCTAAGTATTAGAGGTAACATGAATTCTATGTCATTATTTCCTCTTGACCACTAATGTTGCATCAACTATAGTTATAAATTATCTTCTCCACATCACCTAACCTATAACTACATTTTAGTCTCAAATTTAACTTTGTAGAACTCCAAACTACTCATCTGAGTCATTTATAGCATCACAGGCTTCAAATTTTGGTAGTCAAGTAGTTTAACACTAAGACCAAAATTTTTCTAAGTATGGTACTGATGTTGATGATAATGTTAATGTCAGCAACAATGACATAGTTCCTAGCATTCTCAAGGCTTATCTCACATACATTTTGACTCATCCCTTAGCTTCCGAGGTTATTTATTAACTAGTTAACATTAGCTGTAATTCTTTAAATAGTAATTTTGGTGAGTTTAAGGGTAGTTTTAATATTTGAGAAATAAAAATTTTTCCATATTATGTAGGTGACATTGACAATATGTTAGTATTACCATGCATGTATCACCCACATCCCACATTACTAAGATCAAGATCTAGTAGCATTTCCTTAGTCTACTGGCTTCTTAGAGTCTTGAAATCATCATCATGACTCATTTTGGCTTTAGTTTGGACATCCTAAAAGTATGAAAATTTAGTTTAAGAAAATGCTAGAAAAATTCTTACTTCCTAACTGATGATGACACTAATGCTAGTGTCAACACTTTTGGTGACTTCAAAATGTGATCTTTAACCTTCATCTTTATCAATTAACATCATTCCTTGGCCTCATGGTCTTCTTAGCATTGTCTTGAGATCATTAGACATCAACTAAAGTATTAAGTAGGATCATGGAAGGCTTAGACATATATTTTAGAAAAACCAAAAATATTGTTTTAAGTACAAGTGATGCTAGCATCAATGTCAACATCACCTCTTATTAGGCATGTAGGACTCAAGTTCAAAGATTAAACTTGTCTAATTTGAACTCAAAGTGAAATCTAAGTAAACTTTACTTAACTCTAGAGTTGAATTTGGCAATCATAAACCTATAAATATGAGAAAAACCCCATATTTTAGGGCTATTTTCTTAAGATATAGAATACTTATAAAGATTTCGAGAGATTAATTATACATGTCACAAATATTCTAGTGTCTTCCATATTCTTCACAATCATCATAGCTCCTCTAGGATCCTTTACTAATGTTGATGCAACATTAGCATCAATCAAGTAGCATCACATCAACATGCTTGACTTAAAATTTTTTAGCATTATCATGAGTCTCTAGAGATAAAATGTTTTCGCTATAGTGTTAGTGATGGAACACTTAGACAAAATAGTCTTGTTT
>MNCI01010304.1:28339-45511 GCA_015680685.1 Gnetum montanum
TGGGATGTTGTTCATGTCTAAGCACTTGATCCAACTATCCTTTTGATGCCTTGTTGGAATTCTCACTACCTCCGTTATATTTAGCATGCTTCAGGTGGCAAGTAGGGGCTCATCATGATCATCTCTTTCATGACATCTATCATGTCTTTGTTGTTCCATACTTTTCCTTTGTTCATGCCTTGATTCTCTTGATTGCCCTCGTCCTCTCTCTCGACTCTCTCATTAAGGTCTCTCATTTCTCTTACCTTTATCCTCTCTGTTATGCTCTTGATGGTTGTGCCCTGATGTGGAAGGAGAGGGTGAGTGATGTAATGAAGATGAAGAAGAAGGAGAACCATCGCCATGACGATGTTTCTTGCCTTCTCTTCTGTGGCTTTGGCCCCGATCGTGGTGACGATCTGAGTGCCCGTCCTTGTCATTTGTTATTGTTCCCTTAGTGAATAGCTGGTGTTCATGGGGATCAAAACCAAGGTTGTGTCTCATGGAGCGTAAGTTCTGATACCCCACCTCCTCACCTTTGTTAGGAGGGGGAACATATTTTGATAGAGAGCTTGTTATAAGTGGTTCACCATCTCCGATTTCACTTAGGACGTGTGGGACCTATTTTCCCTTCAACATTGTATGTTGGCTCTCCTGCCTTAAGTCCCTCATACATTGTAAAGATGTGGGATGGTAATCCCTCATGTCAAAATCTTTCACAACATATTCAGCATAGAGCTGAGTCATGTCGATCTATGCTAAAGCACGGAGGAGCATGTTGGGGATTGCACAATCTGGAGGTAACACTATATTACCTTGCAAGTCTCTCTAGTGCATCTGTTCATCTTGATGGAAGATAAAAGTGAAATTAGGTATATACTCATCAAGATGAGTATATGTCACCCTATATTGTTGAGGAATCGGCTGATTTAGGTTATGTGTTTTTGATTGCCGATTGTTTCTTGTATTATCCCTAGGTGGTGTAATGCTCTTGTGAGAAGAAGAAGAAGACATTATGTCTTATTCAATGTGCTATTTAACCATTATATAATTTTTCATTTGATTAACCCCAAGGTTCATTTAAGCTCCCAACGATGTGAGTAATTTCCTATATTCTATTTAGCACACAAACACTTAGTCCCCAGCAACGGTGCCAATGATGAGTGGCGAGGTATGCCTACACTCAACCATACGAATACGAGCATAACACGCGTGATTTGGTCGAACTCCACAGACTAAGTGCCTACACGCCTCATGGAACACTTAAGGTTAATTATTCATTATCTTCCTAGACTTACTTGTATTTGTCATGGTGTATGGTTAAGTAAGTTCGAGGTATATGATTTTTATGTCTTTTCGGTTTTTATCTCCTATGCTGATAAGGTGAAGGGTTGAAGAGATTAACTAACTAACTCTAACTAACTAACTAAGTCTTAATTTACCTAGCATCAGCATCCGTTCCCACTTATCATTCACACTCTGAACCAATGCAACCTTGGCTACCAAACGCTAATCGTTACTGGGATCACCAAGCGTAACACACGTGCTTGAAGCGGTCGTACTGAGGCACTTAACTAGGAGAGAAGGGTTGAGAAAGATTTAATAACTAATAAAAAAATTAAATGGAAAATAGTAAATAACATTAAATAAAATCCGAATTAGCCTATTTCATGCACTGCAAGGTTTATCCAAGAAGTTTGTCTTTATTTTCGTACACAAACTTGTGTTTAGGTACAATGTTTGCTCGAATAAAGATCCGTTCACTTTGGAGCTCCTACTGTGGGCACATGGAAAATATTCTATCTCTGGAAAGATCAAACTACTAGAGTTTCCCTATGGTCTAGGCCTAGAATGGAAAACAAGGGAGAGCCACCTCTTATTTATAGACTTTGCGATGCACTGTGATATTGTGTACGCGATATTGTGGGGGATGACACGATATCGCGTACACGATATTGCATGGGATGCGATATCGCGGCGGCCGCGATATTGCGTATGCGATATCACGGCCCATGCGATATCACGTCCCATCAATGTTACTCATTATTCTATCTTCCAATTTTAACATAGAGAAAGTGTGATCTCATTGTTACTTTGCTAATTAGTGCTCTCATGGATATTGGAATTGTTGCATGTAGATATTAATAGTTTCATTATGTTCACCACATCTAATATTTTGCTACTAAAATTAAAGATTTTTTTGTATTTTTTCTTTATTTTTCCATATTTCTAAAAATTTCTTTGCTAATTAGTGCTCTTGTGGATATTGAAATTGTTGCATCGAGATATTTTATTTTATCATGTCTACCACCTCTAATATTTTGCTGGTAAACTTAAAGCCTTTTTTGTATTTTTACTTTATTTTGTCATAGTTCAAAAACTTTCTTTGTAACAAGTTTCAAAGCTTTTTTTAAATTTACTATTCCATAAATATTATCAATACCTTATTTTTGTAACCACAATCGTCCTTCATGGAACCACCCTTATTGTTGATATTTTTAGATGATCTCTCCTAAGATCTTATGATATTTTTATTTCTCAAGTACAATGTTAAAAATTGATACATTGCTTCAACTTCCAATAAAAAAAATTAGCATATAATAAAAGTATTGTGTACAGGACTTTAGTTTTTACCATGAATTCATTCAATAAGATTTTTTAAAAAAATTTCCAATTTTATTCATGATACTTGATCAAGACTTTGGCTTCACATGATATATAAAGCACTAGAGTTTAGCAAATTAAGATGTTTGTCTTTGAGTAATTGAATTTTTTACTACATCATTATGGAGATCCTAAATTTGCATTAAATTAAAATGTTTTCATTTGAAAAATATAGTGTTTAATTATATCATGTGCATATCTTAGAAATTTACTTCAATGAAATTTTATATTATACTTGAAAAATGCAATTGAAAAGCACTATAAAAAGCTTTATCACATCATTATGATATGCATTTTTTATAGTTATACTTAAAAATGGAGTTATCATCATTTTCTTGACTAAATCTTGGAAAAATATTCCTAAAACATAGCATATTGATGGATGGGGTTTAAAACAATTAGAAGATCTAAATATAGTGCTTCTTGGAAAATTGATTAGTAAATTAAAAATGAGAATAAGCCTTGGATTCTAGGTTTAAAGGAAAATTATTTGTATAATGATGTACCATTTTGTTTCACTCTAAGAATTATTAATGTAATCCTTTTTAGAGAAGGATGGAAAACATAAAATAATGGTACCTTTAGTGGGTAAGCATTGATGAAACCAATTACATAAAAAAAGTCCTTTTATTAGCAACATTATCCAATAATTACAAGGTTATCCATGTTGAATGTCATAGTAGAAATATAAAACTAAGGCTTAAATTATTTATGAACAAGGATACATCTAATGAATTACCTACTCTAGCCTAGTTACAAGCTTAAGGCAAGATTTGACCTCATAAATGTTTTAGATGTTGGGTTTTCAAGGAAATTGATCATGTTTTAATATCATGTCCATTTGTTTAGGTAGTTTGGGATCTTTGCGTATAAACAATACAAAGAAGGAATTATTTTAATATACCTTTTAATAATCTCTAATAATGGAATGTTGTGGGCATAAATCACTTGAAGAAATTAACATACAAAACTCTCTTACCTATATAGGAATAATAATTTGGAATTAGAAAATTAAATTTTTAGTTTAATAGACACACACCCTAGTTATTTCTACATGACTTGAGATTGTATATCTATGGAAAGATTTGGAATTATGAGAATAAGTTTTCAATTGTAATAAAGTTGACTGACTTGTTATATTTGATATCTTGTTGTATTTATGTATTTTGGACTAGGATAAAACCAATATTTCCTTATTTTCAAAAACAATTGCGGTATAAATTTGAAAGGTATAAGATAAAAATAACTTAATTCAACTCTATAATTGAGTTTTGTTGAACTTTTAAATCTCAAAAATTGTTACATCATAACACATTTAGTTTAAAAAATATGTGAACTTCAGATAAAGCCTCTACACGTAAATCCCACCTTTAATCTAAGTCTATAAAGTAAATAAATTTGAAGCTCAAAATTTATTTACTTTCAACAAATTGACTTACAATTAGAGATCAAAGCTCTATAAATTTTGCTTTTGGATTTCATGCTAGTTTAAGACACTCTTATGTCCTATTTAACTTCTAATGAATGTAAGGAATTTAAAAAATAATTTCCTATAATTCTATCATCATGTCACAAGGTATTTAGTTTTAACATTATATAAATTTCATATAAATTCCACATGTAGATGGGAACCTTACTACTAAGCCCCATATTTAATCTAGGTATACACAACAAATAAAGCTTAAACTCATGATTAATTACACTTAGGCATCCACTTATATGCAAGTAACCTTATGTTCTAGTTTAATTATACAAAAACAACATATAATAGATAGTGTTCCAACTCCTTAGTTAACAAAATTAGGCTAATATTAGTTGATGAGCAGTAGGGTATCCCAACACTCCACCATACAAGTCATGAGTGCATGTGCATGACCAGATTGTAATCTATGGATGAACAATGTAAGCATGTTAGAAGTTGATAGTAGGTTCATGATTGTTGTCTTCCAACTTTTAGTTAGTGGAGTTCAAGTGTATGACTTAACTCTCAGTGAGGCATATGATATGTTGATGTTGTTAGGCTCTTAGTACCTCTAGTTGTGAACATAATGAAATTGAGAATAGAATTCTAAATCTAAGCAATAGTAGAGGTATAAATCTACTCTAGCCTACAGCAATGAGCATATAATCTTGGCTTATTGTACATCCCTTGGGCTCATGCAATTGTTACTAGGATTACCAAATGGGTTCACTACTAAGCAAATTAAGTGAAACCACTACTAGGTTACTAAACAGATGCACTTAAATGTTTGAAACGAGTCATACTCATTCTACTTAGCTAATGAACATGGAAAGTAAAGTACTTCAAAATTGTAAAGTGCTAAGCTAAAGTAAAATAGAATTTAAGCTAAGTAAAACAAAAGAACTAAGGGAATGCTATAATGATAAAAGTCAATCTTGATCTTTATTGCTGAACATGAATTATGCCCAAGTATAATCGACTTGAATAAAGATTCTAGACAATTGCTAAACATCACACTATGGAAATTTACTTTGTATCATTAACTATGAAAACAAATTGTAAGATTCTAGCTAAGGATGTAATGAAATTATTGTTTATGGTGCAACCAAGTGTCGATATTTATAGGGCTACACAGCTCTTGAGACATTGCATCAATGATGATGTAGGATGAGCTACAATATCATAGATGCGATATTGTGCTTGTGAAAAAATTGGTTTTATCATACCCCTATGACTAACTAAAAACTCGTTCTCAAGTTAAACAAAATGAGGATATAGTCCCTTACAAAATTGGGAGGGAGACTCAAACTTGACATAACTAACTATATACATGACTCTGAATGTCACATTGTGCTTTGAGTGGTGTTCTTACAAAATTATCCTAAATGGTATGATGGATACATTTAACAACAAAAAATAAAAAATAAAACAAAACAAAATAGCTCAATGTAGCCTTAGGTTCCTAGCAGTGGAGGCTCTTCCATCAACTTCTTCCCCTTATCGTTAAGCTTCTAGAATTAATATCGATTAAGGAGTGCCTTAAATTTTTCCTCTTCCAACTCGGGAACATGTACCATCCATGAAAATTTAGCAATGTTGGATGACATTGGTACATATTACGGGCATGATAGTTGCAGGAACATTTTATTAGCTTTCACATGCCACATCGCAAGCTATCTTCTCTTCTCTTCAAAAGCTATGGCCATCTTTTGCATTTCTTGATAGTCTATCATACATCATGCTAGGTTTGCTACAACATCATTCTATTCTTGGTAGCTGGATTTAATAATTTTGAGCTTAGAGTTTGCCATATGTAGTTTTTCTATGCATCCTTTTAATTTTTAAACGCTTTCTTGTACATGGCATAGATTATTACTACTTGCTACTCAAGATCATTGCATGGTTGCCCTACTATTAACATGGCTAGGCTAGCATATTGAAGGTTTGCTAACCCCATGTACTTTGTTAAATATTCTATTTGCAAGTTCTTATTTTTCACTTTGACCTAGTGGACATGGGCAAGGCTATCTAGAATGATTTGCTAATAAGGTGTTTGAGCTATGATGGAATTGATCTTGGCCTTTGTCATTTGGATCTACTTCTTGTTGGTCTATTTATACATGCCCACTTCATCCTTGTAGTATACCTTGAGCTTCTCATGCTTCTTGGCCTTGTTTTTCCATGTGCTTTTTTCAATTGCAAACTTTTGGTAGATTATGTGTACTTCTTCCAGTAACAATGTTTTATTTTCTTGGGTGAGTTTATTCATAGCTTGGTTAACACAGATGAATTATTCTCACCGTTGATGAATGCTTTCTTTAAGAATGTTCTTTTTCTTTTTAATATTAGTCAATCATATGTTGTTAGTAGCATGCTTCTTGTTTTCTTCTTCTACGGTAGTGATGGCTTTAACATGTGCATATGTTTGGGCCTCTGTCACAGATGTGTTCCACACATCCTTTTATTTTTCCATCTCTACTTGTATGCTTTGAGCTATTAGCTACCTAACTTGATCCATTCTAAAAGCTTCTAGCTAGTTTGGGGCTATGTATTATGCAGGCTCTCTTTTCTCTACTCTCAAAGTTGCTAACTTAGCTTGTAGCCTATGCACTTCATTCTTTACATGTTTTGTCCTTGTTTTGGTCATGACTAGCTTTTCTTTTGTGGATATGAGATCAAACTACACTACAATAATATCACTAAGGATATCAAAGAGATTCTACTTGACTTGGCTTGTCTGTAGCATTCAATGGAGGACATCCTCATGCTCTGCTAGGGTCATTGATGTTATGACTAGGATTTGTGCATCTCTAGCTCTAGAAATATCAATCAATGGCATGATAGGAACATTGAAGGATTCTTTGATCTAGTCAGTAATGAATTTTTCTACTCCTATTTCATCTTGGTGTTGCATCACCACTACTATTGCACCTTTTCTAGTTTCTAGCATCACTTGGAATGATGTAGTGTTTCTTGAAATTTGCTATGCCTAGTCATCATGTTCTTCTACCTATAAAGATACCTACCCAATGGTAGGTCCTATGGATATCATAGGTTTTATAGAGTTGTCTCTCACTCTATATAGAGAAGAACATTTCCTTGCTCCTTGGTTGATGGTTTTTGCAACTTGATGCAGATGACTCATTGAAGGTCAATAATGTTGTTGTGCTGATGGAGTTTATTATTTAGGCCTATCAATAATAAGTACTTATCCATTGGGTCCTACTTGTTACTATTTCTCAATTGCTGGAATGTTACTAGTAGGGGTAGAACCTAATGCTTCCTTAGTGCCTACTGGCTTCTCTAGCTAATCTTTCTTAGGTGATAGTAGCTTGAATATATTTGCATAGGATGAATTCTAGGCTTTTCATAAGATGTTATTTGTGTAGCCTAGGATCCTCACTTGCTTGCACAATTTTCTAATTAGGCAAGGAAATGACAATGTAAGTTCCCTACCTTCTTCTCCTCGAATCTTCTTTGGATCTCCACAAAGAGCAAATGGACTATGTTGGCGTTGAATTTTCCTATCAGGATTGCACTTTCTCTTTTTGCATAGGTAGAGATCCTATTAAGTCTCTTAGTTAGGAACATGTGATAGGTTTAGATTTTAAAAAATGTCTTCTCCTTAGTAGTTAGCTTACTGTAATTCTTGTTCTCTTTGTCATAGGCTCTTTGTAGCCACAACTTCTTTATGTCTATGTTGGACCTTATGGATATTTGCATGAAATTGGCTTTGACATTTGGAATGTTTAGTACCTTTGTGATAGCCTCAATAGAATATGGCACTAAGAATCATTTAATCTTTATATTGGCATCATCTTGTTTATTTTTCCAAAATTGATATACCTCTCCTAGGTACCATTTAGCATTGCATAAAAGAGTGGGCCAAAGAGGAGATTCTTGGTGTTGTGTCTTGATAGCCTTAAGAGTAAACTCCATGAATGGTCTAAAATTTAACTCCATAATGACTGTGGACATGATGGATTTTTCTTGGGTGACCTGGAGACACTCAATTGATAGTGTAAGGTGTTGTCCTTATTTTGGTGTTGGTGGTACCTTTGCCTCAGCTTATGTAGATTGTTTTGTAGTAGGATTCTATTGATGAATACTAAAGTATTGGGATTATTGCTCTTCTTGTTCTACCTGTGGAGTTTGTTCTTTTGCTTACCCTCTTCCTCAGCTTCTTGATCTCTTGCTTCCTAGTTTTGAGGGTCCTTCTATAGTGGGTCTCTTTGGAGCAATTTGCAATCATTAAGAAGTCACTGTTATCAAAGGATTTTAAATATTTTTTTAATGGTTCATAATCCTTTCTTGTATTCTTGATTTGATCTATTTTTTATCCTTTTTATTAATTATAGCTCTTATTATGATTGCAGAGTTAGATAAATTTCAAAAAGAAACCCTTAGTTATTATATTCCTTGATTATTATGGCCTCTCACAGTTATCATTTTCTTATTTTTATACCATTGGATGGTTGGTTTAGAAGAATTAGTTAAGCTCATAGGTTTTTATTTTATTAATTTGATTAAAATGTTCTTATTTTATCTTATACTTATCCTTAGTATTATCTTCTAGCATTAGAAAATTTTCTGGTGTTAGAAAACTTTCCTTATTTACGTGCAATCTTCACCCCCATGACTAAGTTAACCACCCCATGATCAATAGGGTTCAAGAATCATAGGAATTGAAGTTGCAGTGAGGAAGTTAGGTAGCTTGGAAGTTCAAGCGTTAGATCCCAGAAAAACTACAAAAAATTCCCTTGCTTTGAAATGGTAGAATCAAAAAAAATTATAACTCCCCATATATATATGTAGATATTTTTATGTGTGACATTGTAGATGCGAAATTGTAGTTGCAACATCATAGGTTATACAACATTGTAGATATGATGTCATTGTTAGGAAATTTTGAATTTTTGGTAATTTTTAATGAAAAAATTGAATTAATTGGATAGTTTGAAAGATGTAGAGATTTTCTAAAGGGTTGTGAATCATAGATGATGCTTAGATTATAAAAATATAGCATTCAATGGTCCTAAGGAAGGGATCTCAGGGAATGAAGGTCAATTAGGTATATATGAGATGGATTGAGAATTGTCAAAAGTATGTTCAAATATGAAAAATTAGGAAAGTAAAAGTTGGTGGTTAATGTGTCTAGAAGGCATAAGATGATGTGGAATTAGTCATTAGGTATAAGATACAAGAGTTATACAAGTGGATCCTCCCCAAGCAAGCTTCAACCATTAGTGCCCTTGTATAACCACACCTATGAGTGTTTGTAGGCACTCAAGGATTTGAATGTAGACCATATTTTTCTTCCAAAGCACACATGTTAGTATTGCTAGAATGGTAAAATAACACTATATTATACAAAACCATAGAAGTATGATTATATGTACTAGTGAGGTGAAACAAAATTTGAATGGATTGCAAAAATTGGGATGTGAGATGTCTTACCATAGGCATAATGAATTCATGTATGTGATGTATGGTTAAAGTAATCATTAGCCTTTTCATCCAAGATCTAAACCAAGTTCATACAAATTATTAGTGACATCACATTGCATCGTCCTAAAACTAACAACCATAAGACTACCATTGTTGCAAGAAGCATTATCACTTGGCAATGTAGCTCAAGGAAGGAGTTTAATAATAGCAAACTTTTTTTTTTTTCTGAGATTTCTAAGAAGCAGCCTACCTTTAGGTATGGGTAATATTTCTTTCCATTGGAATCCTCAGAAATTTTATTTTGTGAATTTATAATATTTTTACTATATCAACCTTACCGAAGGACTACCTTTAGGCATGGGTAACATGTCTTTCCAGTGACATGGTAAGGCAGCATTTCTTGTACTCATATTTTCATTTTTTAGAACTCAAGATAATAATACAAGCTTAATAACAGTATAAACTTATAGTAGTAGTCTTAGAGAATTCACAAATTCCCTTAATGTCTCTCCCTTTTCATTTCCACTTGGTCCTTCACTTTTCTATCTAGGCATAATGACCATAAGTTTATTTAGTTTTATTATGAAAAGAATATTATTACTACCATGGTAAGAACCTCTTATTATTGGAAATGAGTGGATGGATGATGTGGTCTCACTATATATAGAATTAGTGTTTCCATGGTTTGATAACATAGAGTAACCTTCACATTATTAGGACTACATCTTGTTTTATTACTTTGCACTTTATTCAAAAATTCATAAAAATCTGTACAAGAAAATGGATGAAATATCATAGAAAAGTAGTAAAAATAGAAAAATAGAGAAAGAATTTAAAAGATATTAAAGAATAGAAAGGAATTAAGAAATGAGAAAAGTATAAAAGAATAGAAAAGATATCAAAGAATGTGAAAAAGTAGTAAGAACAGTAAAAAGTATAACAAAAAAATTATAAACCAAAAAATTAGAAAACAAAAAAGTTGAAAAACACTTATCAATTCCTAAGTCAAGATAGGACATCTCCCCCATGATTGAACTCATGGATGAGTGTTTAGAAAATGGACCCTAGACTCCTAGTATCATACACTCTATGTTTGTTATTTATTATCCCTAGTGATTTAGATTTTCACTTGTTATCCCATGTGCAATTGATGATTATCAAATTTTGATCTTTTGGAGATACATATGCTATTGGACTGGATTTTCTTTTCATTTTAGAAGGTCCAATTATATTTTCTTATTTATTCTTAAATTTAAGTTTTGAGTCTCTATTTCCACTATCTGTTGATGTATGATTATGGTTCAGGATGTTCTTTTGTAAATTCTCAGTTTGGATTATTTTCTTGGAATAGAAGTTGATAAGTGAATTAGGTGTTTCCATGTATTTTTTGGATAGTTTTATGTTCTCAATTTTTAGCCACTAGGTGTCTTTTGGTTTATTGGCCATTGTTTCTTCTTATACATACACTTGTGTCTCACATTTGTTGTGGGCTGGTGTAAGGATCATGTTGACATTTTGATGTTTTGATCCATAACAACACCCTTCTTTATCATAATTAATGCATGAAATTCATTGCATATGTATGGCTCCTTGCTTATCTTCCTTAAAAATTTCAAAAGATAACATCTCATTTCTAACTTAGCATCAATTGGGCTAAGCCATGCTCTCCCCATAATGATAGGAAATTCCTTGTCATCATTCTTCACATCAATCACAAGGAAATTTGTTGGATAAGGCCACCCATTGATAGTAGTCACTACATCTTCTATCTTTCCCAAAGGAATGGTGACTGATTGATCTACAAGCTCTAGTCTTATGTTGCATCTCTAATGGTGATAGGTTTCATGCCTTGTATGTTTCCTAAGATATCAAGTTAAGTTCAAAACCTAAGTTGAGTAGAGCCTTGCACGGTGAATTTCCAGCAATTTGTAAATAAATTAAAGCATTTTCTAGATTTATTCTTTTCTTAGAAAGAGTTCCTACTTTTATCTAGTCTGATACTATATCATTGAGCATCACAGTTGTAATATTTTAATTTGATTATTGTAAAAGCATGGTGTTTGTAGGAGGATATGTCATAGGATAAACTTATTTCAATGAACTCATAACTCTACTAGCCTTTTTTGTACTTGTCTTGAAGAAAGAAAATTTCCTAAATTTTCTTTAGTGTTGCTAGTATGATCCTCTCTCTATATATTCATTGTCCTTGTATCACTTTCTACTATGGTTGTGATGTTAATTCTCCTTGCATTACCAATGGCAGTACTGGTAGGTAGAAAATTAGGAGGTTGGATTGACAAACTAGCTATTTGTTGATATGCATAAGAATTAGGATCCATTCATAGGGTAGTGGATTTGTAATACTTGTATGGATAGTAGTGAGAGGAAGCATGGATTGAAGCATTTTCGAAAGAGATTGGACATTTAACATAATATCCATAAGGATTAGGTTGCCTATATGGATATTGCTACCTTGATGATGGCATTCCCCATGCTTGTGGTTGTTGCAACCACTATTGGATTTGCTCTTGTGGCTAAGAATAGGCTCCACTTGGATAGTATGATGGTTGGAAGGGTTATACAAGATTACCCTATGGATAAGATAATTATCTTGACATTTGTTTCTTGAAAAATCTTGAATTAAGTGTATATGCCTCAGACTCTTACAAATGGACCATAATACGACAACTTTCCTTAGGATGTTCATATTGGTAGGCTTTGCATCCTCCTTCACTTTTTATTTATGTTTATAGTTCTCTCATCTATGATCTCTTCTTTTCATTTTTCCCTTGTTCTTGTTTAGTGCTTGTTTAGTCTTCTCTTCTACTATCTTAAGAGTTGTAGAAAATTACTCATCTATTGAGTCCCATATTTTCTCTACCATCTTTGCTCTGTCATTGACCAATTTTTGAATTGATAGTCTTCTTTTGGATGACATCCTCTAAGATTTCATCTTCTTGTTGATCACACCTTCTAACATCTCTTTTTCTCATTGTAGAATCTCGATTGTATTCCTTAGTCGATTCTCTTTTTGTTAATTCTCCTTCTTTTTTGGCCACTTGGTCTATTAACCTTTGAATTTGATGGGTTGTCACTTCTAATAATCTTCCTTGGGAATATACCCCAAGGGTTTCTCTAGTATTGTTCCATAAGCCATCAATAATATGCCTTAGTTGTTCCCTTTGCAAAAATCCATAGCTTGGGCATCTATGAAGTAAATAATAGTATTTTTCCATTGTTGCATCAAGGGATTCATGTATCTCCTACTTCCATTTTTGGATTTTTTTTCTTAAATTAGACACTCTTGAGTATGCTTACTTGTCATTTAAAAGCTCTAGCATGATACTCCATTTTTAAATCCATTATGGTTCTAAGGATTTACACCATCTCTCTACCTCCTTGATGAGTTTTTTGGGAAACAACTTTAATTTTTGTCAATCACTCAATATTTTAAAGTGAAAAAGCATTATGGAATGCTTTAAGATGGTGCTATGGATCTTCATTATATCCACCTTCAAATTTGGAAATGTTGTTTATGTTTGGTTGCTTGATGCAATTGTCCCTTACATGCCTTGTAGGGATATACGCTACTTCTCTGATGTTAATCATGCTACAAGTGGCTAGTAGGGGTTCTTCATGATTATCAAGTTTGTAGATGATGAGACATGATATCGCATGGGTCGCGATATCACATCGTCCCCTGCGATGTTGCATACGTGATATCGTGGTGTGCCGTCATATCAATAAATAAGAGGTGGCTCTCCCTTGTTTCCTCATCCTAGGCTAGAAGTAGGGAAACTCTGGTAGATTGATCACTCTAGAGATAGAATATTTTCCATGTGCCCATAGTAGGATTCCTAAAGTGAACGGATCTTTATTCGAGCAACATTGTACCTGAACATAAGTTGTGTATGGTAATAAAGACGAACTTCCTGGATAAACCTTGCAATGCATGGAATAGGATTTTATTTAATGTTATTTATTGCTTTCTTAGTAATTTAGAATAAGTACAACTTGATTATGAGCATCTAAGGATGTGTACGAATAATCAAGGAATGGATGCTCATCGCACTTAGGCTAGATTAGGTTCTCTCAATCCTTTCCTCCTAGTTAAGTGCCTCAGTATGACCACTTTGAGCATGTGCGTTACGCGTGGTGATCCCCAACAACGGTGCCTATGATGAGTGGCGAGATACCCCTACACTCAACCATATGAATACGAGCGTAACATGCACGATCCGGTCGAACTCCACAGACTAAATGCCTACACGCCCCATGGAACACTTAAGGTTAATCATTCGTTGTCTTCCCAAACTTACTTGTAGTTGTCATGGTGTATGGTTAAGTAAGTCTGAGGTATATGATTTTTATAGTTTTTTATGTTTTTCTCCTATGCTATTGAGGTGAAGGGTTGAGGAGCTAATTACTAACTCTAACTAATGAACTAAGTCTAAATTAACCTAGCGTCAGCATCCATTCCCACTTACTGTACACACCCTGAACCGATGCAACCGTGGCTACCAAACGCTAATTTTTTTCTTGATTAACCCGAAGGTTCATTTAGGCTCCCAACGGTGTGAGTAATATCCTACGTTCTATTTAGTGCACAAACACTATTGAAGGGCAAAGAGGTCCCACATGTCCTTAGTGAAACTAGAGATGGTGAACCACTTATAACTGGTTTTCTATTAAGAGATGTTCCCCCTCTTAACGAAAGTGAGGAGGCAGGGTATCAGAACCTATGATCAATGATACACAACCCTGGTTCTAATGCTCGTGAACACCAACTGTTCACAGAAGGAACAACAACAAAAGACAAGGACGGGCACTTAGATCGTCACCACAATCGGGGCCAAAGCCATAGAAGAGAAGGTAGGGAACATTGTCATGGTGATGGTTCTCCTTCTTCTTCCCCTTCTTCACATCACTCACCCTCTCCTTCCACCTCTAGGTGCAATCATGAAGAGCATAACGGAGAGGATAAAAGTAAGAAAAATGAGAAACCTTGACGAGAGAGTCGAGAGAGAGGACAAGGGCATGAACGAAGGGAAAGTAGGGAACAATGAAGATATCACAGGCATCATGAAAGAGATGATCATGACAAGCTCCTACTTGTAACCTGAAGTATGCTCGACATAACAGAGGTAGTAAGAATCCCAACAAGGCATTTAAAAGATAGTCAGATCAAGCGTTTAGACATGAAAAACATCCCACAATTTGAAGGGGGATACAATGCTGATCCGCAACATCATTTACAGGCATTCCACAATGCTTGCACCTTACAAAATATAGAGAATGAGTGGCAAAAACTTAAGTTGTTTTCCAGGACACTCATTAAGGAAGTAGAGAGCTGGTACCAGTCCTTTGAACCAGAAACCATTAGGAGGTGGAGTATATGTTAGAGTTGTTCAACGATAAGTATCAGATGTACTCCAGAGTGTCTAATTTTCCTAAGCAGATCCAAGGATGGAAGCAAGGTATTCATGAACCCTTGGATGCTACCATGGGCTGCTACTATGCATTGTTACATCATTGCCTGGGCCATGGTTATGCAGAACGGGATCAACTTTGCCACATCGTAGATGGGCTAAGGTATGAGACTAGGAGAACCCTTGGGACTTATGCTCAAGGGCGATTATCAGAACTTAGATCCCATGAAGTACATTGCTTGTTGGAGCAAGTAGCAAAAAAAGAAGGTGAGCTACGAAAAAGGGAAAGTGCAGAAGAATACAACCGTGATCCCTCTCTTCGAAAGAAGGGAGTGAAATTTTGCGATGAAGAGGATGAGTCACCACTTGAAGAGTTTGTGAATGGGAAAACCTTGCTGCTTGAAAAATTAACAACTGAAGTATTGGCTAAGGTAGACCAATTGTGGGATTCCTTAGACTCCAGACTTGAAAGTGTCTTGCAAATCGTAGAAGAGTCTAAGGAGGAATGAAGTAGTGACAAAGGTAAGACAAAGCAGAGAAATTTAGGCCCTGCACATAACAAGGATAAGGGGAAAATTCCTATCTCTGATGAAGTTGTGGATTCTGACACAGACGATGACGATGGATGTGAGATCTACCACTATGACCATCCTAAAGGATGTTGTCCAATTATCTCACATCTATAGGAGTTTGGGGTGTATGCGCTTAATCCAAGACTCAACCAATGGCAAACACCCTAAAGGTTACCTTATCCCCAAGGTAACCCAAGATAGTTCCACCAACCATTAACATATTATCCAAGTGGAACTCCACCACAACCCATCGAACAACATTAGTAGTGGTAACACCCACAGTCATGGGAGACGCCACCACCGAAACAACAGTACCCTTATCGGCAGCCTAACCCTTATGGATATTATGTGCAGCAACCGATTTCTCCAAGTGACTCTATGGGTCACACAACTCCCCAACATTACTACCAAGTTTGGGAGTACTTTAGGACTCCTTCTCCTCCGGGAGACGCTCCATACCCATACCATCCTCCTCATCCATCCACACCTCTTCCACCAGTAGTTCCCATAACACCTCCTGCTCCAAAAATGCAAGGGGAACTCCCCACTCAACCGCAGCAACGAAACACTATGAGAGTAGTGAACATTCAACCCATTTTTGGTTCTGACAATTGTAAAAAGAGAAGACCTTTCTTCAGAACTAGAAGTCTAGACAAGCTCTCACAACAACAAGCGGTTGATTCTGTGAACACTCCTCTGACACATAGAGCTTCAGTGCTCCATTCCGTCCAATAACAGAGCTTAACGCATATGGTTATGTTAACACATATTGTAACTGATTGGATCAAGGTAGGCCACCTTCCTAGGAAACTAACTGATCCTGGGAGTCCCTTAATCTATTTACAAATCACTGAAAATGAACCACATAGGGCTCTTCTTGACTCAGGTTCTGGAGTTAACTTAATATCACAAGAAATGTATCACGCCTGGAACCTGCCCCAACTTAAAAAGAGCAACATTCAACTAGAGTTGGTAGACCAGTCCATCACCATTCCCTTGGGATTGGTGGAGGACATCATTACCACTGTGTGTGGTTGGTCCTACCCAGCCAATTTCTTGGTGATTGAAGTAAACAACAACAAAGGGGACTTCCCAATTATAATGGGAAGGGCAAGGCTGAGCACAGTAGACGCATGCCTAGGCATTCATGATCTTTCCTTGGAAATTTCTAAGATAAACATTTATGGAAAGATCGAGAAGAGGAAAGTTCCATGCATCACATCCAGTGATTCATCGGGTGATGACATGGAGGAAATGCCTTCATGTAACAGGTGTGCCCTTGAAACCTTGAAATAAAGATGCTTGTATGTAGTAACCACACAAAAATTAGTAGACACCCTTGTGGTTGATAGCTACTAGAAAGAGCAACTGAAAAATATGCATGGAACGAACTAAGGAAACAAACCATGCCAATAATGAAGGCATAGACACATTGGAATATGAGCGTCGCCAACTTCCACCTCTTAATTTAAGATCATCAATTGGGAGGAGTTGGACACTTCTTAGAAATTCAAACAGGTGCTCATTATTTCAGATCTCTCCCTTTCCACTCAGTCATGGGGGAGATGGCCACCTATGCTAATCATATGGGGCCCTTAGTTCTTTTAAGTTTTTTTTT
>MNCI01010304.1:46220-79162 GCA_015680685.1 Gnetum montanum
ACAAGGGGTTGTACACCACCTTGTTCTTGGGATTCCATTCCATCCTATTCTCTTCATCCTTCTCTCCATTCTTCACCTCATTACCAATTGTATTATTAGTGTATATATTTTGGTAGATGCATTGTTTTCTTTTTGGTAGATTCTTGCGGTTAAGACTTTAACTCTTGTTCCAAATAACATTCCTAGAGCCTACGGACTCTTTGAATGTGGGTTTGTCAGGGCATTAGGGGCATGAGCCTGCTTTGGGGAGGATCCACTAACATTCCTATTTGGTGCACCAGTTAACTTCTTTTCCCTAACATTCTTGTAATTAATTTTATTTTTTTCATTCCATCTTGACATCCATTTCATTGATGCTATAGTTGTGTCTTTTTATCTATCTTTCTTACTTCTTTTCTTTCTCCATTATAACGCTACTAGAGGTTTGCAATTAGTCATGGGGGTATGGGGCCTAATTTTTTCAATTTTTTCTTAGCTTCAAATTTTTTCAATTCTTTCCTAACCTCTACACCTTTGGTAGTCATCATTAATATATCTCCAGACCCATATCAGCCATACCACAACTAGCCAATGGACTTACACTAAAGCAAGGTATTAATTACATGATGATTCATCTACCCTTGCTAATATAAGATTATGTTGTGTGTGCAGATGGCAATCATGCAACAACGGATTGGATTTGGAGCAAACACTTGGAATGGAGAAGTGCTGGAAGCAGCTATGCAAGGAGCAAGATCGATGGTGTGCTTATGGATGGATAACGAAAGGTGCAATCTTGGCGTTGGCAGCAGCAACACTTCTTTCTCTCTCTCTTCTTCTCAAGCTGCCAAATGAGGCCTAATGTCAATGTAATAAGGTGTTCACCCTTGTTGTCATGAACACCAGTTTTGTCGAATTCTTGTAATGATGATTCGTTCACAAGTCATCCCATTAGTTCTATTCAGTCAATAATCCCATACCTTTCCAATATTTTGTAAGGAACTCAAGGATGAGTTTTCATTCAGTCATGGGGGTATGATGAGATGTGATATGGCATGGGCCGCGATATCGCATCCCATGCTATATCACGTACTTGATATTGCGTTGTCCCCTACGATGTCGCATACACGATATCACGATGCACCGTCATATCTATAAATAAGAGGTGGCTCTCCCTTGTTTCCTCATCCTAGGCTAGAAGTAGGGAAAATCTGGTAGATTGATCACTCTAGAGATAGAATATTTTCCATGTGCCTGCAGTAGGACTCCTAAAGTGAACGGATCTTTATTCGAGCAACATTGTACCTGAAGATAAGTTGTGTATGGCAATAAAGATGAACTTCCTGGATAAACCTTGTAATGCATGGAATAGGATTTTATTTAATATTATTTATTGCTTTCTCAGTAATGCGGAATGAGTACGACTTGATTACGAGCATCTAAGGATGTGTACGGATAATCAAGGAATGGATGCTCATCACACTTAGGCTAGATTAGGTTCTCTCAATCCTTTCCTCCTAGTTAAGTGCCTCAGTACGACCACTTTGAGCACGTGTGTTACGCGTGGTGATCCCAGCAACGATTAGCGTTTGGTAGCCACGGTTGCATCGGTTCAGGGTGTGTACGGTAAGTGGGAACGGATGCTAACGCTAGGTTAATTTAGACTTAGTTCATTAGTTAGAGTTAGTAATTAGCTCCTCAACCCTTCACCTCAATAGCATAGGAGAAAAACATAAAAAACTACGAAAATCATATACCTCAGACTTACTTAACCATACATCGTGAAAACTACAAGTAAGTCTGGGAAGACAACGAATGATTAACCCTAAGTGTTCCATGGGGCATGTAGGCATTTAGTTTGCGGAGTGTGATCGGATCACACGTGCTACGCTTGTATTCGTAAGGTTGAGTGTAGGGGTATCTCACCACTCATCAGTAGACTTTGTTATAATGGTGATTCTTTGGTGTTCATGGTGCTCTCTTTTCTCATGCTTGATCTTGTGTATTCTTTGTTCATAATCATCATCTTCTTCATTAGGATACCTTCTTCGATATTCATGTCTCTCATGATTCCTACTTCTTTCTCTATCATAATCTCTAGATCTTCAATCCTTCTTGTTAGATTCTATTGATGATCATGAGGAAGAAGAGGAAGTAGTTGGAAAAAAGTGCTAGCTAGTTCTTCTTCAATGACTCCTTGATTCATCCTTTTGTGGTTTTGTGGAAGCTCCAGGTTTTGGGCTTCACTTATGTCTAGAACCTTCTGCATTTCTTTTTGGTGTCTCTACAAGGGCCAACTACAATTTTACCTTGACAAATTCCTCGAGGCAAATGATAGGAATTTGTGAATGAGATCATGATTGTGGTGGAGTTTTTCCATTAGGAATGCATCGTCATTGATTTCCTCTAGAAAAACATTGTGGTTGACTTTATTTCCTTTTTTGTTTTCATGTCTTGTCTCCATGGCAGCATCTCTTTAGACTTGTGCTTCTATGGGTTGATATGGCTTGGTCATGTATTTAGTAACATGATACCCTTTTTGTGCATGGTCCAAATTCAACTTCATTAAGGTTGCTTGTAGCATGGATGGTGTTGAACGTTTAAGAGATGAAACTACATTGCCATGCAAATCTCTCCACCTTAGTTGTTCATCCTGATTAAGGATGAATGTAAAGTTAGGATAGTACAAATCTGTATGAGTGTATAAAATTCCATTGTGCATAGGTGTAGTTAAATCTTCTTCATCATATCTATTTTCATGACTTCTTTGAGTTTTCTTGGCAGGTGATGACTTTTCGTCAAGTGTATAATCCATGTTTTATGTTTGATGCACTTAATTATGTGTGTGTATTAAAGGATTGTTTAAGAAATATAAAAGATAAACTTTGCAATTTTTGATACAAAAAACTCTTATAAGATTAACTACAAAGAAAAAAGTAACACATCCCTAGCACCAGTGCCAATGATGAGTGGTAGGGTATTCGAACACTTCATCATACAAGTCACAAGTACATGCACACGACTAGATTGTAATTTGTGGATGGATAATGTAAGTATGCTAGAAGTTGATAGTAGGTTCATGATCATTTTCTTCCCACTTTTAGTTAGTGAAGTTTAAGTGTATGGTTTAACTTGCAGTAAGGCATATGATATGTTGATGTTATTAGGCTCTTAGTGCTCCTAGTTTTGAACATAATGAACTTGAAAATAGAAATCTAAATCTAAGCAATAGCAAAAGCATAAATCTACTCTAGCATACAATGATGAGCATCTAGTCCTAGCTTGCCATACACTCCTTGGGCTCATGAAATTGTTACTAGGATTACCAAGTGGGTTCACTATTGGGCAAATCAAGTGAAAGTACTATTGGGCTACCAAACAATTACACTAAAATGCTCAAAACTAGTCATACTCATTTTGCTTAACTAATGAACAGGGAAAGTAAAGTGCTTCAGAATTATAAAGTGCTAACCTAAGTAAATAGGAAAATTAAGCTAAGTAAAGCAAAAGAACTAAGAGAATGCTACAATGATGAAAAGAAATCTCAATCTTTATTTCCAAACATGAATTGTGCCCAAGTATAATCCACTCGAAATAAAGACACCAAACAACTGCTAAAGACCACACTGTGTGCATTCACTCTCTATCACTAACTATGGAAACAAGCTACAAGAGTCTAACTAAGGATGCAAAGAAATTATTGTTGCTAGTAAGATCAAGTGTCGATATTTATAAGGTTGCATAGCTCCCAAGACATTGCATCAATGATGACATAGGATGAGCTATGATATCATAGATTTGATATCATAGAGATAATATTGTACTTACAAAAAATTTGGTTTTATCATACCCCCACAGCCGACTAGAAATTCATCCTCAAGTTAAAACAAAATCAGGATATAGTTCGTTACAAAATTGGAAGGTAGACTCAAACTTGACATAAATAGCTATATACATGACTCTGAATGTCACATTGTGGTTCAAGTGGTGTTCTTAAAAAATTATCATGCATGGAATGATGGATGCATTTGACAATAAAAAAAATAGCTTGATGTAGCCTTAGGTTCTTGGTATTGAAGGCTCTCCCATCAGCTTCTTCCCCTTATCATTAGGCTTATAGAATTGATATCGATTGAGAAGTGCCTAAATTTTTTCTTCTTTTGATCAAGGATCATGTACCATCCATGCAAATTTAGCAATGTTGGATGGTACCAGTACATTCCATGGGCATGGTAGTTGCAAAAACATTTTATTAGCTTTCACATAACACGCTGCAAATTATCTTTTCTCATCTTCAAAAGCTCTGGCCACCTTGTGTAGTTCTTGATAGTTTGTCATATAATGTGTAGGTTTGCTACAATGTTATTCATTCCTTGGTAGTTGTCTTTAACAATTTCAAACTCAAAGTTTGCCACATGTAGTTTTTGTTATGCATCCTTTCAATCCACAAACTCTTTCTTGTACATGGCATAGACTGCTATTGCTTGCTGCTCAAGCTTATTATGTGGTTTCCATGCTATTAACATGGTTAGTTTAGCATACCAAAGCTTTGCTAACCCCATGTAATCTATTAAATATTCTATCTGCAAGTCCTTTTTTTTTCACTTCTACCTAGTGGACATGGACCATGTTGTCCAGAATGGGCTACCAATAAGGTGTTTGAGTTGTGATGGAATTGATCTTGGCCTTTGAGCTATGATGGAATTGATAGATAGCTTGTAAGACAAACTTTTTCTTATCTGAAAAGAATATTGTTAACTCAAAATGTAAAACTTACTTGTAGGCTATAGCTAATGGTAAATATTTTGACATACAATCAATCATGATGGAATAATATAATGAAAAATTTATGTCATCATTTTCTATTGGATCTTTCTCTCATACAATAGTTGGTAATTTGCTAAAGCTTTTTGTTGCTACATTGAATCCTTTTGTTATTTTAAGGTCAAGCATAGATGTTAAAAGTAATGTAAATGTAATTAGGACTAGGACCAACTACTAATTAATTTTCCTCTCTAGATTTTTCAAAAAGTCATTTGCAAGGTTGTACACCTAATTCCTAAGGCTAGAAAATTTTTTTCCATGTTTTTTACTCAATGTTAAGCTTGAGATGTACTTTGAATTTTGTTGCTTATTATTAACATTATTTTTTTGACACCCCCTAATGATCCTTTTTATATAAACAAAAATAGCTACATGAAGATATTATGCTACATCTATTAACATGTAGTGTCCAATGCTCTACCCATACAAAGACAAATGTATACAAAGTCAAAGTATTTGTATTTTTTTTTTCAATTGATGGACAAATGCAAACTATTTTGGCCCGAACTCACCTTTATTTTCACTATGGGGAAAGACTTCTCAAGTTACTCAAGTATGACCCCAATCATTTTCTATAAATTGTAAGGTCATACATGAACAAAATAACTAGTTTTGAAGGCAATAAAGTTGACATTTGATTTTCTTTAGAATTTTATGATTTTTTATATTGCTTTCTTCTCTCATATATATACAACCAAATTATCAAGTAACTATCATATTAAATGCATTATCAAGCTTTCTATAACTCGTTTTCTCATAGTTTAGAATTTTAGACATTCTAGAATTATCACATCTAGAAGATCAAAATTCAAAACTACATAAGTCAAAAATTCAAGAAGAAATTTTTAACAACATCATGCATGTTACAATTAATATTTTTCTCAATAAAATTAAAGATTTTTTGTTTCTATGTTTAGATTTTTCATCTTTCTAAATATTTTCTCTAACAAATTTTAAAGTCTATTTAAATTCATTGTTATATCAAAATTTTTAATGCTTGATTTTTCTAGCCACAATTTTCCTTCATGGTACCATCCTTATTGCTAAGATTTCAAGATTTATAAATGACCTCTTTTAATATTTTATATTGCCTTTTAATAAAAGTATTGCACATAGAACTCAAGCTTCAACATTGAATTTATCTAAGAAAAACTATTTTAAAAATATTTCAAAAGTTTTTGCAAGATTCTTAATTAAAACCAAACAAAGTGGTATACTAAACATACTTGGTTTGCTTCCATGAAGAAAAAAATTCATTAATGCTTGTTTGATTCTTAAGTTCTCTTACAAGATAATCATCTAGTGACATATGAGTTAAAGAAGTTGAATCCAACTGATTAATTGTAGTCAATGAATAAAAGGAGACATTTGTCATTATGCACTGTCTTTGCACATAGGATCACTATTTCTAAAGTGGCCTCATGGTAGTTAAAATAGACAAAATTACCATGACCTATGTACTTAATCAATATAAACAAATCCTAGTAATCCATTATCATCATTTCTAACATTTGCTCTTCTTCCATGTTCTTGACCAAAAATTCCAAGGGATGGAGCAAGTCCCCTGGCCTCTTATTAGAACTCTTATTTTACTAGCACACCAAATAAATTTACACAAAGTTTGCTACATTAACTCTTAAAATGTGACCAATAGATTTTGGAACATATATTCTAGTTTGTTGAAACGTAAGCAAGCCATCCACTTCATTGAAATTTTAGGAAAAAAATGCCACAAAGAAACTTATATAGTTGACACTATCTAATTAGGATAAGGCTTTGATGATGATTCCTAATCAAGACTCCAAACTACACATCCATAAAGTAATTATGTTGTAAAAAATTTTAATTAATACATCTATTCTTCATTGTATATTAGTATAACTCATTTAAGATACACAATGATTTCACTTACAATTTTAAGAGAATTCTTCCTCTAAATATGTATATGTATCCAAAATCTCTAAGTTGTATATAATTTAGTTCAAGATTATATTTTTTTATTAGTTCATCATCATCCTTGCCTTGTCCAAACAAAATGGGATTGACTCCATGAGTTCTTTTTAATATTTACCTCCATGAAAAGCTAGATCCTTGTTTATTTGTAGTTTTTCCAAATCATCTTTGACAATTTTTTCCCATCTATTTTGGTTTTCATTATAATGGCCTTTTTATAATAATAATATAGTAACCTCTATTTATTCAAATTTCTTTGTACATGTCCAAACCATCTAAGCCACCATTCTTGTAGCTTATCTGAAATAGAAGCCACTCCAAGTATTCCTCTAATGTTTGTAATTTTTTTATTAGTTCCACATCTTAATACTTTTTTTTATCAATAATTTTGATGGAAGAGATGCTTTGAAATGTTACATTTTTTGGAGTAGCTCTTATACCACTATTGGAGTTAGCATAGTAAAAGAAAATTTTTTTACAAGGTTTGATACATTGAAATAAAGTTGAAATAACATTCTAATAAACATAGAAAGCATAAACATAATATAACTTGAGAAAAAGAAAATAAACAACATAAAAAAGAAGGAAAAATATAATTTCTTATACTTCTATCTTGAATAAAATGATGTATCAACTATTGCCTCATGAGAAGGTGCTTAAGAGCACACTCCATGTCTTAGGAAGTTTTCATCTCTCTTTACTCTATCTACTCTCTCTTCTCTTCTTCTCTCTTGAGGAATGGATTCTTTTTTAATTAGTTCTTACAAGGACCACACACCTCCTTATATAGCTTGTGGATTATGATTCACATAAACATTAATGAGCAGTTGAGGTATCCCAACACTCTACCATATAAGTCATGAGTGTCTGTGTATGACTAGATTGTAATTCATGGATGGATAATGTAATTATGCTAATAGTTGATGTTAAGTTTGTGATCGTTGTCTTCCCACTTCAAGTTAGCAAAGTTCAAATATATGGTTTAGCTCTTAGTGAGGCATATGATAGGTTGATGTTGTAAGGCTCTTAATTCTCCTAATGGTAAACATGATTGAAAATGAGATTAAAATCTAAGTCTAAGTAATAATAGAAATGTAAATCTATTCTACCCTAATAGCGATAGGTACCTATTCTTGGTTTATCGATCATGCCTTAGACTCATGTAGTCATCATTGGGATTACCAAGTGGAATTACTACTAAGTGAATCAAGAGATGCCACTATTGGGTTACACAATAACTACACTAAATGCTCAAAACTAGTCATACTTATTTCACTTACTAATAACATGTAAATGTAAGTACTTAAAAATGTAAAGTGTTAAATAAAGAAAATCAAGAAATTATTCTAAGTAAAACATGAAGAAGACTAAGAACCATTGCATGATGAGAAACAACTTCGATCTTTATTATCACACATAAACTATGTCCAAGTACAATTTACTTGAATAAAGATGGCAGTCAATTGCTTGATAGGACACTATGGCCATTCACTTTATTACTAAACCTACAAAAATAAACTGCAAGAATTTAGCTAAGGATTAGAATCAAAAGTTGTTGTTTGTACATCCAAGTGTTGGTATTTATAGGATGGCATAGATCCTAAGACATCACATCAATAATGACATAAGATGAGCTATGATATCGTAGCTATGCTATCAGTGATATGATATCACAATGTTGAAAAATGGATTTTATCATACCCCCACGACTAATTGGAAACTCATCCTTAAGTTAAAAAAATGAGGATAGAGTCCCTTACAAAATTGGGAAGTAGCTTGACTTGATATGGCTCAACTACTTACATGCCTCTAAATGCTGCATTGGTGTTTTTATAAAATGACATAGTTGAAAATTGATAAAACATGATAAAAGAAAAAAAAACAAAAATTGAAGTTGCATGGTGTATTCCTAAGTTCCAGGTAGTGAAGGCTCTTCCATCAGCTTCTTCCCTTTGTCATAAACTTGTGAAATTAATAATGGTTTAGGATTACCTGAAGTTTCTTCTCTTCTATCCTTGGATCATGTACCATCCATGTTGATTGTACGATGTTGGATGGAGTTGGTACCTTCCATGGGCATGCCAGTTGCTGGAACATCTACTTAGCTTTTATGTACCATGCTATAAACTATCTTCTCTATTTCTGAAATGTTGTGGCTACCTTTTTAAGTTCTTGGTAGTTGGACATTCTACATGCAAGATTGGTTACAACATCTTTTTACTCTTGGTAGCTAGCTTTTAGAATTTCAAGCTTAGATATTTCCACATGTAATTTCTACAAGGCATCTTTTCTATTAGCAAACTTCTTCTTGATACAATCCTATTCTCTCAAGCTAATCTACTCATGTCTTGGTTAACTCTAATCAATTATTCTCATAATTAATGAATACTTTCCTTGAGAGCATTTTTCTACTTTTCTATATATGTCAACCTTGTGTTGTTAGTAGCAAGCTTCTTATTTTCCTCTTCCAAGGCTATGAGGACTTTGGTGTATATGTGTGTATGTTTGTGCTTTAGTAAGTAAGGCATTCCAAACTACCTTCTCTCTTTCCATCTCTACATGTATATTGTGGACAATCAGCTACCTCACCTGATCAATTCTAAATTGTTCAAGTTGGTATGAGGTAACAAATTGTGTAGGATCTCTTACTTTTGCTTTGAGAGCTGCTAATTCATTCTGTAATCTCTACACCTTGTTCTCATTGTGCTCTGCCACCATCTCTATCATCACCAGCTTTTCCTTTATGGCTATTAAATTAGACTACACTGTAGTGATATCATTGGAGATATCAAATAGATTTTGCATGACTTGAATGATTTGCAATAGTTTGTCTAGGACATCTTCATGTTCAGTAGGAGTCAATGAGATACCAACTAGCATTTGGACATCTTTAGCTTTTGAGATATTAGCTGGTGACACAATAGAAACATTGAAGGATTTCTTGATGTGATTAGTTATTACTTCAATTTCCCCTACTACATCTTGGTGCTGCATAACTACGACTATGGCACCTTCACTAGTTTCTAGCATTACCTAGAACGATGTAGAATGTCTTGAAATTTGTTGTATCCAATTTTCTCTCCTCCTGTTTGCAATGATACTTGCCCACTAGCATGGTTTGTAGAAACTATAGGCCTTACCAAGATTTCTCTAACTTTATAAATATTAGAGTCCTCTCTTGCTCCCCAATTAATTATATCTGTGATCTGATGTAGATGGCTCATTGATGGATGGTAGTCTTGTGGAGGTGGTGGAGCTTGTTGTTCTAGTTTGTCTCCAATCGGTGTTGAACCACTAGGTCCTCCATGTTGCTGTTGTCCAATAGCTAAAATGTTACTAGCAATTGTTGCACCTAAAGCTCCCTTAGTGCTTGTTGGCTTCTCTAGCAGATCTTTCTTCAGTGGCACTAGTTTTGACATTTTCACATAAGAGGTGTTCTGGGCTTTTCTTGGGACATCGTTAGTGTAACTTAGAATTCCTACTTGTTTACATAGCTTCCTTATTAGGAAAGGGAATGGAAATGTTTGTTTCCCTACCTTCTTCTTCTTGAACCATCTTTGAATCTCTAGGAAGATTAGATGTACAATGTTGGTGTTAAACTTTTCCATCAGTATTGCACTTCCTTGAGCTACGTATGTGGAGAGTCTATTGAGTGTCTTAGTTGGGAACAAGCGGTAAGTCTCATTATTAAAATAAATTTTCTCCTTAGTAGCCATTTCACTATAACTATAGTCCTTATCTTTATTACTGTAGGTCTTTGTAGCCACAATTTCTTAGGATCTATGTCTGACCACATGAAAATCTATGCCACATTGGCTCTTTCATTTGGAATATTCATGGGCTTAGTAATTGCCTCAACTAAATATGGTAATGAGAACCCTTCTATTTTTACTATGGCATCATATTGTTTATTTTTCCAGAATTGATAGACTTCTCCTAAATACCATTTTACATTACTCGATAATGTTGGCCATAGTGGAGATGCCTAGAGTTGCATTCTTAGAACTTCTAGAGCAAACTCCATGAATGGGCCAAAGTTTAGTTCCATGATAACCATGGACATGATGGAGTTTTTTTGGATGGCCTGTAGAAAATTTGTAGATATTATGAGACATTGTCCTTGTTCAGGTGCTGGTAGTGCCTTTGCTTCTACTTGTGCTGATTGTTTAGTGGCATGAGTTTGTTGATGAATGCTAAATGATTGAGCCTCCTGCTCAGCATGTTCTTCTTGCAAAGTTTGTTCTCCTTCTTGGCCTCTTCCATAGTCTCTTGGTCTTTTACTACTATGTTGGAAAGGTCCTTCAGCTGCTGATCTCTTTGGGGCCATCTGCAATCATAAAGAGTTTAAGGCTACTAAAGTGTTTAAATCGGTTCTTAACAATTCATAATCCTTCTCATACTCTTGGTTTGATCAGATTCATAACTTTTCCTATTAGTTATGATCTTTGTTATGATTGAAAAGTTATAAAAATTCCAAAAGAAAGCCTCTAAGTATTATGTCGTGAATTATTATAACCTTCCACAGTTATTGTTTGTTTGTTTATTATGCCCTTAGATGATTAGTATGGTTAGTTAGGGGAATAAACTAATTTATTTAGCTCAAATTTGGTTAGTTAGTTATAATATTTTTATTATCCTCTTATACTTACCCTTTATAGTATCCTTCAAGCATTAGGAAATTTTGGCTCCAATATTTAGATGTTCATGTAATAGACCATCCCACAACTAAGTTGAGCACTTTGGGATCAATAGGGTTCAAGGATCTCTTAGATCAGAGTTGTGATGAGGAAGTTATGATGTCAAGAAGTTTTCTTGCTAGAGCTTAAAAAAATTGGAAAAACTTCTCTTGCTATGAAATGGCATAATGAAAAATTTTTCTAACTCCCATTCCTATTTATACTATTTTTATATATACAATGTTGTTGATACAACATTGTAGCTTTGACATTGTAGGTCATACAACATTGTAGTTATGATGTCACCTTGAAAAATTTCAAATTTTTAACAATTATTTTATAGAAAAAAAATAAGTTAGTTGGATAATTTGGAAGATATGAAGGTTTTCTGAAGGTTCTTGAATCATGGATGATGCTTAGATTTCAAAAATTTGACATTTAAATTTCATAAGGAAGGAATCTCGGGCAACGAATGTTTATTGGGTATAGACGAGATGGATAGAGGATTCTTAATATATGGACAAATTATAAGACTTTTGGGAAGTAAAATTCTATGTGCTAAAGTGTCTTTGAAGGCACAAGATGATGTGGATTTAATTGCCAGTTATGAGATACAATAGTTATACAAGTGAGTCCTCCTCAAAGTAGGCTTCGACCCTTAGTGCCCTTGTATAACCACACCTAAAAGTATCCATAGGCACTCAAGGAGTTGAATGTAAGACATACTTGTCTAGAAAAAAACATACGTTAATATTGCTAGATTGGGAAAATAACACTATAGTATACAAAATCATAAATTTAGGATTAAGTATACTAGTGAGGTGAAATGAAATGTAGAAGGGATTATAGAAATTGGGATGTGAAATATCTTGCCATAGACAATGAATCCTTGTGTATGATGTGTGGTTAAAGTAATCATTAGCCTTTTCATCCAAGATTCGAACCAAGTCCTAATCACTTGCCTAGTGACATCACATTATTTCTTCCCCAAGACTAACAACTACAAGACTATCACTATTGCAATAATTATTACTACTTGGAATTGTAGTTCAAGGAAGGAGTTTATTAATAGCATACTTTTATTTTTAGATTTCCAAAAAGCTACCTACCTTTAGGCATGGGTAACATGTCTTTCTAGTGGAACCCTCATAAATTTTATTCTGGTTTTTTATTTTATTTTTTTAGTGTTGACATTACTAAAAGGAACATGAACATGCACATGGATGTATATTTCACCTAACACCACTATGCACATGGAGAGAACACTTTGGATCCCAACCCATGTGGAAATGTCATCTATGTACTTCATGTGATGCCATCAAATGAGACATGACCACATTAGAGCTTAGATGGTTCCAAAGGTAAGATGCATGACATGTGGTATTGGGAGATCCATATTTAACTTTTATTACTTCATGTTTTCTTTTTTTTCCTTTTTCACATTTTCCCTACCTCCTTGAGAGGTCATTTCTCCATATTTTTTTATTTTAATGGAGTCTTCCATGGTTTCTCTTTCTTAATACAATTTTTATTATTTTGAATATATCATAGGAACTGGGATGACAT
Organism: Gnetum montanum; assembly: GCA_015680685.1. NCBI lineage: Eukaryota > Viridiplantae > Streptophyta > Gnetopsida > Gnetales > Gnetaceae > Gnetum > Gnetum montanum. Next base: position 59,219 of record MNCI01010304.1, read on the forward strand.
TGAATGTACATCATCCTTAATTTGTGATAATTCCTCATTTCATGTATATTTGATGAAGCCTCAATTACCTTCCTTAGTTTGATTATGCCTTGAGTGTAGTCTTCATGGTTGTTGCTTGATGAAGTATTCTTTTTTTCTCTTCTTCTTTCTTCTCTCTTCTTTTATTCTTTTAGGTTTGGTACTTGGATGCTCCCATGTCTTGATTTCTTGATGTTTTCCTTTAGGTGATTTTTCTCCTTTTGATGATCTTCTTGGTATTGTTGTGGTTGTTCCTCTTGGCCTTAATGTTTTTTTCTTTTGAAATTTTGGTGCCTCTAAGTTTGTTGGACACTTTTGGCTCTTTCTAGACTTCCATTATGGACCTTGATATAGACTAGTGGTCACACATTGAGTTTTCAAGCCTCTAGTGATTTCTTGGATCATTTTACATTTTGGAACCTCTTGGGTCTCCTTTAGGCTATGAAGTTTTAAGCCTTTTTTGACCTCTTGAAGCATCTTACCTCTTTGGCATTTTAAAAATTTTTTTATATTGATATTTTGATGCCTCTTGGGTCTCCACTAGGGTTGTGGATGATTATTAGTCTCTCTTGATTTCTTGGGTCTCTTACCTCTTGGGCATTATAACATTTTTCGATATTGAGATAGATGCCTCTATGGCCATTTATAATGGCCAAGTTTACAACATAAGGAAATTAACTAAAGACATGACAAAGCATATGATGGTGAGCTCCACTTGATTCTTTCACATCAAACCTTTATGCATGGGCCCTCCTTAAGATCTTTGAGTGCTAAAGAAAATTTTTTAACTTCCAAGTTTAGAGAATTTTCTCTAATATAAATTTAGACTTTTGGGAAGATTCGTTGACACCAATTATTGTATTCTTAGAAGATCTCTCTAATATTAGATGATAAACTATTTGGTAGAGCTTCAATACTAAATGTCATCTTTGATATCATTTGTACGGGTTGGTAGTGGAAGCTAAATTTTTTTCTTTGATACATTGAAATAGGAAATCAATGATGAAATAGGATGAAATGCTTGAGATGATGAAATAAAAATAAAATGGATGATACAAATGATATGTTGAAATTCATTGAATTGATAAAACTACTATCTTGATTTTCTTTATATCTTGACAATTATGAGAGAGGGATATTCATGAAAGATTCAATTATAGAGAGAGAACATCAAAACACTAAAACTAGAAAGAGAGTAATAAATAAAAACATGAAGGTAAAATACAAACATCTTCTATTTCTGATAAGCAGCTAGTATCCCCTACACCCAACCATATGAATTACAAGTGTTCCTTAGTGATTCGGTCAAACTTCATAGACTTAGTTATCCAAGAGGCCCCATATTCCTAAATAGTGAATTGTGTAATTTCCAAGTCATTGTCTTCCTAACTCACACTTGTGTGTTATCAATACGTATGACTAAGTGTGGTTAAGATGTATGATGTATATTTTTATAATTATTTTTGAAATATTTTTTATCCTAATAGCTAGATGAGTGAATAAAGGTTTAACAATTAATTAGCTAATATGATAACTAACTATCTGAACTTAGAGTAACCATTCCCACTTGCCATACACATCCCAAACTAGTGTTAACACTAATGGGCTACCAAGTGGCTATTACTAGGTGTACTAAATATATATCGCTGGGATTACCAAGCATTAACACATTATGCTTGAAGTGGTCATACTCACATATTTATGATTAATAACATTAACAATATTAATTACTTAACTATAGAAAGTAATGAAAAATGCAAGTAAAATGCATAAAAGTAAAGCTAAGCTTGTCTAAGTGCTACAATGGATATAGAAAATCTCAATTTTATTACTATCATGCCATTGTGTTTAGGTACAAGGGCATTCGAATAAAACTTTGTATAATCTCTTAGATCCACACTATGGGTACTCAAAGAGAAGATATTCTAACTTTAGGGAAACAAAACTGCAAGATTTTGGATATAACTATGACTTAACATTCCATAAATGCAAGGGATGCATGCATTTATATAGGTAATTACTATGTCAACATCAACGTATTTGCGTCAATGCATCCTACCATGCATTAACAGGGATACATCAATGGGGCCGCATCAACAAGGATGCATTAATGTAACCTATCTTTATTAATGTCTTATCATATCCCCATGATTGACTGAAAACATGTTCTCAAGTAAATAGATTTAGAATCAAGTTTCTTACAAAATTGGCAAGTATGGAATTTATTAACTAAAAGACAAATTGATTGACTCCTAACTTACACTAAGTGCCAAATTGTACAAGATTACAAAACTTAGTATCCATTAAAACAAAATTGAACACTTTACAAAAATTGCTGCAGGCCCCTATAGGATTACCAAAGACACGATGAAGTTTCAAATAGTGCCTAGAGGTGGAGGCTTCTATGATGCTAATTGTCCCTTGTTCCATCTTGATATTGATAGAGGTTGAGGTTTCCCTACTACTGTTGCTGCTTCTGCTAAAAGTTTTAAGGCATTTAGAAGTACCCATGGGCATGGCATTGAAGGAAACAATTCCTTCATGTTGATGAACCTAGTTGCAAAAGCTTTTCATTCAATGTCAAACCTCTTATAAGATTCTACAGCTCTTGCTAATCATCCATCCTCCTATCTAGGTTCTTAGTAATAGATTGTTGTTGAATAAATTTTCTTCTAAGAACTTTAAGCTTCATGTTGGCTATTTTCAACTTTTGCTTTGTCTATTTGTGGAGCTTGAATTTTGCCTCATAGAGTAGTTAGGATCTAACCACTTGCTTCTCCAATTCACTCCTTAGCCTCCTTATTGTTAGCATCACTAGGTTTTCATATCAAAGGTTGGTAAGCTTCATGTATTCAATAAACTCTTTGATTTGCAACTCCTTAAGCATATTTCAACTTGGTTGAATACATTTAGTCTATTAAAGATGGGCTACCACATGTCACCTCTTTGTTGAGGTTGCTGAGGGGCCTCACACATTTCTACATTTTTCAATTGAATTTCCTTTTCATTAACTTCTTTGAGGAGTCTAACCTAGTTTTTGTAGTAATTCTTCACCTATTCAAATTTTAGGATTTCATTCTTCTAGGCAAGCATCTCAATGGTAGTTTTCTAGAAAACATCACAGACTTTCTCCATTGAGAGATTATAGTTTTCAGCTACCAACCTTCTCAAATATAGGTTCATATTAGTGAGCTGCTCCTACTGCTAGTGTATTAATTCAACCATCTAGCTCTTCTACTACTCAACATTTCATAGGAAATGATTACCTTTAGTCATCAATTTTTCCTTTGGGACTTGTAACAGGTCCTTTTTAGTGTTGAAGGCCATGGCTTTTGACAAGGATGTGTCGGATACTGATGTCTCCTTTTCATTCTTGACCTCTTGAAGTCTTAATTAAAGCTATTGGAAAACTTCATCTCTTAAAAGCTCCCCCCTAAAAATGGCAAGGTCAAAGAGATGGGTACGTAACTTTTCAACTTCAATGGCCAACCATCGATTAGCAGTAGTGGTCTTCTTTAACTCTGCATTGCTAATTAACAGTTTGTCCCTTATCTCAAGTAACATTGACTAGTTCATGATGATTTCATATGGAACATTAAAGATCTCTGGAAGTAGTTTCTAGGTTTTAATAAGTCGTTCCAACACTTCTTTGTGTTGGGAAATTCTCATATGATTGCTCCCTACTTCTATAGATGGACAAATATCTACCATGCTGTCAATGTCAGGTATTGATGCCATAAGAGCATACAGGGCTTCTACCACCTTGTTAACCACCACCTCTACCATTGTCTCCTAGCCTTTGTACTACATGACTAGGACAATTGCCCCTTGCCTTCCTCTAGCATGATAGAGAAGGCTAGACCATTTTTCAAGATTTTAGGAAATGCTTGTCCTAGGATGAACACCATGACCTCCATAACATTAAAATTTGACCTTGTAAACACTTGGTTCCTTTGAGTAGAAAACAGTGAGGCAATATAATTGTTCAATCAACTGATGATCATTATGATCTTATTTAAATGGTTGATGGTTGGAAGGTAGATTAATGATTATCCACTAATTGTAGAGCCTTGCTATTATTATACCTATTGCTCTTAAAGATTTTTGATATGTTCTAAATCTATGAGCATTTTTTGTGTTGTTTTAAGTGGTGGTGATGGCTTCTTCTCTTCTTGTAGCTTGGTAGGCACTTTACCTTTCATAATTTCCTATTATGATGTGGTAGGAGCATGACAGAGAGAATTGTTATGACTAAAAACCTTAGTCATTGGAAAAATTGAAAATCCTCAATTCAAAAATTCTTCAACTCATGAATTCCTACGGTCTCTGCAAGGGAAAAAAAGGGATTTGGGATGCCCTGGTTAGTCTAGCAAATCAACTAGAGACTTACAAAAATGCAAAGAATGGTAATAAAATGAAACAAAATGTAAAATTGATAGTAGATCTAAAATAATGCATAGATAATAAACTAATATATTTTGTACACAAAACTCAAAACTTTATTGACAAAGAATAAAGTGTAAGTTAGAAAAATGTGTACAAATGGTACCTAGATGAGTAGAAAGAGGGTTCACTTATGCAGGACTTTAAAGCTTGTTAAGGCCAATGTGATTTGTTCCAAGATTTAGATGCTAAGCCACACCTAATGTTATCGAACCTCCTCCTTTGCTACAACCTTATATTTACAAGTTGGATCACTACTAGGAGGATGAGACAAATGGAAAATTTGGATGCTAGATTACTCCACGTTGGGGTTTGAAAATCCCAAAAGTGCAATGTTGACACCAAAAATCCACAAATCTTAAGAGGATTGTGCTTCCACTATGGGGTTCAAGAGGATGCAAACATGGAAGATTACAAGAATCCTTGAGTGCTTGAAAATGCCCCAAGCATAGAATTATTGCTTGGAAATGTGTGTATGCTTAGTGCCAAAAGAGTGAAAAAAGTTCCTAAATAATGTAAAGTGCTGAAAAATTATGGAACTGCCAAAGTGTTTGTATGCCAAAGTGCTAAAAAGTGTTTTGAAAATTGCTCAACTTTTAAATGGTATTTGAGGTTGGCTTTTATAGGTTCTTTGGGCCATGAATGGGGTCACAAAGAGGCTATGATTTCATTACAAAATAGCTATAAATTAGCTGTGAAATTACTGAAAATTGGCTATCAAATTTAGGTGATATGGATGCCCAAATTTGGGGGGTTATTATACATAGTAAGTGATTTCCCCCATGGTCATTCTGTTTACTATAAATAGTAATTAGGGCACACCTTCCACATTGGAAATGAGTCTTTCATGCTAAGCTCTCCACCATGCTTGATGAAGTGCCTAGTCATTGTTGAAGTGCATGAAGTGTTGAAATCTATTTATTATGACTTCCACACTGGGGGTGAAGACTCCAAATTAGGGAAAAACTTCCATGCTAAGGGGGGAAGGTTTCTAGGCTATGCATGTAGCCTCCATTCTGAAGGAGGGGAAGTTTCCAAAACTCACACCCTTCCATGCTAGGGGTAAGTGAGATTACCCCTTGCATGTGTTTCTAGTGTAGAAAAGTGTATACACCCCTCCCCCACCCCATATAATCCATCAAATTGTCTTCTTTTGGCATTCCAAAATGCATTTTTAACCCCCAAGCCTAAATATAGATACCAAGTGATGTTTTTCACTTAGGGAATGAGTCTTTGACCACTTATGAGATATTTTTTAGCCCTAAAAGCATAAAGTATGTGAAAGTACCCACTATGGATTACAATCTTCACATTTATAATGAAGTTTTGCCTTGGGTTTCATGGGGTAAAAGCTTCATGATGAAGATTAACTATAACATGCAAATTTTTGTGGTGTTTCAATGGCCCTTCTTTGTTGGTGCCTAGAGGATTGAATCGAGAGGCATCGATAAAGAATACAAAACATCACTGCATGTTATAATGCTACAATGCATATAGGTCATGTAAGAATTAGGTTATCAAGGTAACCAAAGTCTCTAGTTTAAGATCGTGGTAGGTCATGGTATCATTTTAAGGCCCTGGTAGGCTGTGTTACTAGTTTAAGGTCATAGGGGACTATTGAAAGTAGGCTCGCTTGTCAATGATCATTGGCTACATGTAGTATGGCTTTAGATAGGAATGGTTGATCAGATTGGTTAGCTCATTTGCACCCATGTTAGCTATTTTTAATGCTCCATTCCTATAGGCTCTATTGATAAGGAAGGACCCTTCCTATTTAGCTGAGAATTTGTCTACATGCTCATAGACAGCCTTGAGGACTAGGTTCCCCTCCTTGGTTTTGCACATGATCAAGTCATGATGATGTTGCTAGTTCTACCTCTCTTGATAGTACTTGATGTGAGCAAGTACTTGCATATGTTGCTTCCCCACTAAATCTAGGGCTAGCATCTACAATTCCTTATTCTTATCATCATTGATAAAGTTGGACAAGGCTACTTGAAGTAACAACATATGCAATTCAAGAGGTAAAATAGCTTCAGAACCATGAACAAGGCTATAAGGGGTCATGCTAATTGCCATGTGATAGGTTGTTCTATATGCCCATAGCACATGGACAAGCTACTCATGCCACTTACACTTACTATTGTTGAGCATCCTCTTGAGCAAGTTGATGATGGCCTTGTTGCTTACTTCTGCTTGCCCATTGTCTTGAGGGTAGTAAGGTGATGATAAAAAATGCTTAATGCCTAGGTTATGATAGAAATCCTTAGTTTCTTAGCTACTAAATTAGGTCATTATTTGTAACTATGGTTATGGGTATGCCAATATAAGATACAATGTTGTCTAGGATAAACTTGCAAACTTATTCAGATGTGGTCTTCCTTAGGGGAATAGCCTCAACCCACTTGGTAAAATATTTGGTTGTGGTGATAATAAATCTATGTCCTATGAAAGACTTAGGTATTATAGGTCCAATGATATCCAACCCCCATCATTGAAATGACCATGTTATCTGGGTTATATGCAACTTAATTGGTGGTACATGTACAAGGTTACTGTATCGCTGGCATGTGCCACACCACTTAACCTTTTGTACGTAGTCATTTTCCATATGGAGCCAATAGTAGCCTAGCTATCTAATTTTAGCAACCATGGCTCTAGGTCCTATATGTCCTTCACAAACACCCTCGTGGAGTTCCTCTAGGATTTTTTTGGCTTTGGTTTTACTCAAGCACTATCATCGGCATAATGTGTTATCACCTACAATGACATACTACTTCAATCACTTACATATGGCATCCTTTTGAGTAGTAGTTAGGCATTGTGAGGATTCACCATGCATAAGGTAAAATTTCACATCATCATACCACTCCTTGGAAGAAGAAGTATGAATGATGGCTAAAAAGGTATCCTTAGTGTTTTGTGTGATGAGAGTAGCACAGTCCAAAGTTAAGGTGAACAACTTACTAAATACATCTGGCATCCCACTAAGGTCTAATGTTGAAATTTCATTGACCATGGAATTTTCATTTTGAGGTATATGTTGGATATCAACATTTGTGAATTGTTGTAAGAATTGCTTCCCTAGGTCACAGTAAGGTTGTAAGTGCTTAGCTTTTCATGCATAGACTGTAGTCACTTGGTTAACCACTAGTTGTGAATCATCTTCAATCATTAAAAATTTAATTTCTAGGTTACAAGATACCATCATTCCTTTGATCAAACCCTAATACTTCACTATGTTGTTGGTACATGGGAAGCCAAAATGATAAGCGAAGGGTTGGATCTCACTAGATGGAAATGTTACAATGGCTGCACCATTGGCCCCTTGGGTAGTTGAAGCTTCATCAAAGTGCATGACTACCTCATAACCCTCAAGTACTTAGCTAACTACATTAATTTGTTCATTAGGGAATTCAAGATCTATGGTTGCTTGGTGATCAACAAGTGAACTTGTGAGTTGTATGACTATAGCTTGACCTTTCGTTGAGGACTGAGAGATGTAATGAAGTTTGAATTCTACAGTTAAGGCTTTTCATCGAGCTATACAACTACTTTCATAGATGCTGGTCATTATGTATTTGAGTATATTGTCCTTGAAAATGAATTTAACTTGGCTTCTAAAGAGGTAGTGTCTCCATTTCTTCAAATAGAAGACTAGTGCTAGACAATACTTCTTCACCTTAGTGTATCAAGTCTTGTGGGCTACTAACGCATGGCCAAGGTATTATATAGACATTTTTGCTCCATCATCACCTTTCTAATAAAGTGGAGAGGTAATAGATGTATCAAAGATGGCAAGATAAATGTAAAATAGTTTGCCCTTTTGCAGGGGATAAACTGTCGACAATTATGTCAACTCTTTCTTAAGGTTTTCAAAGGCCTCTTGGCATTGAGCCATTCACTCATAGTGAACTCCTTTCTTAAGCAAGTGTTGCATAAGCTATAACTTATCCATAAGCCTAGTGATAAACCTACGAATAAGCTATAATATACCTTGTAATCCTTGAAGCACTTTAAGGTTGGTACGAATTGCTAATTTGTATATGGCCTTAACCTTATTAGGATGGACATGTATCCCTACTTCAAATACTATAAATCCAAGCATCTTTTTGGTCTTAACACCGAAGACACATTTCTTAGGACTAAGCTTAAGCTTGTATTTGAGGCATCATTTAAGCACAAGATCTAAGTCATAGCATGGTTATTAGCTATCGTGGACTTCATGGCTATGTCATCTACATAATTGTTAAGCAAACCTAGAATGTAATCACTAAAGATATAGGTCATGGCTCTCTAGTATGTCACTTTGGCATTCTTAAGGCCAAAGGGCATTATGGTATAACAAAAGGTACCCCATGGGGTCATAAAGTTTGTGCTAAGTTGGTGCTATGGGTTGATCCTAATTTGGTTATATCCCAAGAATCCATCCATAAAGGATGACAAGGCATATTTGGCTGTAGTATTGATAAGTTGATCAATACTAGGCAAAGGCAAGGCATCCTTGACATTAGCTTTATTTAGATCTTGAAAATCAATGCAAATACAAATGCTCCCATTTTTCTTAGAAACTACCACTATGTTGGATACCCATTCTACATAGTCTATAGCCCTAATGAAACTAGCTTGGTAGAGCTTTGATATTTCATCATGAATCTCTAAGGCCAAATCAAGTTTAATTTTGTGCACTTTTTACTTAACTGGTCTAATGCTAGGGTCTAGTATGATGTTGTGTTGAACTAGATCTGAGTCTAGGCTTAGCATATCTTCATATGACTAGAAAAATGACTTAATGTTGCTTTGTAAAACCTTGGTAATGTCTTGAGCATATTGAGGTTCCAATGAGGATCTAGTTTAAGGAATTTCTCCTTACCACTGTGTGTTGTGAGAGGAACCTCAAGTAGAGAGTCTTCAGTTATGTTGCCTACCTCTAAGTCAAGGGTTTTGACTATGTTTTTGGGCCTTTGTAGAGGTTTCTCTATTGAGGCTATGTGGTCTATAAGATTCTCAGGCTTAAGATCTAGGCAATCAGGGTTGATACACTATTCAACATCACCATGAGGTCCATGTAGATACAAAGGCAAGCAAATTTGCTCCTAGGTACTCATACTTTTTTCTTGCATGTTAACTGAAAGCATATTAAGTATCACCTGGATAAAAGTAAATAAATAATGCTAAAATGTTATAAAATTATGCAAACACATGCAAATCTAATGCAATCAAGACCATCCAAGGTCATCAATGAGGTAAGGATAATTTGACAAAGTGCAATAAAGGCCAACAAAGGTCAAGTAAATGTCAAACCAAGGGAAACATAAGGAATAAGGCTATGAATGGTCAATAAAGTTCACAATTTCACCAATTTTAAGCCTTAGTAGGCCATGATGCCAGTTTAGAGTCTTGGTAGATTGTGGTGCCAGTTTAAGGCCTTAGTGAGCCATGGTCATATGGTATCAAATGGTGGGCAGGAAAGATCAAACCCCACTATTTGATACCATTTAAAGGCCAAACAAAGGAAAATAAAGCTATAAAAATACAAATAAAGAAAAAATAAGGCTTTATAAAGGCCATAAAATATCAACAAGGTCAATCAAGATCACATAAGTCCAAAAACAAGCCAAAACATTACATAATAAGGTAAAAATCAAGCACAACAGTCTATATATGGTAAAATTTGACTAATATAGATAAAAATGGTTAGTTTTTTCTAGTTTTAGGCCTTAGTGAGCCATGGTTTGAGGCTACAAGGCTATTAGGTGAGTTTAGGCATATATCAAGGTTGTCTAGACCCAAAAACCAAGTGTTTTGAGCCTTCCATACGGAGCTCAATGTGAAAATAGGGACCCTTATTATGGAAGCAAAGAAAAATAGGTTTTGACATGCCCAAAGGTCCAAATTCGAGTTTCTAGAATCTTCCCAAGGTAGCATAAGGTCAGATCCATCAAAATTGGGTACTCTATAGGTCTATAAAGGTTAAAAGTAGGTTTTGAAGCATTTTCCCCACTATTTCCACACTAGGGGAGTTACTCTAGCATGGAAGAAGTTGGAATCCTAGATCTAGGCCAATTTGGATCACAATCAAGCATGCATGTTACTTCTAGAGTTGCCAGGGCTAAAGGCTATGTCTCCATGTTGAAATTTGGTAGTTTTAAGTCCTCTCAAGTGTTTTTTGAGCTTCCCCCCATTTTACCATGCTGGGGATGGAGAGATCAACATGGAAAACTAGAGGGAACCACTTTTTGACCACTTGGGATTAGTCTTATAAAGTATAAGGGCTCTAATGGCTACTGGCAAGGTTCTAGAGTGCATGGAAGGTCATTTAATGTCAATTTGAGGTGTTTAGGAGTCCTAAACAAGTTTCCCCTTGAGCTTCCACATTTGGGATACTATCCTTAGTGTGGAAAAAGGGGTCCCTAATGTGGAAGAACCATGCATCTCAAATCTAGGTCAATTTTAACCTGAATCGACTATGCATGTCAACCTCCCAGGCTATCGAGGTAGAGGACTAGTGTTTCATGTGAAGTTTTGGTTATTTTGGATATTTCTAAGTATTTTTCAAACTTCCCCCACTTTTCAATGCTGGGACTATAATTCTCAATGTGGAAAACTAGGGGGAGTCACTTTTGGCCTTTTGACATCAGTTTTTTAAAGTTTGAAGGCTCCAGAGGATGTCAGCAGGGTCCTAGAGCACATGGAAGTTCAGTTAATGTTGTTTTTAGGTATTTATAGATCCCAAATAAGTATTACCATTCATTTTCATTCTAGGCAGCATGAATGGGGGAATCCCTAATGTGAAAACACCATAAAACTTAGACCTAGCCCAATTTTTAACTTTAATTAATCATGCATGTGTGCTTCCTAGGTTTCTAGGATTGAAGACTAGGGTTTGGAGTCAAAATTGATTAGTTTTTAGGTTTCCCAAGAGGTTTTTAAGCTTTCCCCTATTTTTCCAAGTTGGGAATAGTATGCCTAGCATTGAAAACTAGGGAGAAATAGCTTTTTTCCTTTTTGCATCATTTTTTATCATGCATGTAGGTCCTTGAGGTTGCTAATGACTATTATTAATGTTTGGTATCAAGATTTTAATGTTTTAAAGGTTGATGAGTGTTTTTTGATGTTCCCCANACTTTTGGTTATGCATGCAAGCTTTTAGGGTTGCCAGGGTCAATTTCAGATATTTGATATTGAAATTTGATCATTTCATGGGTCATTAGGTAATTTTTGGCCTTTCTCCCTTTTTTCATGTTGGGGTTTCCATGATCAGAATTGAAAATTAGGGGGAAGGAATTTTTAACCTTTTATGATCATTCTAGGTATGCATGAGTGTCCACAGAGTTGTTGGTGTTTTCCATCAGTGTCTAAGGTCAAAATTTGATTGTTCTGAGGGCTGTGAGCAGGTTTGTCAAGCTTCCCCCCTTTCATCCAAACTAAGGATGGAAGGCTTAGTATGGAAGAGGTATCCCCCAACCAAGAAAGTTAGATCAAGGCTAGATCGATAGTCAATTGACCATGCATGTCAACTCTAGGGTTATGAGGGTTGACAGTCAATGTTGGGTGTTAAGAGCCACCAGTTTAGAGGCTTCTAAGTGCCTCATGTAGTCTCCCCTTTTTTCTTCCATGCTATTCATCATGGCCCTAGTGTGGATGAGAGGGGGATGGTAGTTGTATGCCATATTTGACCACTTTCAAGGCTTTCGGAAGCTCTAGAGGACTCTAGCAAGGTCCAGGGGTCACCAGGCATTAAGAAATGGTCATTAGGTAATTGATTTAGGTTATTGTTTGCTTCCCCCCATCTGTCCATGCTAAGGATGAGAGGTTGAGCATGGAAGAAGCCTCGCCTAGTGTAGAAAACACCAAATCCCATATTTTGACCAATTTTGGCTAGTTTTGACTAGGTTTGGTGGGGTTTTGAGGCTGTTAGAGATGCTTGGAGGAGTTCTAGGTCATGTGGAGCCCATCTTGGGGTCAAACTTGTGCTAGGTGGGTGATGGGGGATAAGAGTGGGTGTTACCCCCCTTCTTCCACATTAGGCACTACTACCCCAACATGGAAACCCATGGTGTTTAGCTTTGTTCATGTCTCACCCACTTTTGGAAACCCAGGGTTGAAAAAGGTTAGTTTGGGTTAACAAAAATAGCAAAATATTTGTATTTTGATGGCTTTGTGAACTAGGAGTCATGTTTCCATGTTGGGCATGGTATTCCTAGCATGGATGCATGGGGGTTAAGGTTACCATAAGGTTTTTTAAGTGTTAAATTAGGAAAAAGCTTAGCGTTAATGTAATTTTTGGTCAAAAGAGAAGGCACAAGGTGGGGTCCATAATCCAAAAATTTAAAAGTTTGACAAGTTGTTTTCCCCCAAAACCAACATGAACTAGACTTTCCCCCCTTTGCACTTTAGTGCACTTGGAGTTATGGTGCATTGAATTAGTAGTTGGGGTTTCAATGTGTGTGTTTAGATTTTAGATGTGATTTTATTATGAAATCTCACAAGTTTTCATCACAATTACCATTTCATACTAATAGAACATTGGAGGAGAGCTTTGGTGGAGTTTCTTGTGGTAGAAGCAATCTGACTTCAATGTGAAGCCTTCCATCCTTCCAATAGTCAACGTAGAACCTTCATCCTTCTCCTTTTCTAGCTACTTCAACATTGAGCCTACCATGGCCCCAAAGCAACGTGGAGGAAAGAGTAGGAACCTTGTGATCTAAAAGGTGGATGAATGTGCCCAAGAGCTATAAGAAGTACCCAGGACCATCTCCATTTATGCTTCTTCTATTGCTGCTCCAAGGTAGGCAATTCTACATATTTTTGCCTTTATTTTCTATGGTTTTTCTAGTTTTGCTTTCCATGTCTTGGAGCAATTTTTTCTAGATCTAATTTGGTGGAGGGATTAAAATGGAATTTTTATGAAATCCCACCTCCTATTTTGGCCATTTCCACATGGATCCATGGTCGTTTCATTACTTTAGCTTTTGTAGAGTTGATTTTGAAAATAAGGCTTGTTGTTTCATGCTTTTTTTCCCAAAATTTGGGTGTGTGGCCATTTTTTTCAAATCTAGACCTCAAGATTTATTAAAATTAAGTTTCTAAAAAATCCTACCCCATTATTTTGGTGTAAATTTTAATGGATTTCAATGGTTTTTGAAATCCAATTTTTGAGGTTTTTCAAGTTTTATCATGAAAAGCAAGCAAGGTTGTGTATTTTTTTCCAAAGAAAACAAATGCACATTTGTGAATTGAAGGTTATGAGTTCATAGCCCTTTTTGAAGGCTTTCTAATAGATGTTGTCTCATTTAATTTGGATTCATAATGATGAAGTTATGGTTGTTTTCCTAACATTTCATAGTTAGGTTGTTTGTGCCACTTTTGTAATTTCATGTAATTTTGTGAATTTTTTTCTGAGGAAACAACAAAGGTTTTGGTTTTTTTCTAGTTATGGCTATGTACACTTTGGCTTCAGGTTTTTAATAAAGGTAGAATCACTCTAATTGAACTTAAAATGAATTTTCTAAGAATTTTTTACTAAGCATGTGTAATAAGGATGGTTGTGCGTTTTCATATTATTGTCCAAATTGATGAATTTTCGTACATAAATGGTAAATATTTTGAATTTTTTCTAAGCATATGTATGTAGGGCTCTATTTAAGCTTTCAAAAGGTGCTAAAATCATTACAATCAGAGCTTAAACAATATTTTGGTGAATATTTTACCAACCCTATGTGAAAAGTGGTAAATGTTGATGGCTATGGTTTTGGCTAAATTTTTTCATGTTTTATGTATATATGGCTATACTTTTATAGTTTTAATGGTCATGGCTATAAGGTTCATAATTTCAGGATTCTTTTCATGGTGAAATCACTAAAATCAAAGCTCAAATGAACTTTTGATAAATTTTTTGGCTATGGCAAAATTATGGTCATAGCACATTACCCATTTAGAAATGGAAGTGGTTGTTATGTATAAATTATTTTTTTCATTTGTCAACATGTAAAACTAATGCTTAATTTTTTTAAGAAGAGTAAAATATTTTTCTATTTTTAGCAAGCCTTTACTATGGCTATATGATTTTTTCTAAGTTTATGATGCTTTTTCTAAATTTTGTGAATAGTTTAGGTATTTTTTCCAAATTTATGCATGATTTGCATAATTTAGATGTTTTTTCTAAACTTATGTTGCTTTTTCTAAATTTATGCATAATGTAGATGCTATTTTCTAAATTTATGCATAACTTGCACATTTTTTCCAAATTTGTGCATAATTTAGATGCTTTTTCTAAATTTATATATAATTTAGACTAAGTCTTAGTTTTGTGCTATAATATTTTGGCTGTAAAGGCTATAAAACATGGTAACAATGTTTTTATGGAATTTCTTAAGCTAATTTAGGATAAACATCTTAGAGTTTTTTAAAGAGGCTAATTTCACCTTCGACTAGATGTTTTGTCTAAATTTCCTAAGTGTTTCCATAATGTAAGGCTACACAAGGTTGTAATAATTTTTTCTTACAGAATTACTTAACTAATTTAGAAAAACACTTTAGAGCTTTTTACATAGGCTAATTTCACCTTCGACTAGATGCTTTGTCTAAATTTTCTAAGTAATTTTAATAGGTCTCAATGTTTTTTTGCTTTGCTTCATGCAAGGTCTTTTTGAGGCTTGTCCTTATCATAGTTGAGCTGGTTGGTTTCTTGTGCTACATTGGTCATCCTAAGACTAACACCCCACCACATGACATGCCTTTCAAGAAGCTCTCATTGTGGTTCTAGCTTGGGACAAGGGACTTCCTTGCCTACCTTCTTAAGAACTTCAGTGTGATGTTATGGTCACACTTGTCTATGAATGTAGTCGAGGTTGTTGTGAAGACCCTATTACCTTGATCATCCAACCCAATCACTAAATTCATTACTGACAATCCTCTTATTAAGAATACATGGGAATCAATAGATGCCATAAGTTCACATTATCTTATAGAGATTTGGACGATGCCAAAGTATAGTTAGTATAATATTGATAATACTTTGATGGTGGCACATAGAACCCACATATTATTCTAGAATCTACCTAGCACTATGTATCATTAAACATGGTATTATAATACTTTATATTTTTTGGCTTGACTACCTTCCCTAACTTCATCGATTTTACAACTTCTTGTAGGTACAAGGTCAATGATTATGGTTTAATCATCAATGATCAAATCTTGGTAGTGGCTCAAAGTACTTTGGATGAATTCATCAACAATCGTCAAATCAAAATTAATGTGTACCAACAGTTAAGAGAGGACTTTGATGAATACACCATGAGCTTTAACCATGTATACAATAAGTGTAAGTATGATGGGACGATGCACAACTAGTGGGTAGATGCTAATAGCACATATTAGACCCTTGTGGCTAGGACCTCCACACCAAAGAAGAAAAGGAAAGGTAAACATAAAGGCTATAGTTCTAGTGTTCTTATGGCTATAACTTTGAGTGCTCTGTTGCTTTTCTTGATTATTGAAATTGCTCATGTTGATGCTAAACTTTTTTTATTGCTTTGCATAACCTTTCACCTTGGCTAATGTCATCATACCACTTTCAGGTTCACGTCAAGAGGATACCCTCATCCTAAAGTTTAGTGAGGTGATATCAGCATAGAAGTGGCTAAAGGGATAGATGCTTGGGTACATTCAAGCAAACATCCAACACATAGGTTTGCTCAATGTATTCACAGCACCCATCCCTTCCATTCCTACTGCAGAGATGTTACATGTCATTGACTCCTTCGATGAGAAGGTTGGTCATTTTAGCACCATCATCTGAAGTGTGAAGGTGAACATGGACATAGGTGCTAGCCTCTTTCATGACTTGTTTGGTGTCCCTACTAATAAGGCGAAGGTTCCCACTAGGATAGTAAGGTAATCGGGTCATTGCGATGAAGTTCTAGAGTGGCTTGATGCTAACATGGGCCACTCTAAAATTTCAATGGATAGCTTCACAAACCTTGATGCAAAGGAATCATATTCTTTGTTTAGGTCTCTTGCATTTCCCAAACTATTATTACAAAAGAAGGTAAGCGACCTAGCATAAGGATGGATCTTTAAAAAGGTCCTAATGGAGGACATTAGATTTGACTAGGTGGCTACTTTGGCTATTGGGCTGTAGGAGTAGATCCTTAGACTCCATGTTGATACCTCTACGATAGTCCATATGCACTTTACATTTTTTGCAACTTATCTCAAGAGGTTTTTAGAGTTTTTGGTGGTGTACAGGAATGGGTGATGGGTTTTCCAAGATCCAAGCCAACTTTCTAGGCCTTAGATAAAGTACATTTATCCAATAGTGTAGGCCCAAAACCCATCAAAGGGGATGGATGATATGTTATCCATCACCACTAAGGATCTCAATGTTAGGAAATATGAGTATCTTAATAGTACTATGACAATGAACCTCTTATGTTTCCTATTAGTGTCTAGGATGCCAGACGACAACATATGAAGGTTGAAGGAGTAGCTAGGGAGAAACACAAAATGCCTATGGAGGAGGCATCCCCAGCATTAAACCAACCTACCTCAAACGAGCTTAAGCTTAAGCTTAGATCATCACAGCAAGCAGTTATAGGTATGCTTTGTTTAAATTCGGTTATTTCATGTTTTAAAGTTTATGGATACTTTGTGGTTTCATGTGTTAACCGATTTTCCATGTGCTATGGTTGTAGACAAGCATTAGAATATGGCAACCCAACCTATTTCAAAGGAAAAATAAAGGTGTGTAGAAGAGGCACTCCTAAAGCAACCTATGGTTAAAGGATTTGTTGGTGTAGGTACAAATGATCTAGACATCTTGTTTGGTGAGGCAATACCAGGTACCTCTCCCATCACCATTGTATTGACCTAAATCATCGGCGTGAGGCTAGAATGGGAACAGACACCGAAAGATTGTTGGGCAGCCACAGCTGACCCTACCTTTGCTTGAGGGCAAGCTGGAAAATGGAACGAAGGTAGAGTGCCTTGGATGGTTTGCACGCAAATCAACCAAGGACTTCCCTGAGCGTAAGCTACGGCTAGCGCTGGGGTTATCGTGAACGATGTAAACAGGATGTAAACGGAATGCAAACAGCGACACAAAAATGTAAATAGAGCGTTCTGAATTATAAATAAAGTGCAAACCGAGCTATATTGTAAACAAAGAATAAACCAAAGTAAATAATGTAAATAGGAGGCAATGAACTTTATTGTATTGTTTAATAAAAATGTATGCACTGGTCGAAGTGTAGCTGCACGTGTGGATGGCAGGTCAAGCACTAAGCCCCGGGATGATGTCTGAAGTGACGATGCGATAATGTGATGTGATGAATGTGAGAAATACTTGGATGCCAACAGTCAGATGTGCTGAGCACCCAAGGATTGCCAGTTCTGTAATTTCTCAGAGTTGCCAATGTCTCTAATTTTTGCCTCCAATTTCCCCCCTGATTTATGTGAATTGACAGGGTATTTATAGGGTTGGGCCATGCTCCGGCATGGAATTTCAGAATGGAATCAACGGGTGAGAGATGAGAGGAAAGTGGATTTGGTAACATGTGTCCAATGGACAGTTGTGCTTGGGTTGGATGCATGCTGGCGAGAGTTGGATGTGTGTCGGACAGTTGTGCATGAGTTGGATGTGTGTCGTCAAGCTACGTTCTTGACCAAGTACATTGCATTTTACAATTTATGGGTTATTCAAGCCCATGAAAGTACATTTAATTTAAACATGAGGGCCTAACGTGCCCACATATGTCGATTTACAATGAAATGTACAAGAAGAGAAATTTGACCCCCGTTTGCGTGAAACTTCTTTGTTTCTGAGTCTTTCTGAAATTTTCTGGAATGTTCTGAAAGTTACTGATGCTGATAATTCTCTGTCATTTTCTGAGATATTTCTGGAATTTTTTGAAACTTTGATGAATAGTGTTCATGCGATGAATAGTGTTTTATGTTGATGAATAGTGTTTGACGCAATGAATAGTGTTTCATGCAGTGAATAGTGTTTTATGTAGATGAATAGTATTTGATGCAGTGAATAGTGTTTTATGTTGATGAATAGTGATTACGCATCTTACGCTTTGCAGCATAAGAAAATGTAGCCATAGCGTAATCAACCGAAAACACCTCTTTTAAGGCCCAATTTTGATTTTCTGGAAGTTGCTGATGCTGAGGATCTTCTGCCATTTTCTGAAACTTTTCTGGAATTTTCTGAAACTTCGATGAATAGTGCAGTGAATAGTATTCACGTGATGAATAGTGATTACGCATCTTACGCTCTGCAGCGTAAGAAAATGTAGCCGCAGCGTAATCAACCGAAAACACCTCTTTTAAGGCCCAATTTTGATTTTCTGGAAGTTGCTGATGCTGAGGATCTTCTGCCATTTTCTGAAACTTTTCTGGAATTTTCTGAAACTTCGATGAATAGTGCAGTGAATAGTGTTTTACGCAGTGAATAGTATTCACGCAATGAATAGTGTTTTACGCTGTGAATAGTGATTACGCATCCTTACACTCTGCAGCGTAAGAAAATGTAGCCGCAGCGTAATCAACCGAAAACACCTCTTTTAAGGCCCGAATTTTGATTTTCTGAAGGCTGGGAACCGCTGGGGACCTTGGCAAAGGTCATGGGGGTCCTTATGCTTGATTTTGGTCTGTTTTGACTTAGTTTCGGGGCCCCAAACATTGGTGACGCTAATCCTTACCCTGTGCAGCGTAAACACAACGCGAGCACATTGTACTTAGCCAAAATTGCACTTTTTTACCTTAAAATGGATGATTCTTGATACCGAGACTTGCCGTCATGATTTGTGGGCACCAAGGAGACCTTGCTTGCTCCATGGTGGGCTGCTTGAAGCCATTTCAGAGACTTTGAAGTTGTTTGGAAGTGTTGCCAAAATTTTTATGGTGTTTCAACCATCCTATAGGAGGAAGAGAAGGAGGAGAGGCCAAGTATGCCCATGTCATAATATTTTCATTATATCTTATTGTTTATCTTTTTTTGTCATCCTAACCTTTCAATGATTGTTATGCTTACAGTAATTCCTAAACCACTAGCATAAGCTCCCATCCCTATTTTTCATGTAAAACCATGGGTATAGATTCCAAAAAAAGTGGAGTTCATGCATGGGATGGCTAAAGACATCATTGATTAGTTGCATTAGGTTGCACCTAAGATAGGTAAGGATTTTGTTTTATGTGCTTTAGTCATAGGCTTTGCTTGCATTATGGCTATCTTTGGTTGTGAATTATGTTTTATGGCTGTATTTTATGCTTGTGTAGTGCCTTTTGTGGAGTGGGACCCCATCAAAGACATGAAGATAGAGTCCTTGCCTAAGCTTTCCTTTGATGTATCTAGTATGCCCGTGAAGTTGTATGAGACTACTACTGATTTAGCAATGTCATGTGCAAAAACTTCATGAGAGCTAGAGAGGCCCAATGAATCCCTATGGGAGGAAGTTATGGCCTTAAGGAAAA
>MNCI01010304.1:79474-92910 GCA_015680685.1 Gnetum montanum
TCCTTCATCATCTAGAGGAAGGCATTCCCCATCTACCCTTGGAAGTAATGGAGTCAAAATCCCCATAGGTTTGATACATTTTATGTTTAAGTCATGATTTTGACTATGGGTTACTAATTGGCTATATGTTGTTGCATTCTAGGCCTTAAGAGACATTGGCAACCCCAGCGATGAGGGTGGGAATGACCCATGACTTCCTCCTCTAGATTCAACTCAATAGCCTCCTTTAGTTTAGTTTCTTAACTATTTGTTTTTGTTTTTATGTTGATGGCTATGATTAGCCAAGACTATGTTTTAGATGGTTTTTATTCTTTGACTTTCTTGCCACACATTGTGGCCATGACTATGTATGTTACAGACATTTTAACTTTAAATTTAAATTTTGGTTTTATTTTTGGCTATATGTATCTATAGTAGTAGTAAACATTGTAAATGTTGTAAACATTGAGAATGGCTATGTTGAAGCTTTGGTTATAACATTAAATGGCTAACTGATAGAAAGAAGTGTAATAAAAAACAAGATGTTTGCTAGTTTTAGGCCATCATAGGCATAGGTTATATTGCACGATTGTGACTACGTTACCAGTTTAAGACCATGGTGGGCCATAATGCTAGTTTAAAGTCTTAGTGGATTGGATTGTATGATTATCTTTACTAGTTTAAGGCCATGTTCGACCATAATGTCAGTTTAAAGTCTTAGCGAACTATAATACCAGTTTAACATCTTAGTGGATGGGGTTTTAAAAAAGACATGTATTTAGGAAGCTTTTTCGATGTTTATAACATAATAAAGAAAGGTTGTAGAAAGCAGGTAAAAATGCTAATGAACTTAGGCTATGTTCATAAAGAGTAAAACAAAAAATGCATAAAAAGATATATTTAACTACAAAAGAAAAGTAAGGCTACATGGCTATCAATGCATTTGGTCATAGGGACATGGAAAGATGAAGGTAAAATTCACTTGTGTAGATTCTTCCTAGTCTTTGCAAGATTAGGACGTGAGTAAGGCCTACTATGCATAAGCTTATATTTACCATCCCATTTTCTTACAATGTCAAAATGGAGTTCATCCCATAATATAACCCATTTCTCATCATTATCATCGTTGGCTTTCTAGGGTTGTTATTTTTCATGGTTGGAAGCTTCTTCTTGAAGCTCCACTTCGGGCCCCTACTCTATGTCTACATTATTGATAGCTAGGGGAAGTGTGTTATCATCATGAATGATGATTTCACCTTCCTCATAAGGGAGGTGAATTTATTGACGGATGGAGAAGGACACAGCTCATAATTAAGCCAACCAAGGTCTTCCTAAGATCAGGTTGAATCCTAGTGTTTCTTCCATCACCAAGAAATTGGTGGTTGTGAGGAATTGCTCCCTAGCTACAAAATCCAAGGAGATAGACCCCTTGACAACAACTCTTGATCCATTGAAGGACTTTAGAGCTATGGTGGTTGTAGGTTATATTTGCTTAGTTAAGCCTAAGTGTTCCAACGATGGTGCATGGGATGATGTTGGTCTTAATTCCATCATCAACATGCACCTAATGTATTTTAAATTGTCCTATGTGTATGGTTATGAATAAATGTGCTATAGTTACTTCTTCATTTTCAGGATTAACCTTAATTTCACTATAACAAAATGTTAAGGGTGTTAACTTCTCCTACCTTGGTGAGGAAGGAATCATCACTGCATGGATGGATTCCTTGTTAGTGGGGATATCCTCACTAATAGGGATGAAGGTCAACATTTTAACTAGCACATCATGATGTGTGGTAGAAGTCATGATCGGGTCATATAAGCTTAGAGTTATGTTTTTTTGCTTGAGGAATTACCTAACTTGGTTGATTGCACTGAGGAAGTTTTTATCGTTGGGTGTGGACTTATCACCTTGGCTGTGCTTTACATCCTCCATGCATCCCAAAATCTAAACTTCAGCTTTAGGTTGTGGCTATTGAGGCTCTTCCTTGCTGTTTTGGTTATGGGCATTGGTGTCCTCTTGTGGCTTGTTGGTTGAATGGGTTGGGGCAAAGGAGGTCATGGGTATATTCGAAATGGAAGTGGGCTTCGGTGGATCCACTTCCTTTCGTGCCTTTTTTTGCTTGTCTCCATTGTTATTAGGCTTTTGCTTATGCTTCTTTCTTTATTTGGCTAAATTTTTTTGGTTGTCAACCATTGGCTATGAGGAAGAGGTAGTAGCATTGGCCACCATAGGGGGTCATTACACTATTGGTTGGGCTATGGTTGTTTGGGTTGTATTAGGTTGGGAAATCCTAATGACAAAAGGTTCCATTGGGGGAACTTATCATGATACTCTTATGACAAAAGGAGTTCTTGAGTTGTGGGAAGTTGAAGAAGCCTTTTCATCATAGAGGGGTACTTAAATCACAAATGGTTCTCTTGTAGGTCTTCAATTGTCATCAATATTGGATGCTGAAATAGCATAGGGGCTATCATTAGCATTCAATAAGTCTTTTTAAACCTACATCAACTAGTTTTATAGTTGAATTGGGTTGGAAGAATCTAAGACTAGCTCCCCCCTATCTATCATCCTTTGCAAGTCATCCTTTAGCACAAGATAGAAGTCTATGTCATGACCAAGAAATTGATGATAATGGTAGAAGTAGCCTAGCTTGAAGTATATGGGTAATTGAGGATCATCCTTCATACCTAAGTGGGATCTTTAGCTATTTCAAATAGTCACTTGTGTTTCTTTAGAGTAGCTTTGGTCATTCATTTGTGTTGCATGTGCCTACTTTTTAATAGTTGGTCTAGCAACTCAGATGGTTTTAATGGCAACATAGTGTATTTAGACTTTTCCTTCCTTTTGAAGTTTGTTTTAGTTGTTGTCAATGTAGTGGCCCCAAAGGTTGATGGTTGGTTATTACGATAATTGGTGAGGGCCTTGGGTGGATTGACCTTCAACCCTTGGTTCATAGACTTTGTTTCTTTTGTCACAGTTGTTACAGTCATGTTGTTTTATTTGCTCTTTTCTTTGTCTCTTCAAGTGTGTTGGTTTTTATATGTTATATAGGTTGGATCATGACTGGCCTCTATAGCATCCTTTACATTTTTAGTTTAGACTTTAGACTTGATCAAGTCATTAACTACTTTCTTAAATATGGCTAACATGTGAACTTCAACTATAGGCTTTAGTATTTCATTTAGTAGTCCATTCCATCACTGGATGAACTTCTGTATAGGTTCTAAGGACCCCTACTTGACCTTCATGAGTTGGTCAAGTGTTGTGTTAGGCTTCAAGTTATACTTGAAGTGGTTGACAAATTAGGCTACTAAGTCCTCTAAAGAGGATATGGATCCCCTAGGCAATGTGTGATACCAATCAAGTGCTTTGCCAGTCAAAGAAATAGGAAAAATCCTCATGATGGTATGAGGCCATGGATGCAAGAGTAAAAATTTAGATCAAAATGTAATAAGGTGAGCATTAAGGTCACCTTCTCTGTTATATTTGCTAAATTAGAGAATAGGGACACCAGGAGGAAGTGTCAGGGGTGGGACTATTGGTCTTATGGGATCATCCTAGTAGAAATCCATAATCTTGATAGTTTGTGAAGTAGAGGCTTTAAGCCTCTTCAACTCCTTTGTTAGGTCTTCGATCAATTGGAAAGCTTAATCTAGGCCTTGTGGTGGCCTTATTGGTTATGGGGTTTGTACATAAAGTTGTAGAATTTGTTGTAAGACTTGTGGCCTCACTATGGATTGTAAGATGGAAGAAAGAGGTTGTGTCATAGTCATAACTTGTGGGCCAAACCAAGAAAAAGATGTTTGTGTTGGTATGTGAGGCACAAATGGGATAAAGAAGGTGTGTGATCCCTATGTTGCTTGGGGTTCCATGGTAGATCCCACATGAGTAGTTAACAGATTTGTGGTGGTAAAAACCACCATTGATGGTTTTATATATCAAGACTACATTACAAATGACATTGATGTGTTATAGTTTGTTGTTTGTGGCATTGGCTGAGTTTGATGTATGGCTATAACTAGTGTGGGATCCATCATAGTAGGGTAGGAAGGAATGGAAGATGGTGGCACCATGCCCATGGAGAAAAAAATGCATTAGAAGAAGGTGTTATGACCTTGGGGAGTGCTTGTTGGAATAGTCCTCCCAGGATGCTTTCAAGCTTAGATTTTGCCTTAAATTCATCCTCTTCTTCTTCTTCTTCTTGTTCCTCAGAGTTATGCTTGTCATCTTTCTCTTCCATGGCAATTAATTGGACTAGGATGCTAGCATAGATGTCATTAATGAGAATTTGGTCATATGGGAAAGGGATGTACTCCTTCCGACTCCTGTGTGTGAGTTCAAACTCCCTCTGGGCCTTTGCTTCAATATGTGGAATAATGGAAATCTCACACCTTCTAACTTAACGTTGATGAGGGGGAAGGCTAAAAACCAAAGTGCAAAGTTTGGGCTTTTGTACTAAAAATTGGTTTTAGTAGGATGTCAATTCTCTCAGCTTGGAAAAATGAGAGGAAGCTAACTTCTAGAAGTTTGGTAATTTTCAAAAGGGTTGCACTACCCACTTTAGAAACTAAAAGAAAATTGGCAGCAAAAAGCAAAAGGATGGAAAAACTTCAACGCTATCCTTGAAGGAAAAATTCACAGCAAGTGTTATGAAAAGTCACCACCCAACCATTTGCAACTTCCACGTTGTAGTTTTGGTCACTTGGGGGGGGGGGGGGGGTGTTGTGTGTGTGTGTAAAGCCAACTTCTGGAAGTTGAATGGCTTCTAGAAAGATTAAACCATCCACTTTAAAAACTAGAGAAATTGGCTGAAATATTTCACAGTAAGTGTCATGAAATTTCAGCACCTAAACCTCTTGTAACTTCCATGTTGAGGTTTTTTCTAACAAGGGATTTTGGTAGCTAAGGGAGATAGGGAAATGCACTAAAAAAATAAATGCTGGCTTTAGGAATTCACAGAAACTGCTGTAAAAATTTCAAAGTCCAAACACCTACCAATCCCACGTTGGATTTTGGGAGTAGAGGGAAATGAATTGCAGTGTTGATTATGAGGTAGATTTGAAGGTTTTGGTTGCAAAAATCAAGGAAAGCTTGCAAATGGCAACATTGGCAATGGAAAAGAATAGATTTGGTCATAGAATTTGGGTGAAGGCCCTCCTTCTAGCGCTAACAAAAAATATTGCGACTAAAAACCTTGGTCACTAGAAAATCGAAGATCATCAGTATAATAGTTCCTTAACCCACAAATCCTGAGGGCCTTTGTAAGAAAAAAATGGGATTTGAGGTGTCTTGGCTAGTTCAATAGATCAACCAGGGACTTATAGAAATGTAAAGCATGGTAATAAAATGAAATGAAATGTGAACCTTATAACATATTTGAAATAATGCACAAATAATAAACAAATATATTTCATACACAAAACCCAAAACTTAAAACTTTATTAAGAAAGAATAACGTGTAAGTTCAAGAAATATATACAAATGGTTCCTAGATGAGCAAAAAGAGGGTTCACTTATGTAGGAGTTCAAAGCCCATTAGAGTTGATGTAATTTGCTCCAAGATTTAGATGCTAAGCCACTCTTGATGCTATCGAACCTCCTCCTTCATTGCAACCTTAGATCTACAAGTTGGTTCAATGCTAGGGGGTGAGACAAGTGGAAAATTTGAATGCTAGATTATCCACACTAGGGTTTGAGAATTCCAAAAGTGAGTGTTGACACCAAAAATCCACAAATCTTAAGAGGATTGTGCTTCCACTATGGGGTTTAAGAGGATGCAAACATGGGAGATTGTAAGAATCCTTAAGTGCTTGAAAATGTCCCAAGTGTGGAATTATTACGTGAAAATGTATGTATGCTTAGTGTCAAAAGAGTGAAAAAAAATTGTTGAATAGTGTAAAGCATTGAAAAATTATGAAATTTTGCTGCAATTTTTGAAAATTGCTCAACCTATAAATGGTGTTTGATGTTAGCTTTTATAGGTTCTTTAGGCCATGAATGGAGCTACAAAATGATTATGAAATGGCTACAAATTGGCTATAAATTAGATGTCAAATTTAAGTGAGATGGATGCCCAAATTTGAGGGGTTACTATACATAGTAATTACTTCTCCCATGGTAATTTTGTTTACTATAAACAACAACCAAGTGATAAATCATATTCTTTTTGGCTTGGATATCAGATATATGATAGTAGAGCCTTGATATTGAATACCCAATATCAGGGCCCAAGAAGTAATGTTGAATATTCAATATCGCAGGATGCGTGCCAACTTATAAATTAACACTTGGACACATTGTTTGGGCATAAGTTTTATCATAGCATAGCAAAGATCTTAAAATTTATTTTCTCTAGAGTTAGATTATTTTCCCAAGTGCTCATAGTAGGAGTCATTGAGTGTTCAAATCTGTATTTGAGCATTGTTATACCTAAGCAAGGTAGTGTGTGTGGCAATAAAGACAAGATTTCTAATAAATCTTATAGCACTTTGGCTGGATTAAATGTTTTATTTATGCATTTAATGTTTTATGAAATTTTATTTAATGCTTTCAAGTAATTAAAATAAATTAAAATAAGTTAAGTTAGCTAGGCTAAATAGTAATAAATTAAGCACACAAGTATAATTACTTCGAGCATGTGCATGATGCTTTGTAATCCCAGTAACGCTTAACGTTTGGTAACCCAAAAATGTTATACATGTTTAGAATGTGTACAAAAAGTGGGACTGGATGCTTATGTTAGGATAGTTAGTTATTAATTAGCAATCAAATTAGTTAAATTGGTTAATAAATTGAGTTTCAACTTGTTATTAATCATAGGAGAATAAAATATAAAATAATAAAAATCATGTGCCCCAATTACACTTAACCATATAACTAAGCTTCAAAAGTGTAGTTGGGAAGACATTGCCATGATTAGATTTCACTTCCTTAAACTAGCATACTTAGAAACTTAAGATCTGCAAAATTCAACTAGATTGCACATGAACACTTGTAATTCATATGGTTGGGTGTAGGGTATAGTCATTTCTCATCACCAAGGCACACCTTCCACGTTGGAGATGAATCTCCCACACTGAGATCTCCACCATGCTTGCTGAAGTGGCTGGTCAATGTTGAATTGCATGAAGTGTTGAAATCTGGCTATTGTGGCTTCCACATTGGGGGATGCAATTTTCAACACTGGGAATGAAAATTCCACACTGGGGAAAAAATTCCACACTAAGGATGGAAGATTTTCATGCTATGCATGTAGTATCCACGTTGAAGGAAGGGAAGTTTTTTAAAACCCCATCCTTCCATGTTGGGAGTAGGTGAGATTTACCCCCTACATGTGTTTCCATCATAGAAAAGTGTATAGACTTTTTTCACTTGGGGAATGATGCTTTGATCACTTATGATTCATTTTTCAATCCCAAAAGTATAAAGTATGTGAAATTACCCACTGTGGATTACAATCTTCACATTTACAATGAAGTTTTGCCTTGGGTTTCATGGGGTGAAAGCTTCATGATGAAGATTGGCTATAACATGTAAATTTTTGTGGTGTTTCAGGTATCATTGGTGTAGCAAGCTATTCCTTCCCTTTTGTAGAGTTTTCATATGAGGCATGGAAAGCAAAGGGTTTTTCTTGATTCTTTATTTTCCTTAAAACATTTTTTCATTTCCAAAAAATGAGCTAAGGAATGTTAACTGGAAATTGCATATTCATAGCAGTGCATGCTTAGGCAGAGAAAGTAGTGACTTTGTTAGGCCTCACCACTACGTTTAGGTGATAAGTTGAATTTTGAAGTATGCTCTCTTTGCCTTGGTGAAATCACTGTGCTTCTTGTGATCTACTTTGTAGCACTATTATATCCATTATTTCTTTGCTTCTGAGTTCACATGCATCAAGGTCTTCATTAGTTTTTTCTCCATATATGATAAGTCGAGGTCCTCTACAATGGCCTCAACTCAGTAGGATATGCTAATATCCTTGATTTTAACTAACACATATTCTTGTCAGTTGTTCCAAAATAGGTATGTATTCCCCATGTACCATTCTTCATTGTTGGAAAGAATAGGCCACATGGGAGACCCCTAAAGTTATGTATGAACTTTCTCTGGTGCTAGCTCTAAGAAGGATCTAAAGTTCAGCTTCTAAAGAATTGAACTCCAAACCTCCTTGGTCCTTATCTTTTCTAGTTATAAAGTCAAATTTTTGGTCATTACGATATCATATTAATGATGTCATTGATACAATGTCATAATCCATGTTACATCATCATTGATACGATGTCTTGAGATGTGTGTAGCCCTATAAATACCAATACCTGGGTGCACAATCAAAAACTTTTCATTAGCACACTTAGGAAAACTCTTATAGTTTTATTTTGTAGTTGTAATAGAAGTGAATGCCCACATTGTGGTGTTTAGTACTTGAAAGGCATCTTTATTCAAGTGAATGTACTTGGACATAGTTCATGAACTAAAATAAAGATCAAGATTTCTTTCCATCATTACAACATCCACATAGTTTTATTTGCTTAGCATAATTTTTATTATTTTCTTAGCTTAACACTTTACTTTTCAAAGCACTTTATTTTACACATCATTAGTAAGTAGAATGGATACAACTAGTTTTGAGTGCTAAGTGTGACTATCTGGTAATCCAGTAGTAGTGTTGCATAGTTCACCTAATAGTAATTCCAGTTGGTAATCCCAATGATGGCAACACAAGTTCAAGGAGTGTATAGTAGACCAAGACTGAATGTCATCACATTAGTCTAAGATAGGTTTATGTTTTGTTAGTTAACTAAACATAGAAGTTATTCAATCATGTTTACTTTAGGAGCACTTAAGGGCCTTACAACATTAGTTAATCATACGCCTTACTAAGAGCTAAACCATATGCTTAAAATTTACTAAATCAAAGTGGGAAGATAGTGATCACGAACTTAACATCAACCCTTAGCACAATTACATTTTCCATCTATAGATTATGATCTGGTTGCACATGAGCACTCATGACTTGTATTATAGAGTGTTGGATGCTCCATTGCTCATCATTGGTGTCATTGTTGGGGATGTGTTAATTTATGCTTGAGAGTTGATCTTACATAGTTCATTATATCACAAGATAGAAAAGCTTATTTTTGATATTCTTAATCAATATTACTAACACACACATATAAGTAAGCATCAACATTATAACATGACTTCAACATAGAAAGAAAATATGTCACTTGCCAAAGAACTTTAGAAAAGACATGACAGAAAATATGATAATGAGGACTAGAGTGCACCAATGCAAATAAGAGTTTCATATGCTTACAATCATCCATACTATCCTGAATTCATATTCATCCTTCACCAAGATGAATAATTCAAATGAAGGAATATGTAGGGCAACATAATCCTACCATTAGAATGCTCCATACCACTAATGTTTCAAGAAGCCCTCAAGAAGACCAACTTGAGTCATGAACAGGAAGGATACTGAGTCACAAAGGACATAACTAGGTTATACCAGCCTATAGAGGCTCAAGAAAAAAGGGATGTTATTATGAAACCTTAGCATGAATAAGAGAAGGGAAAGAAATTCCCTTAGACATTTTTCCTAGAGGAAATTAAAGATACCTTACTTCAAGCTAATAAATTCGATCAATTTCAAAGATCCCACTCTCACACACTAGTTATACACATTGAAGCTCATGTCAACATAAAACTAAAGTCAACTCTTGCAAAGGACCTTGGGAGAAATGCAAAAGACTCAAGACATAGGTAGAGCTTAAAGCCTAAAGCTTCTAATGAGTTGCAAGAGAATGAATCAAGGAGTCATCAAAAGAGAATCAATTGGCACTATTCTCCAACTTCCTACACCTCCTTATGCTCATCTATAGAGTCTAACAAGAAGGAACATCGATACAGAGACCATGACAAGGACAAACCAAGGGATGGTGAGAAACATGAGTATAGAAGAATATATCATGATAGTGAAGAGGATGATTATGAATGAATAAGAGAAAGGGTTAGACATGAAGAAAGGGAGCATTGTGAACATAGAAGGAATCACCACTACAATAGAGCCTACAAACATGATCACTATGAAGAACTCCTATTGGCCACTTTCAATATGATAAACATTAGGGAAGCAATCTACATTCCAATAAGGGAAATAAGAAACAGCCACATTAAGCAAGTAGCCATGAATAACATGCCTAGATTTGAGGGTGGATACAATGTAGAACCACAATGCTACCTTTAAGAATTTCATGGTGTTTGTGCACTTCAAAACATTGAAAGTGATTATTAGAAACTAAAGTTGTTCCCAAGGATACTCATTAAGAAGGAAAAAAGCTGGTACAAATCCTTAGAACCAGAATCAATTCAAAGATGAAGTACCATGTTGGAACTCTTCAATGATAAATATCAAACTTACTTATGAGTGTCAAACTTAAGAAAGAAACTCTAAGGATGCAAGTAGGAGACACAAAAATCCCTTAATGTAGCAATGGATAGATACTATTCCTTATTGCATAGATACCTAGGCCATAGATTCTCATAGAAGGAACAACTAAGGCACATAGTAGATGGGTTAAGGAACAAAACTAGAGAGACCCTTGGAGTTTATACCCAAGCATGACTATTAGAGATGATCATCAATCGAATTCAAAAATTAATTGATCAAGTAGTGAAAGAGGAAGGAGAACTCAAGAAGAGAAAGTTAGCTGAAGAGTATAACCAAGATCTATCAATAAGAAAATGTAATGTGCAAATTTGTGACAAACAAGAGAATGAAACCTTGAAAAATTTTATCTAGAAAAAGAATCTATATATCCAAAAATCAGTGAATGATATAGTAATTAAGGTAGAGAAAATTTGGGATTCAATGGATGAAAAATTTGCTACAGCCTTAAAGATCATGGAAGAGAAGACTGAACAAGCACTCAATAAAGGTAAGGAAAGAAAGAAGAAAATAGATTATGGATAGGAAGGTTATAAGAATAAAGGAAAAGTTGCTACCATTGAAGGGTATTAACTCTTGTTTAGAGGAAGAGGAAGCATGCAAGGTGTGCTAGTATGAACATCCTAATGGATGTTGCCCTATTATGGCCCACTTGCAAGAATTTAGGGTATATGCACTCAATCTAAGCTTTGTGAAAAAGCATATGCCCAGAAGGCTACCTTATCCTTAAGGTAATATAAGGCAACCTTTCCAGCCAACATATTATCCAAGTGGAGCATACCCACAATCACAAGAGCAATACTAGTAGTAGTGGTAGCAACCATAGACATGGGTAATGTCACAACTGAGGCAATAGTATCCATATAGGTCGCTAGACCCTTGTGGATATTATGTTTAGCATCTAATATCTCTAGGAAATACTTTAGTTCAAACTTCATCTCCTTATTATCCACTAGAATACTATAGGCCTACTGCTCCAAGGATGAATCACAGTCATTATGCACATCTTCCAGTAGTTGGCCTATCAAATCTCCCTTTCAATTCTTTGCCATAAATGCCAAAAATTGTCATGCAAGGGGAACTATCCTCAAAATCCCAGTAAAATAATGCTACAAGGGAAATCCACACTCAAGAGGAGGTAGTAATAAGGGACACTTGATCCACAAAATGTCTATTCTTTAGAATGAGTCCAGAGAAAGTCCAAAATATGGGGACTCCATCTAAGTCAACCCCATCTAGTTACACATCTTTAAGAAGTAGAATGCTTCCAAATTCTTTAGAATCTAACTTGATTACTATCATGCTTATCCAAACAATCACACATTGGATAAAGGCAGAAGCACTTCCCTAGAAAATAATAGACTTAGGAAGTTCCTTAGTGTACATTCAAATAGCATATCATAAACCATGCAAGGCCCTACTTGATTCTAGATCAAGGGTGAACCTGATATCATAAGATATGTATAAGGCCTGGAATCTACCACCATTAAAGAAAAGTAACATTCAACTAGAGCTTGTAGACTAGTCGATCATAGTTTTACTAGGATAGATGGATGATGTGATCACTACTATTAGTGGTTGGTCCTATCTTGTTGATTTTTTTGTCATTCATGTGGGTAAAAACAAGGGTGAGTTCCCTATTATTATGGTAGGAGCTTGGCTTAGCACTATATATGCTAAGTTTGATATTAGAAACTTATCCTTGAAAATTTCTAAGGAAGATGAAGTCGAAATCATTCAAAGATGCAGAGTTCCATGTATCATGTATAGTGATAATGGGTGCAATTGCATGTAGAAAATATGGATAGTTAAATAGGAAAAGAATACAACATGTACAAAATGTGTTGAAGAGATGTGTGTGTAGAGATGCCTATATGTAGAAGCCACTAATTAAGAAAACACCCAATGGCTTATTACAAATGGATAAACTAAGTCAAAAATATACATGGAACAAACAACTCAAATTATAAGTGCCTATGTAGAAGAAACATATAAGGTAGAGAAATTAAGAAGAAGACACTTCTATCCACATTCATGTCAAGAAGAGGAGATTGAATGGGGATATCTCGAGATCCCAAATAAGGTTGAACCAAAATCATTAGAATTAAAGGTCATATTGGTAGCACTAGAATATACTTTCCTAAACAATAAAAAGTTGATCATCATTAATGCTAACTTGGATAAAGAAAAAAAAAAGAATATTGGAGGTGGTCAATAAATGGCCAATGATGTTTGCCTAGTCTTATGATGAAATAACTAGCATTCATCCTCAAATTTGTAACATCAAATATACATGGACCTAGCTATTAAGCCATGATGCTAACCATAGAGAAGGTTGAATCCAAAGCTTAAGGAAATAATCAACTGAGAATTGGAAAAGTTACTAAAGTTAGGATTCATTTATCCCATTATAGTCAGCGAATGGGTCAGTCCTTTGGTAATTGTTCCAAAGAATGTAGACAAGTGGAGAGTATGTATCAATTTCTAATTGATGAACTCTATAACATTCAAGGATTTTTTTCCATTGTCATTTGTTGAAAAAGTCTTGGACACTATTGCAGGACATTAGTACTATAATTTTCTTGATGGATATAGCAGATACAACCATATTTGCATTACACTAGAAGATCAAGAAAAGGCAACATTCACTAGTTCTTGGGGAATATTCACTTACAAGAAAATGCCTTTCGATCTTTGCAATGCACCTGCTACCTTTTAGCAATTAATACTAAGTATTTCCAAAAATAGATAGTAATGGCGTAGAAGTATTTATGAATGATTTTTCAACCTATGGTTTGGACATCAAACAAGCACTAGATTTTTTATAGCAAGTACTAAAAATATGTGTAAAGGAAAATCTAAAGCTCAATTAGCAAAAAAGCCATTTCAGGGTCCAAGATGGTATCGTATTAGAACATAAAGTATCATAGAAAAGAATTGAGGTAGATCTTGAAAAGATCGGAGTCATATAGAACATCATCCAAAGGCCACAAACTATTAAAGATG
>MNCI01010305.1:11647-36141 GCA_015680685.1 Gnetum montanum
ACAGGTCCGCCCAATGATGTGAAAATAATCTCAGAAATCTAAACTTAATGGTGGCGATCCCGGATCTGCGACACCCTCGACTCAGATCTTGCATCAACACAGATCTGCAAGCATAGCCATGCAGATGCAGCCCACCAACCTTAGGGCTTTGGAAGAGTGGAAGATCGTTCTCACTGCAGATCGATTGCCATTGCCACCTGTAACACACGCGCTGTCGTCCGCGCGTCACCGGTTGCTCAGAGCTCTGCTCGTCGTTCACGTCCGTGCTTCACTTGCCGCGCACGCCTGCACAGCGAGAGAAGGCTGCCCGCTACAGTGCTGGGAAAAAAATTCAAAATTTTTTCAACGCATCAAAGTGAATCGTCTGTTGTCGGCTCTCCATACATCTTGAAGTTTGAACCCCAAAGTTAGTCAAAATACCTAAGAGGAAAATGTGTGATGCATTATTCCTTCATGATTCATAGAATAAATATGGTCCACACAAGAAAATTGGAATAATAGTACTAACTAAGGCAAAATTGTTGGAAATTTTCCCTCACCATACAACACGTACATAGCATAATCAACATTTTATTTTTATCGTTACCAATTTTAGTAATGCTATGTAGAACTGAACCATCATGACCACTCTTTCTAACATAGAAATTCAATCCCTATATATATAGTTGAAGTAACATCCTATGCGTTATCAAAAATAACAATCTCTTATAAACACAAAAGCTAACCTATGTTATACTTTGATAATTTAACATATAAATTCCATTGATAAAATAAATTAACTTAAAATCTTAAGGCATGTGACATCATAATGCTTATAAAGTCTTAATAGGAGAAATTTAATCATAAGCATTATAAAACCAAACTTAGATTTGAAAAAAAATATGTGTTTAAAGTTCCATATTCAAAGTTATACTTTTAATTTGATTAGGAACTCTAATTTAATTACAGAACATAATAGTTTCTAAATCTTTCATTCAACTTTCAAATCAACAAGCTCTAAATTCCATACTTTCCTACCAACATTATCTACACCAAAACATATAGGAATGAATAGAAACCTTCTAGTAAAGTAAATACCTTGGTGCACCTAGAGCAACTAGAGAATATAGCCCAATTACATGAAATTTTAGTTCAAATCTAAATGTTAAAAATGTAACCAAATCATGATGTTAAACTAAAATGTTAAGTGAGATAGCTATCCATGATTATACTAGGAATAGACTTTTCTTAAGAACTATTAGAAAAAGACCTCACCTATATTGGGTTTATTATCTATTTTAGTACTAATCCTTATGGTCTATCTATTTCCTAACATCTAGAATCATGAATTCATAGTTTGTACCTATGTGAACAATCACAAGCAATGTGGATTAAGTACTAGTCCTAAATCCAAGAGGTATCACATGTATCTAACTTAAAACTTAAAATACATTGTGAGCTAGACCCTTTATAATGCTTATTCAATCTCACAAATTAACATTTGATTAATGGAAAGTATCCATTAACAACATGAACAAGTCTAGGGAGTCATAGCTAGGCTATCTACAAATCCTATCAATTATCCATAGTTTAGTTTTAAAAAATTTACTAAAAGAAGTTACTAAAAATGTCAAAATCACAAAATTTGTAAATACCACAACTCATGCTTTAGCTATGATCAAGACCACAACCTTTCTACAAGTTGTGGTGAATACTAAAATTGAAAGAATGCATATTGCAACTTATGGTAAGGGGCTTTTACAAGATTAGAACTCGTGGTTGATCATGGTCAAGACCACAACTCGTGATTTGATCATGGTTGAGACCATGATATCATCATAATTCATTGTTCTTATTAGAAATCCTACAAAAAGTTGTGGTAAATTGAAACACCACTATAAACACATTATGAAATTCACTAGAGAAGGAGAAAGCTAGAATGAAGACAAAATTGCATAAAAATTCACTAGAAAGCATATTGAAATCTAGATAATAATAGAAAATATAACAATTATAGATTTTAAGACATGCATAATCATTTTGAAATAAGAAACATTAGATATATATGAAAACATATTAATGATTTAGATTTGTTTACTCTACCTTGCCAATAAGTTTTAGGCTCACATGGGTAAGAGTGCTTTGCAAAAACAAGGTTTCAAAGCTTCATGAGATGGATCCACTAGGGAGGCTCCAAGGATCTCCAATGTTAAGAAACTATTTTATATTAATGTTAAGGCATGATTTGAATTTTATATCCACAAAGTCTCTCACCAACTAGTCACATGTAAGTATAATTCCAAAACATGAATGATTCACATGTAATTATGGGTTATGATCCCTAAATTTGAGGTTACTTCCAAGATATCATTAATTTAACATGATATGAGATAAAGAAAGATTTTAAAAAGCCCAAATAAAATATCACATGTTTTTAAAATAAGATATGATATCTCATATAACTCAAATTACATGATTTAAATATAATTCCAAAATGTTATATTACTACATAATAACATGAACCACCATATGTCTAACTTGTTCATAGTAGGAAAATCTAAGGATTAGTAAATAACAAGTGAATCAATAATTTAAAATAGGATAATAACAAGAATGATAATAACTCAATTATCAAAAGGAAGGTTAAGAGTTCAAACCTCAATATCAAAATAACATTAGAACATGAATGTTAAATAAAAGATCATTAGATCAAATCCATATAACGCACAAAATGGTAATATAAGACTATAGCAAATAGACCATAGTTATGGACTTAAACATATAACAAGTGATACAAAAATTACAAGAGAAGGTAAACCATGAAAAGAGAAGATCAACAAAGATCAAGGGTTAGGAACATAGGGTGTTACACTTTCCTTCCCTAACATCTTCCCCATGAAGCATTAATTAACAAGATCTTCCTTTTAGAACATGAAAGAAAAGGCATATCTTTCTCTTTTTATTTTTTTTAATTCAATCTATGTCTTAATAAGGTTGTAGCACCATTACATAGCTCTAAACTCTTTCCCTAGTTGAATCTCCATGACATTGTAAACTTTACGAATCTATCCTTTTTCTAAATGATAGATTCTTCCTTATTATTATTTAATAATTTATGAGATACTACTTTAACATGATCACATTTTTGCAATAAAAGTATATGTGCTTGGCTTTTAGGTTGAGGGTAGGTTCAATAAATCTTGTAGAATGCAAAATATACAAGTCCTCAAGTGATCAACAAGATCATTTGAGGTGCTTCACATCCTTTTTCAAGGTTCATAGATCCAAAGTTAAACTATTTCATACATAATGTTTTCGGCCTTCTAGCACTGAAATTTTCGATCGGTATAGTTTCTGGCACTAGAATAAGAGCCTCCACCTAAATTCTTCATCCAAACTCATTTACCCATCCTTTGCATTATTTTTGCCATTACTTGTCAACGTATTTGAGACATTAAAATATGATTTGGGTTTTCCCAAGACACCAATGTGTAGAGCTTAAATTATTGTTTGGGTTTTCCCAAAACACCAATGTGTAGAGCATAAACCAATTTTTGGGTTTTCCCAAAACATCAACATGTGGATCATAAACCAATCTTTTGGTTTTCCCTAAACACCAATGTGTAGAGCATAAACTAGTTTTTGGGTTTTCCCAAAACACCAATGTGTAGAGCATAAACCATTTTTTGGGTTTTCCCAAAACTCCAATGTATAGAGCATAAGCTAGTTTTAACCTTAAACCAAATTATCTTGTCCTTGTTTTCATAATGCAATTTGCAGCAGTGAATAGATTTCCTACTACTTGAAATTGCAACAAAATCAATCTTTATGATGGAAATACATAGCCCCAACCCCATGTTATCAGTAGTTTGAAAAATTAATTTTCGCTGCTTTTACCTCTTACATCTGCAAGTTTTATATTATTTATTTGTAGTTGCAGAATACATTGGTTTTCTTGTCTCTTGCACCTACACTTTAAAAATTTTTCTACATTTCACTGCATGCATTGAAGCATAATTTCAATTTCTCCAATGTAGTTAAATGATAGAAATTTTTTGAAAATTTTTAATTTTTAATTTTTCATTGCAATTGTAGTCAATACGTTAGAGTTTCATGTGTTGAAATTCTTAATATGTTGACACCTTATAAGTTTGCTTAAATACAATGGCATCTTAACAAGCTAAGATTTTTCGTGAGTTACCTTTTTACGTTTCAAAAGTTATCTTAACATATTTTGCAAGTTAGTTTAATGCATTTTATAAGCTATCTTATATGTTGAGATTTTTACAACTTGGAACTCTCACACATTAAAGTTCATAAGTTAGGATTTTTACATGTTAGTCTCATAAATTTTATGCCTTTCATTGTTCCACAATTTTACCCCACAACATAATACACATCACCTCCAACCAAGAATCTCTCTGTATCTATGATTCCAAGGATCCTGCTATGGTAGAATGTAGGCAATCCCTTTAATAGATGGAATTGGATCCACCTTACACAAACATAAATGAAGAATATTATAACTTTGTTTATGCTAAGATTCAAGCTATCCTTCCCATCCCGTGCATAGAATCATAGTATAAATAATAATTAGAAATTATTCACTAAAACAAGAAGTAATATATTTCCTCCTCTTATGACCATATCAAGATAATAGATTTCCATACACGTATGCTAGCACAACTAGTAGAAATGGAGGAAGATAGTAAGGAAAATGGCTTAGACTAAAACCAAGAGGAATAGGATGAGTTTGGAGTAGAGTATGAACCAAACATATTCATAGGGAACCCCTTACAACATTCGGTTCATGAGATGACCATTCCTAACTCGACACCTTCTATCTCCTCTATAGATCAAATTCCTAAGTCTACGTCTTCATTCCCTACCATGTTCACCTCAACACTCATTTTAGTGAAGCACCAAACTTAGTCAGCATTTCATTTTGCATCCTTGTTCTAAACAATGTTGTTCACTACCTAACTTTGTTCTACGTGACCATCGCTAGTGGTATATATCATATCACCTCCTTTCATCATACCAGTGGGACCCTCTTCGTGATTCTAGGCTTTACAAACCTCTCATAGCTGCTTTTTTTCCTTCATCCCTCATATCCCAACTCAAACATCCTTATCACTATTTAATCTCCTTATGAAAGTGGTCATGCAACCTCTCCCATCTATACTGATGCCCATAGCATGACCCTAAGCCACCCAACATCCTTCTCAACCATTAGTACATACACCATAGCCTACAAGGATACCCCAAGGCTTGGATCAAGTCTTTCAAATGATCCAAGACCCTACCAAAGAGCTACATAAGCTTAAAGCTAGCACAAAAAAATGGTGAAGGTTATTGATTTCTACTAGGATGATTCCATAAGCCATGTTGTTCCTCAAATAACCTTACCCATGGATATTCCTATCCCAAGCTTTAGCAAATACAATGATAAAGAGGATCCTAATGCACATATGATCACCTTCCACTCTGAGTGCCTCTTATTGTAAGCTTGGCCTCACATAATACTATGGATTTTCCCTATGTTCCTCAAGGAAAAGGCTTTAGATTAGTATCAAATATTTCCTAGAGGTTCCATTTGTTTCCTTGAAGACTTAATAAGCCAATTTGTTAACTACTTTAGTTACAACTTGAAACTAGATACAACATTTGACCAACTTATGAAGGTAAGACAAGGGCCACTTGAACCTATCCAAAGGCTCATTCAGAGATGGAATTCAATGCTCAATGAAATTATAGAGCCTGTCTCTAAAATCCACCTTTTTTCTATCTTTAATGAAGCAATCAATAACTTCATTAATTCAAAGCTCTACTACTTAGAGACCCGATGACTAAGTTAAGCCTTTTCACAAACCAAGAACATTAAGGAGGTAGTCAAGGCTAGTAATGATCCAGCCTATGTGGCCTATAATAACCAACACATGAGGAGGGATAGGGAGAAAACTAAGTAAGAACAAACAATCGTGGTTGCAATATCCAAAGATACAAAATAAGCAAAAAGGTAGAGATTACCACCATGCAACACATCTTCTAACTCATCTCGACCTTCTACTTCATATGCTCTCAACCAACCAAGATCAAATTTTGAGCAAAAAGACTGATTAAAATATACTATGTTGCCTATGAATCCCTTGGAGCTTTTAGAAATGTTGCTTAAAGATAATCATATACAACATAAGAAACTATCTGAGGAAGCTTGTAAGAGATACAAGTGTCTTTTTTGACATAGCTAGAGACCCAACGTAGCAATCAAAGAAGATCCAAAACTACCAAAGAACTTTAGCTAGATAGGTTTTTCCATTATCATCAAATGGTTGGTCATGATACTGATTTCTACCCAGCCTTGAAGAATGACCTGTAGAAGATGATTGACCATGGAGAGCTAGTGTTGAACAAGTCAAACTCTCCAAATGCCAACTATAACTCTGACACTGTATCCTCATTCACAATAACCAAATGGTTTGATCCTCCAAGGGAACCATTTGTTATCAAGGTATCACCTCAACCTTAGAACATAAAGCCTTAAACCCCCTTTATCATCAAGTTACCACCACCACAAATCCCTAAGAAGCCTTTTTTTCATATGTGTACCATATTTAGTAACATCAACACCATAACCCAAATGAAGTGTTACCAATCCTTCTAAGGCTAAGGAACCATTTATTATTAGGATCCCTCCACCTTTAGAAAGAAAACCCATAACAACCTGTGACCAAATCCTACCTATATTATTCAACAACTCAATCATTAACAAAAGACCATCATCATAATGGTGACAAAAACAACCTATCACCAAACTAGCAACTAAGCCCACTGAAGGTAGCTAACAACAAAAGGGTTAGAAACATGTTGACCCACTAAATCCTACACCAAGATTAGCTATACATATGGACAAGGGGCCCAAGCAACATACACCAATACATAAGCCAAAAATTCTAGGAAGAATGGAGAAAATTATGACCACCAAGGTTGAAGGATCACACACTAAGAAAAAGAATTTCCTTGCAACAATGGAATAAGTCAAATAGTCCCTCAAACAAAAGAGCACGTCACTAAACTTATACAACCTAGTCATGACCTCTCTTGCTCATAGAAATGCACTAGCTTAAACATTGACTTTTATCCCCATGAGTGAAGACCTACCTACAAACAAAGAGTTCATCCACTCTATCATTAAGTAAACTTTACTTAGGGAAAATGGACATCAATCCATGCTCAACTTTCATGAAAGTGAGGTGAAGATTGATTCACAAAATGGAGAATTTCTATCTACTCCTCCTTATTATAATACATGTTAGTAGGTACAAGGTTCATCATGTTCATGTGGATGATGGGATGATAACCAATGTGATACCATACACCATCATTGAGAAACTAGGCTTAATTGAAAACATTCAAGAAACCTCTACCTCAACACTTAAGTCATTTAATGGGTCTTGAGTAGCAATTTGAGGTTCTATTTCCTTGGATTTCATAGCTAGAGAACAATTTCCCACATCTGCCAACTTTCTAGTGGTTGAAGAGATACTCAGTTTTAACTTGATCCTAGGAAGGCCATGGTTGGCTAAGCTTCGAGTGGTCTCATCTTCTATGCATCAGGAGATTCACTTACAATACAAGAATGGTGAAATCATCATTCGTGAGGACATTAAGTTTCTATAATTAGTCAACAATGCAACATTGATCGAGGTTCAAAAGTGGAGTTTCAAGAGGAAACTCTTGGAACTTGAGCTGGTGCTGATGACAACAACAATGATAATGACAATGTTAGCAACTCCAACTTTAAAACCTTAAACAATCAACAAAAAAACCTACTGATAGCCTCGTCGAATGGGAAGAATGATCAAACTAGAATTGCACAAAGGAAGCCCCTTTATTTATCAAGGATCAAGCAACAAATACATCATGGACACTTGACCCCTTCTTTAGTTAATAGTCATTTGTTCATCTCACAACCTTATGTCATGTTTCATTGTTTTTTTATCCTTATATTCTCTTTTGAGGTTATCTCATACTTGCTAGACAAGTGTGGCCACAACCTACTAAGGTCTAAAATTGGCAAGAACATGGCCCACTAAGGTCTAAAACTAGTAACAATGGCCTACTAGGGCCTAAAAGTGGTGGCCTACTAGGGCCTAAGATTGGTGAATATATGGCCTCCTCTTCTTTTCATTATTTATGGATTATGACCAATTTACATCATGGCAACATTTACAGTGTTTACTTTAACATTTCTTTCTTTCTTTTACAACTTTAATACACTAGTTTTACTTTTTGGTCTTGTATTTCATTTTTTTCTTAGCTAGTGGTCTCCTTTTACCATTTAATTTTGCATAAAAATATAAAACATAGAAAACTACAAAACATATAAGACATTAAAATTCAAAACTAAAATAATAGCAATAGTCACACTATGTGACAATAGCAAGAAAGCCATAGTTGCATTATGTAACATACAATAATAAAAATAATAAATGGTCTTTATGGCTATGATAGCTAGAAACAACTATAACAATGTGACAATATAACAAAGCCATAACATGTCCAACAATGGCCAAAAACTAAGTCATAAAGAGAAGGAAGATAATCATCATCAACATCAATGGCAACCACCATCATAGCCTAGGGTCTATAAACATAAAAAAATGAATATTAAAATAAGTTAACATCAAAACCAAGATTACAATATAAAATAAAACCAAAAAAATTTTAACTTATAACCAAAAATGCCCATACTAGTAGCCATAATCACAGTATGTGATGAAATAATAACAACCAAACTATAATAGTAGTCATAGTTGCATAGTCCAACAAGATAACAATTAAATAATATACTACCTAAGGCTATGATCACCAATAACAAGATTAATAATATAACAATAGAACAATATAGCATCATAGGCTAAACAACCATCCTAAAACTAAGCCATGGGAGAAGGAAGTGTTTCTTAGCAAAA
This sequence comes from Gnetum montanum, assembly GCA_015680685.1. Lineage (NCBI taxonomy): Eukaryota > Viridiplantae > Streptophyta > Gnetopsida > Gnetales > Gnetaceae > Gnetum > Gnetum montanum. The sequence continues at coordinate 20,602 of MNCI01010305.1, forward strand.
TTTTAATTTGCCTTCAAAATTTTAGAATTGCATGATACAAAAAAGATCTTAGCAACAAAAAATTTATGTTTAGGATAATTATATTATAGGAGTTGTAGATGAGAAATTTTATCATACCACTTTTAAAAAAAAAGAAGCTTAGTGTATTGGGCTAATTGTAATTGCAATTGCTAATGATACTATGGAAAGAAGAAAAGCCTGGTACTCTTATTGGATTATTGTGGGTCATTTTTGTTACCATAGTTGGTTTGTCTGCTTTTATGCAGATGCTACAAAAGCACAATTAGCATGGCCCTCTGGGACTTAGGCTAACTAGATACCACTATCTTACCATGATTATGTACTACTATAAGAAAAGGCCAAGATATATTTTATTTAAAGAAAACTTAAAAACCTCATAAGTAAGCCATGTAACAAATGAGTACCTGCCTATGCCTTGTTTCCACCTTTAAAATAATAAAAAAAGGGTTATGGAGGCCACGTGGCTTGCAATCTCATCAAGGGCCATGCCAGCTAAGGGCCACATAGCCCCATAGTTGGAGCAGATCTACCACCTCACCAAGGGCACCACCATATTTCACCATGCCTACAAGCCACTACCATGTTCCATCCCTCCCTACATCACTATAGCATCGCTGAAACCACTAAAACCCTTGGCACCACCACATACCACTACTCTGTGAGCCCCTTGCACTCTTGCTACTACTATGTGGGCTTGTTAGGGGCCACACATGCCCTACAATAGGTTGTGTAGCTCCAATCTGTCACCACGTGACTTCCTAGCACCACACTACAGCTAACCCTCCCCATAGCACCATCTGTGCCCTCCGCCTACTTTCAAACTACTGCCAAAGAAACCTTTGCCCCCCTCTGCCACTTCAATTTTGAGATGAATCAAACACCAAGCCCAAAATTTTTCTACAATTTCAAACCCTACTAAAACTAAGTTCCAAAGATTCCTAAAAGTGATCTTTACCTTCATACATTAATAAATTAAGCTACATGTGCTACCCAACATATATGCCAATGTATCTAGAGTGCAATTAAAAATTTTCACTCTAAACTTGACTATACATTAACAAATTAAGCTACATATGTTGGCCAACTTATCTAGAATGGAATTAGACAATTCCATTCTAAACATGACTATACATTGACAAATTAAGCTACATATGTTGACCAACATATATGCCCATGTATCTAGAATGGAATTAGAAAATTCCATTCCAAACTTGACTATACGTTAACAAATTAAGCTACATATGTTGGCCAATGTATATGCCAACGTATCTAGAATGAAATTAGAAAATTCCATTTCAAACTTGACTATTCGTTGACAAATTATGCTACATATGTTGGCCAACGTATATGCCAACATATTTAGAATGGAATTAGAAAATTCCATTCCAAACTTGACTATACATTGATAAATTTAGCTACATACATTGGCTAATGTATATGCCAACGTATCTAGAGTGGAATTAGAAACTTTCATTTCAAACTTAACTACACATTGATAAATTAAGCTATATATGTTGGCCAACACATGGGCTAGCGTAGGAGTAATGGAATTAAAAACTTCCATTCCAAACTTGCCTATACGTTGTTCCAATGTATAAACCAATGTAGAAGACAAAATGGAAAAGTTTCTAAGTACTAAAAATCCACCCAAATAAGCTTATACATTGAGGATTTAGTGTGCACATGTTGGTAATGCCAATTTTAACTTTGTAATTATTTTGGCAACAAAAACAAAAATACTATTTTGGTATCTTATAACATGTTTCACAAGATCTTTTCATTGTTTTATGAGATTTTTAGTTATTTTAATAATTGGTACTAGCTTTTTTGCTTATTTTAATAATTTACAAAATATTTTCTTTATATTTTCACTTATTTTAACAATTTACGAGTGGTTGGCACCAGATTTTCACCTATTTTGGTAACTTATAGCTTATTTTCATTAGATTTTTATTTATATTAATCATAGAATAACCAAAATAACCAAAAAATGAAAAAAATACAAATAAGTGATACTATTTTAAACCTTATTTTACATTTTTTTCACCTTAAGCTACCTTATTTGGCTTTACTTTTTATCTTTTTATTATCATGTTTTAACCTTGTTTAACCATGGTTTTCCTCATTGTGTTCTTGTTTTACCTAGTTTCACCTTGTTATGACCTTATTTTGGCCTTTTTTAGCACAATTCTACTATGTTTTGGCCTTACTTTTCCTCATTTTGCTCTATTATTACAACTATTGTGCATTATTTTAATATTATTTCATTATTTCATCATGTAGATTGCACTTGATGTGCTTATGTTGACATGCAGGATTAAGCTAAAAGAAGGAGGAAGCAATTTGACTAGCCTTGGAGCTTAAAAAAGTCCTTCTTGTGATGTTGTTTGATCAAATGAACTTGAACACTTGAACCAAAAGCTTGTAAACCTTTAACCATCTAGTCTTAATGTTATACAATGATCTAATTACTTGTAACCTTAAAACCAAAAACATCATAGGAGGGTTTCTCAGTTGAATTCCCCATTTCAAACCATAATGGTAAGGAGAAAACATCAAAAACTAAGTTCTTCACTTGAACCTTGATTTGCCCAAGATAATCCTCTACATGGAAACATGAAAACCTTTGTGTGATCTTGATTACATTTAACATTGACATATTTCTTTTTAGTATTTTTGACCTTTTGTTTGTAGGTTTGAATGAGAATGTAACATTGGTGGACCTCACAGTGTACAACAAGCGAGCCTGTGTGACCTCTTATTTTTTTCTTATCTCTTTTTGGCACCTCAAAGTACTATAAATTTTGTATAAATCTATGAAACAAAGTAAACATTTCTCATGTGTTACCAACATCAGCTTATATTCTACTTATTATCTCATGTGGTCTTATGCAATCTCTTGTAATCACATGTAGTCTTTGACTTATTCTCTTGTCCTCTTAGAGTTGTGCTTGTAGGATGAAGCTCAAAGTCATCATGAAGATGCACAACTCATCATAACAATGAGTTACCATGCGACCTTGATACACTAGGTTCGGTTATCTTGTACTATTATGTTAACAGTGCTTGCCTCACATCACTTCTTTTGACCCTCTTGAGACATAACTCCATAGTTGAATTACAACCTTCCTTACCTTGATAACAATGAATACCTATGTTTGATATTCATGCACCATGACCATGTGACATCTCCTTTAACATACTCCACCATCAAGTTAGTTGAATGTAATACATCTCATTCAATCAAAAAACAAAATAAATTTTGGCCTTAACAATGAACCCAATGAAGGTTTCACTCCTTGAAAAAGAAAAAAAAAAGAAAAAATGTGGAAACAAATTTCCAAGAAAGCCAAAAGTCCAATGTAGCTTAAAGCTAATCAAATCAACGACTCTAAAACAAAGGACCTAAGTGGTAAAAGAAGCCTAAGGATAGAGTGTTGGTTCCTCTAAGATATTATCGAGTGATTAGTAGTTCGAGCATGAAGCATGAAGACCTTTTCACTTGGTACACATGCCACTAGCATGCCATAACCATGATGTTAACATTTTGAATTTCTTGTTAGCTCATGTAACCATTCCTTGATAACCAATATAGCCTTTATCATATCTCAAACTCATAACATTCCATTGTGACCTTATTTCACCATCGTGAGCACTCCTCGGCACAGTTTGACAACTATGGAATCAGGTGTGAACATGAAGCATTGGTGATGAAATTATGGTAGTGTTTTGCATTCTTTGTTGATGTCTCTCAGGTCAATCCTCCAACCATTAACAAAGAGGGGCCAATGAAACACACCAAAGAAAATTTACATTTTGCATAAAAAGCCTCAAAGCAAAGAATTTGTATTGTAATTTAATGGGAATTTAAAGGCAAAAATAAATTCCTATTTGCCCATTAAAAATCCTATCCCATGCCCTTATTCTTGCAAAATTTTAGACATTCCTTTAATGTGTGAAATTGAATTTACAGCCCACAATGTTGGAATTTCATTTATGCCAATGTGCGGAGCATAATATGCTAATACATTGCCAAATTTTGGTAGCAAAACCCAAAAACGTTGCTGGCATACATGTTGGAATTTGGACCATGAAAATAGCCTAAATGTACCATTAAATTTGGCAAGAAAAGTTAAAAACGTTGGTGGTTAATATGCTACAATTTTTAAGTTGTGAAAGTGCCAAATACGTTGGTATTTTATGCCTAAAAATGCCAAAAACATTGGTATATCATAAGTTGTAGATTTTGGCCAACAAAAGCTTTCAAAATATTGCAAGATTTGTCAGAAATCATGGTAGAACTAACTAGCAAGAAATCATGACATTCATAGCCTATTTAAGCGAAAGTTTGCATCTTTTGAAAATTTTTTGGATAATTTTACTTTCATCCAAACTAGAGACTTTTGGAGCAGAGAGAAAATTTTAAAGTGCATAACCATTTTCAACTAGTGCAAATCATTGAAGTAGAGAGAACCAATGAAATGAAAAGTTCAAGAATAGATTTTTGCAGATACGGTAGCAAAAGACACCCTACGATCTACATCAAAGCTTAAAGGCATTCTTGTATTTCTTGGGTTTACAAAGTCCATAATCTGTATTTTCTGAATCTTTATCTCCAACATTTTCTTTTACAGAGATTAATATCAAAGTTTGCAATTTTAGCTTGTTTTGCAATATTTTCTCTATCTCCCCATTCTTGTTTTCTCACTACACCTAACAATTAAAATGGTTGTTTGCATTTATTTTTTAACATTCGGTAATAAATATACAAGTCCTTAAGCGATCAACAAGACCATTTGAGGTGCTCTAGATTCTTTTTCAAGGGTCATGGATCCAAAGTTAAATTATTTCATATGGAAATTTTTGGCCTTTCAGCACCAAAATTTTCCATCATTACAATCCCTTTTTCTAATTTTTCTTAGAAGAGATCTATTGTACACTGTCATCCATCTATCATGTTCAACCCATAATGCAACATACAAGATTCATCATAGTTTGTTATATCAAAAGCTAATAAATGTTATTTAATAATTGGCCTTAGGCCCTTAAGAAACATTTTAGCACATGCTTTGTCATTCCTTATAATGTGTGCAACATATTTAGTTTGTTCACAAAGCTTGTTATCATACTCATGAATTGGCATGTCACCATACAATAATTCATAAAACTCATCCTCCTCCTTAAAATATACCTACATTTTCCTCTTGAAATCATTTCAAATCACATTCTCTATAACCTAACCTTTAACTTAAAGTAACTTCCTCCACCAATGACTTACTGTACCTTGAAGTTGATATACTACCAACCTCATTTTTTATGTTGGTGAATAATTCAAAACACCAAAATCTTTCTTTATTTTTTTCATCCACTCATGTGTAATACATGGATAATTAGTTTATTTAAAAATAAGAGGATTTAGCTTCATAACTTCTCTAATTAATTTTAGGTTGTTAGGCTCAACTCCTTGGATTCACCTTGATTACCTCCATTATTAAATAAGTTGACAAGGATTTGGACTAGCATGTGCTACATATCATTGGAGCTTATTCTTTCATTGGCTCTTCCCCTTCTTGGAGGCATCTAAAAAACTAATAAACTTCTATTAGTGATCCAAAACCATGCTCTAATATCTACTTGTTGCACCTCAATAATTTAACTTATATATAAAAACCATTAATAAAATGATTTAACTTAAAATATTAACTAATGTAACTTTATAATATTTATAAAATCTTAGAAGAAGGAATTTAATCATAAACATTATACGACCATACTTAAATTTCATGAAAGAATAACATAGTTAAAGTTTCACATTAAGAGTTTATGCTTAGAAGCCTCATCACAACATCACAATCCTTGATGAAGCTCCAAATGTAAAATATTCCTTAGGACCTCTATTTGGATTATATAACATAAATGGTCTCTAAATCTAATCCAACTTTCAAATTAGCAAGCTTTAAATTCCATCCTTTCCTAAAAACATTGTCTATAATAAAACATGCAAGGATACTTAGAAATCTTCTATTAGAGTACACATCTTGATGCACCTTGACCATCTGAAGATGGGACCCACATGTTGTAAAAAATGTTAGCCAAAATCTAAATGTCTAGAATGTAACTAACTCATGATGTCAAATAGGAATGTTAAGTGAGATAGGTTATTCATGATTATACTATAAATAGAATTTCCTCGAGGACTATTAACATGAGAGCTCACCTATACTAAGTTTACCATCTAGCACTAATCCTTATGGTCAAGCTGTTTCCTACCATCCTAAATCATGAATTCAAAATTTAAACTAATTTAAATAATCATAAGTGATGTGGATCAAGCATTAGTCCTAAATTCAAGAGATATCATTAGTGCCTATCTTGAAACTTGGAAGACATCATGAACCAAACCCTTTACAGTGCTTACCCATTGTCATAGATTAACGTTTAATCAGTGAAAAGTAATCATAGGCAAGATGAATAAGTCTAGATAGTCATAGCCAAGCTCTTCACAAATCCTATTGATTGTCTATATATTAGTTGAAAAGATGCTTGACCATTAAAATTTATTTGAGTAATTATTAGAATGGAAGAAGTTTGCTAGAATATGTTCAAATCACAAAATTTATGAATACCACAACGGTGGTCTAGTTGCAATCAAGACTACAAGCTTACCACAAGTCACTAAACTACTGCCATTAAAAATTTTGCATCCTACAACTTGGGGTTGGATCGTAGTTTAAAATACAACCTTCTCATGAGTTGTAGTGAATATAGTAATTGAAAGAGTGCATATCATAACTTATGGTAAGGATTATATGAAAGACTAAAACTCATGGTCTACACACCAAAAGTTACAATTTCTACCAAAAACCCTATCATAATCATGATGGCATGAAATGTCATTAAAAAAATTGAAAAAAACATTATAAGTAGTAGGTATCCCCTACGCTCAACCATACAAATCACAAGTGTTCACTTGTGATCCAGTCAAACACCATAAACTTAGTTATCCAAGTGGCCAATATTCCTAATTAATAAATTGTGTAGTTGCAAAGTCGTTGTCTTCCTAACTTATATTTGTGTGTTATCAATATATATGGTTAAGTGTGCTTAATACACATGATGTATATTTTTGTAATTATTTTTAATATATATTTCTATCCTAACGACTAGATGATCGAATAGAAGTTTAACAATTAATTATTAAATTAATCAACTAATATAGTAACTAACTATCCTAACATGAAGTAATCATTTCCGCTTGTCGTACACATCCTGAACTAGTGTTAATACTACTAGGTTACCAGGTGACTATTATTGATCATATCAAATATCCACTGCTAGGATTGTCAAGTGTTAACACGTTATGCTCAAAGTGGTCGTACTCACATATTTACAATTAATAACATTAATAATATTAATTACTTAAGTACTAATAGTAATGTAAAATGCAAGTAAATCATAGGATAGTAACGTTAAGCTAGTCTAAGTACTACAATGAATATAGAAAATCTCTATTTTATTATCATCATTCCAATGTGTTTAGGTACATGGGCATTTAGCTAGAACTCCGTACAATCTCTTAGATCCACACTATAGGCACTTAGAGGGAAAATACTCTAACTGTAGGGGAAAAACTACAAGATTTCATCTAAAACTATGATTAAAACATGCCATAAATACAAGGGACACATGTATTTATATAGGCAATGACTACATCAATGTCGAAGTATCTATGTCAATGCATCCTACCATGCATTTATGGGGATACATCGACAGGGCTACATCAATGGGCATGCAAACACAACCTATCTTATTGATGTCTCATGAATACAAAATTCACTAAAGAAGTAGAAAGTTATAACAAAGATAGAATTTCACAAAAGACTCACTAGAAAGAAAATCAAAATCTAGATAATGATGTAAAGCATAATAATTATACATTCCAAAACATGCATAACTGAATCAAATGGAGAAACATTAATTCACATGAAAAAATATTAAGGATCTAGATCTATTTACTCTTACTTGGTAGTAAGTTGTATACTTACGCAGAAAGAAAGCCTCTACAATAGTGTGATTTCAAGGCTCTAATATTAAGAGAAGATCTAGAAAGAAAGAATTAGTAGATGTGCTTTGATGTGAGAGAGAATGTGTGTATGACTTGACTTCTATATTCGTAACTAGAACTTCAAATAGTTTCTAAAAATAACAAAGTCTCTCTCTAGCTAGTCACATTTAAATATAATTCTAAAACATGAATGATTCACATATAATTATGGATCATGATCCACAAATTTGAAGTTAATTCCAAGGCATCGTTGGTTTAACATGATATGAGATAAAGGCAACATTCATGAAGTCTAAATAAAATATCATATGTTTATAAAACAAGTCATGATATCAAATATAACTCAAAATACATGTTTTAAATATAATTCCAAAATAACAAATTATCACATAATAACATGAACTACAATTCATTCAACCTATTAGGAAGAAACACCAAGGATGAGTAAATAATAAGAAAGTAAACCAATAATTCAAAATAGGATAACAATAAGAATAATAATATTTTAGTGACCAAAAGGAAGTTTTAGAGTTCAAACCTCAATACCAAAATAACATTAGAACATGAATGTTAAAAAAGATGGCATACAATCAAATCCATATAAAGCACAAAAGAGGAGTATAAGACTATAGAAAATAAAGCAAAGTTATGGACTAAAATGTATAAAAACTATACAAAAATATCTTAAGAGAAGTTAAATCATGAAAGAAGAAGATTAACAAAGGTTAGGAAAGTGGTAGCGCCAAATTGGCCATATTTCATAATCAAAGAAGTGATAACACAAGGTTGATCACATTTCATCATCATAATCCATGAAGGTAATTTAAATGCATTCAAAGAAAAATATCATATACCAAACTTTTCTTATGTCTAAGAGAATGTCAATTCTCCTAGTTATTCTCTAAAAAAAGAATGTTTTATTGATGCATTTAAAACTCAACTTTGTGATTTGGTCCACAATTAGTTATGCAAAAATTTCTAAGGTAAGAAATCCATTGACTCTTTTAACCTTAGTGTTAGATCATCCTTTGATATTCAAAGCTTTTCAAATAATTCATAGATTAAATTTCTTTAACATACTTACATGAATCATTGGATGTATCTTTGGAGAAGCATAGAGGGATTCATTGGAACCCAAAATAAGTGAAAATAGGTACATCCCAAGATTTATAGAAATTTATATCTCAATAGGTATTTGTAGAAACGCTAATACTTGAAAGGATCCAACATATTCCATCTTCGACAAAGTCCAATCTCCCACTTTAAATATCATCAACCTTTGTTTATTATCTACTTCTTCATATGTTGTACTACCTTATCCAAATACAACAATGTCACCTTAATGTTATTAGACTAAGCCCTCATGAATTCATTAGATTCATGATAATTGAATGTATCACCTCTTCAAAACAAAGCCAAAACTTTTTAAGCATGTTCGACCATGTTTCAATCCTTCTCAATTTTCTCCTTTGCAATTAGATTAGAACCATCAAATAGAAACTTGATTGCCTAATAATGTTCATTTCATATAAGTAAGGGTATCTACTCAACACATTTTCTACACATGGTAGTCATAGCATTCAAGCAAGAATCCAATAACATATAAATCTACATTAACAAGAAATGTTTTATTCTATGTTAGAAAAGATTGCAAACTCATTTGAACTGGTAACTACCCACTTACAATGCATCATATCTTAATTTGGATCCAATCTCTCTCTTCATAATGGTTTTTCAACAAAGTTCCTCTAAGAAACTACCCAAACATTCATCCTTTCTAATTTGGATGTGTTTCCCATTGCATGCCTATCTTGACTTAAATTCCACTAGATTCCCATATTGTAAAAGCACTTCCCCATTTTCTTTCTTTGAGCCATTTGTATCTACCTCAAAAGAATTGAAAAATGAGATAAGTTTAACATCAATTTATTGGTGAAAATCAACTTCTTTTTGTTAAAAAGCTACTGATGCTTCTCATTCTAAACTCTTAGCAATATTGTTTCTTGGTAGGGGCAAAAAATTAATCTTTTGATCTACCACACTTCTCTTCAATAACTTTCATAGTAGCTCACTCAACATAGCATCACTAAACTTCTTTAAAATCATAGTAATCCTTCTACCTAAGTAGACCTCCATGAAAATTTTATCTCATTCTTTAATACTACCAAGAATTTTGCTTGAGCTGGATCTTAACCCATCCTTTTTATCACCAAGCAGACATAACATGTAGGTTCTAAGATCTACTATAAGTTATTATGAGTGCATGAGTTTTTACTACACAAGATGAATCCTTATGCAAGATGTACAAGATGTGGAAATGCAAAGAAACCAAGACTTTTTCTTTTCTTACAACCTCTTGTCCAAGAATTTTTTGGAAGAAATCCATGTCCAAAACTAAGAACTTCAACTTCTTAGTCTACTTGTATATGTGTATTAAAACATTGTTCATCATTTCTACATAAGTGATAATGTGATCACTAGATTACTTGCAACTTGTGATCATGAGAAATCTTTAGAATGAGGTAGTTATGGATGGAACTACATAGATCAAAGAATTCACCTCCTTCTTTGAAATCCTTATTTTCATAATTTACACTAAATAAAGATTAGATCCTTTCATCTTATGATCTCTTTAGACATTCTTTTCTACCATGATTAAACTTTGATAAATTTGCTACATCATCCTTAAATTTTCATTTTGGTTAATTTACTTGATAATGTGATGACTAGATTACTTGCAACTTGTGGTCATGAGAAATCTTTAGAATGAGGTAGTTATAGATGGAGCTACATAGATCAAAGAATTCACCTCCCTCTTTGAAATGCTTATTTTCATAATTTACACTAAACAAAGATTAGATCCTTTCATCTTATGATCTCTTTAGACATTCTTTTCTACCATGATTAAACTTTGATAAATTTGCTACATCATTCTTAAATTTTCATTTCTTCTTTTTGGTTAATTTCCTTGATCATGTGTAATCGAGCATCAAGTTACTACTCAAGTACATTCAACTTATGATTCCCATCCTAGCTTCTCCCATCATTTCTCTTCATTAAACTTCAAGAAAAATCTCTAGCCAAGTGATTTCTTTCATAGATATAACACTTGACTATCATTCATCTTGAAGTATTTGGAGCTATATATCTAAAACATTGTCTCTTATTCTAAAATCTATTTTTCTCTTAAGAAGCTCAATATATTTCTTACCTAGGTGATATGATTAGCTACTTGAAGATACTTGGGTATGTAATTATTTGGGAATAACAAAACCACCACCTCCTTCAAACTTGCTTCCAAACTTTTTACTTCCTTCCTACTACTAATATCCACTCTTCTCAAATCTATCTTTGAATTAATTAAACCACTTGTAACCTAAACTACCTCTTTGGACTCTACTATATTCCTAGTTTCTAGCTCACATTGAACCTATGATTTAATCCTATGTTGGAGGAATTGAAATTTGGTCATCTTGCTAATATTTAAAACTTCTAGCAAAATTGTTTTTATTTATGATTATAATCTTTTAACTTACTTGTCTTCATAATGTCTTTTATTCTCCCCAAAGTCCTATTTGCCAAGTGCCGAGGGTTAAAATTTTCCATTATATCCTTTGAAAACTTCTTCCATATCTTAATAGGCTTCCTAATAATTTCCACCTTTTCTTCCTACACAACTCCCAACCACCAAGTCTTTGTAATGTCTTCCAAAATCTATGCAACAACTTTGACCCTAACCTCTACAAGGTATTCATGTGACTTTAAACATTCTTTAGCTTCATATAGGAAAACATTAATCAACTTATCAACTTGGTCCTTCTTATATACTTTTGGTTCATTTGCTTGAAACTTCATGGTTGGTACATTTGGAACAATCATTCTTGTAGTCAAGGCCTTTCAATGAAGAGCCAATTACGTTTTCAACATTTTTATCTCTATCTATTATGTCTCAAACAAAGATTTCAACTCTTGGACCTAAACATAATGATCATCGACATAAACAAAGATTTCAACTCTTGGACCTAAACATAATGATCATCTAGGATAAATTAATATTGTTGTACATAATTTCTCGACAAATGAAATTTTGTGGAGGCAAGCTTAGGTTTTGTGATCAAGCTTAGGTTTCTCAAGCATGAAACTTGAACTTAGTTGGCCAACTCTTGAATTTTCTAAATTTTTTATGCTTCCATTATTGGAAGGTCATATAAATGCCCTATCAACTATTCCCATAACTCATACATTTTTGTAATAAAATATTTATCTTTATCTTACCTACCTTGTTCATTACCAATTCCTCTTCTTACATAAGCTTAGGAAAGATTGGTTTTGCACTACCTATTCCTTTCATACTGTACTATGATCATCACCTCTCATACTTGTTGGCACATTTGGCCATTTCATGGAACAGCAAAAGTAAATACTCAAAAGGAAATGATAGAGAACATGATAAAAAAAATATGTAAATGATATTAATTCCACCCTAATGGTCATCATAAGATTGATATGCATGATCATGAAAGTCTCATCTCCATACACAGAATGCCAAATATGAAAAACAAGATTGGTTACCAATGTGCTAGATGAATAATTGAATGGCAAGAATTAAGTGGAACTTCACTCTAGGAACTACAATTCTCAGCGGAAATATATCCACTGTTAGCAAAAACACAGGTTGTTTTTGAGAAAAATCCATATCCAAGTTATGTTGAAAATCAGAAAGGTTTGCAAATATGGTTCCTGTTGTTGCCATGAGCATTAAAACAAGGTTCAGCAACTGGTGTGAACATACTTTTCATGGACGCAAAAATTATTATAATAAAGTCTCCCAAATACGATAAGCTAGCTAAAAAGCAGCAGACGTAACCATTGGAAGAAGTACATCCAATCCAAAAGCAAGGTAAACTTGATGTTGCAAAGAAACATGGATAACTCTGTATTACTTGTGGATAATGAACAGGAAGGAAAGGAAAGCAGGGATATGAGTGGATCTAGGACTATATTTCTTAGATACAGTGGCTTTATTATAGCAGTCTCACATTTTTGCAGAACCTCATGAGACACTCTTTGAGAGCCTGGTTTGAAAGAGAAGAGAGGCAACTGTGAAGATTGGGGTTTGAATGAGGAAAAACACAAGCAAAGACAGGTCCAGAAAATTGGAGAAAATTGGAATTTTGCGTGACATAAGAGAGAGAGTGGATGGTTGGCGGCCCTTCAAAACGTGATGTTCGCACGGCGCAGGTGCAGCTGGGCAGACGCGCGTCATGGCGGCGGCGTTGTGCGCACAGCACCCCTGAGCAGCAACAAGCCTGCATCTTGCAAAAAAAAATGACATTTTCCAAACAAAAACTGCTGCCGGCTAGTTTGCTGTCGCAAAGAAGACAATAAAACAATAGAGGCAAGGCCTAGCACACGTTCTTTATTTCAAATTTCTGCAACGATTTTACCATAGGTAAATCTGCGACATAGCAATCTGCGGAAAACGCCGTAAACCAGGCCAAAGAATTCATAACCGACCCAACAGAAAATGTGCAGCGTCCATGGTTGGGTTGGCCAAGGAGGTCACGGGTACGGCAGTGGATATTAAGAAGATCCAATTTTCAAAAGCGCCCAAGCACATTGCAGATGTAATTCAAAATGTCAAGGCCATAAAGAAATCCATAAACGTGTCTTCGGCTGCTGATGAAATTGACAACTGCTGTTTAAAAAAAATAAAACCCAGACAATACAGGTGGGCAGCGAATTAACAGACCACATTGGCAAGATAGGGGGTGAATGAACGGGCGAAGCAGCTGCACAAGCACGACCTGCATGCCACAAACATGCAGTTTGTTTTAGCAGCGATGTGAAAAATGGTCGGTCACCAGTTTCCATTGATGATGAAAATACGGTTTCATTTTTATTAATTATTGGTGTAGTGGCAAGGGAACTTAGAACAGCGCCCCACTTCTGTAAATATTTTTGTGGTATGGATAATTTCTAATAAACATTTAACGAACCTGATTCACCCGCGAGGCATAAAAATAATATCTTTGTTCATTGTCCATACACTGATCGCGACCAACGAAAGATTTAGGATAGTCTTAAATAAACAGACACAACGACAGCGTTGGCAGTCATGGTGGTGCGGAGATGCGGTTCTTTTGATGGGATTAGGCTATGGAATCGTTTTGAGTCCACTATAGTCTTTATAAAATTATATACTTTATATAAACGTATATTTTATTATTATGGTGTCCTTGCCGTACTGCGAAAATTGAGAAGTTTTCGGAAATAAGCAACAACGTATATTTTATTATTATTGTGTCCTTGCCCTACTGCGAAAATTGAGAAGTTTTCTGAAATAAGCAAGTTTTCTGAAATAAGCAACCGAGTTTTCAGAAATAAGGGACAGGGAACTGCGTTGCAAGAGATGATGGATGCTTTCAAAACTGTACATACACAGTGGCAGCAGCAGAGGTTACAACATCCACAGTTTTTTATGGAACACACGGCAGCATTACTGATGCAGCGGCAGGGTTGATAACGATTTTGGGCAACGCAGGATAATTTGGAATTATTTATCAGCAGTTCCAGAGGTTACAACAACCACAGTTTTTTATGGCAGGGCAGGATAATTTGAAATTATTTACCGGGGCAGTTCCTGGTTTGGCCCCTTCACATTGGGACCTCATATTTTGGATTTAAATTTCTATTTCGAACCAATTCTACACAGATACAAGATAGAACCACCTTAAGCTCTGCATCATGATGCCTTGAATTAACTATAACTCTGAAAATTAAATTAAAATGAATTAATTTAGGTATGCATAGCATAAGATATATATATAACTTTGGGAAAAAGGAAAAAGATATTTTTAGGATTTTCAGGATATTTCCATTTTATTGCTTTCACAAGGATTACTAAGGACATGACATTTAGTATTTAAAATTCTATATAAAATACTTAATTAAATTAAATTGGGGATTTTGGCTTTATTTTAATAAATAAACAAAATACTATAGGCTATTATTTACAAAAGCAATATTTGTAATATTTATTAGTGTCAACATAAATTCCTCCTAACTTTATGTACAACTTCCCAACCACATAACTTTCCTATTAAATTGGTGAGAAATATCTTCTAACTACATGGGTAAGTTGTAACTCCCTTACTTAGGAGAAAAATTAGCTAAGATATTTTAAGTATGTAACCACCTTTGAACCTTATAAAAAGAGGACATTGGGGTCTCAAAGAAAAAAGGGGTCAAGACATTATACTTTGAAGAAGACATTGATACTACACTTTGGAAGGCTACTAGCTAGCACTTGGGCTCTCACTTGGAGACACACTTTGGATTCTGGGAAGAGCTTATAAGAAGAAATTGTGAACGATTGCTTGATGGCTTGCTAAATAAAAGATTTCAGCCTCTTTGTCATGGTCCTGTGAGTTATGTTTTATTTTTATTTTTTT
>MNCI01010305.1:49181-59913 GCA_015680685.1 Gnetum montanum
CCCCCCCCCCCCCCCCCAATATATCATGTGATATGATGGCTCTTTTATAAATGATATTTAGGAAAAGGAAAAAAGGAAAATGTTAATTCTCAAGATGAGCAAAAATTATTCATTAGAAATGCTAAGTAAAGAAAAGTTAATTTGAATATTACTCTTGATGTTACCAACTTGTTAGGCATTGTTCACTAACAAGTGTGTGGCTTGTATGAACAAGTCACAAATTTGATCCCAAGCAACATGCCAATCTAACATCATTATATTCTTTTAACTTGTCTAAGGCATCTTATGGGCTATATGTCTTAGGTGTACTTACACATAAATTTTTATTCTTGATATTGCCTCCATTTAAAGAATTTAATATTTATTTGTATTTGCAAAACCAAAATTTGAATAGTCAATGTGTCTTACTCTTGAAGATACTACCACTATTACCACTATAAATTTGTATCCTATGTATGCCTTCCACCTCCAAATAATACATATTGTTGCTTCCATGTTAAGGCCACTACTAATGGTAACATGGCTTGGAATGAACACCCACTTGATGCAAACAACCCTAGAGGAAGATTCAACCATTAAACTCTTTTTTCTTACCATCCCAAACCTTGTTGGATTTGTTGGGCCACATCTACCCTACTATTTAGTTGGACTTGCCAATATCTTGTGAAATATCTTTCAAAATAACTTATTAGAATCGAACTCACCACATGTCTTATCCAACAAGTCATACCTTGATGTCTTTACTAGTATGATTTTTATAATGAATATCATTGTTTTACTTCAACACAATAAGATCTTACAAAAATATTGTATTGTATACATCCTACAAGAATCACTCTTTAAAGTTTGTGGTTTGCAGGTTCATTTTGACAAATACGCTACTTTGAAACTATTATGCTTAAAGCTTTGTGTTAATTATATATCCTAAAGATACCCCATGTCAAGACCACTCTCTAAAATGCAATTGACACTCTACTTAAAATGCAAACAATGTTCTTTGATTTAAATTACAAGAGATAATCATATACACTTATAATGCTTTAATCTAATGTCTTCATTATTAAGAAACTATGCCCACTACTTGCTAGATAAATTAAAAAAAGAAATCAAATAGGAAACATTAAAACCATTGTTTAAATATATGAAATAATTGAAAATAAGCTTTACGCTTTTTATTAATGTTTATTTTTAAAGCTCAAGATTCATCTAAATGAGTAACCATGTTTTGTGTTTGTGAATTAGTTTAGCTATATATTTCAAATTAATAAAATCCCATGATTGTTTTACTGAATTCATTTGATGTTGAAAAAAATTAACATCATTCTTAAATAATTCTTGTTATTACAGCATTATGACCATAATTATTTATTTTCCATGATTTCAAGCTAAGATTTTCAACCATCTAACATTTGAATACAGGGGTGATGCCATATCACCTTCGTGAGAACTCTAAAAAGTTAGTTGCCCATCGGTCATGTGCGGCAGCTCTTAAACTTTGGTTTACATTGCCGATGAAACCAGCCACCACAGCTCTTAAGGCCAATGACAGAAATTAGTGAAAATATTAAAAGCATAATTTTTAACAAATACTTTTAAAGTAAACTTAAAAATAATGGGCCATAGAAAGAATTAAACCTATGCAGAATAAGCAGCTAAACAATATGAATCTATAAGAGCATCATTCGATTCCTTTCTGTTCACCGGTCTTGTCAGATTTCTGCAGCTGAACTTCAAGGGATCCAATATTGTTTAAAAAAAAACATGAAACAAATAATACAATCTGTAACATATTAAAGAAACAAAAAATGTTATCTATGCTGAGGCTATCTCCAACTGACGTAGAAACAATCAACCCTGCCGTAATAAATGGTTTCTTCATGATATTCCTTCACTTCGTTAGCTGTGATGCTCCAAATCAGAATTTCATAATTAATAAAATGTTGTCATACATGTTCCCAGAAAAACAAAAGAACTGCAAAGCCACTGGTACAACACTGCCAATATAACATACTAAGCCAGTGTCGTCAGATACTTAACTTTGTGCAAATGCAAGACAACAAACCATTACTGGAGAACAGTTTTAAAATAATGGTAAGTATAGTTCTCTGCAAGAAAATAAGGATGTTGGTAACTTCATACAGTTAAAGCAAGCCTTCTCAGTTTTGTTTTCATGCATATACTTAATTTGCCAAACCTCTTTGACTTGTGGAGGCCGCCAAGATAGATGGGATACAAAGATTGATATTGTTGATTATGTAGTTCAAAAAAATTGGATGTGAGAAAAGAAAAATGCTGCTGGAATCATTGAAATCAGAATAAATAACAATGTTCTCTTTAAAACCAATGTCTAAAAGAAGAAGCAGGAGAAAGATGATTATTCTAATGTGTTTTTAGAAATTATCCTCAACAAGAAAACATGGAACTTCGAAAAGATTAAACACTCACTGGTGCAGCTAGTGAGGGTTTCCACTCCATGAAGATTATGTTCAAGGCTGCATTTATGGTTCTTCCATGAAACTATGTAAGAACACTGTAATCATGGTAAATAGCATGACATGAAAGGGCAACCAAAAATGAAGAAAATAATGGTTGTTGCAAAGGTTTCTAAAGAAGTCAACTAGAGGGCCATTGTAATGTTGCTTTTATTCAATTTTCTTTGCCGATCAGAAATATGTTACAGAGAACACAAAAGTGAAAATGCTAGAGAAGTGAAATAAGAAACGCTTATGAATACAATTTGGAGACTGATAAAAAAAGTTATAATGTAAATTCATGATAGCAGCTTACCGAATTTGCACATGAAGAAAGTGCAGAGCTAACTGAATTGCATCATTATCAGTAAAAGTACATATGAACTTGATTGTGAAAAATAAGACCATCCAAAAAGACTGGATAGCTTGAAGACGAACATATTCAGAAGTCCAAAACATGCATAGCTTCGGATAGCAGTTTCATAGAACTCAAAAGCTTGAATCCATCATCGACGTATCATCTCAATTTTAAAATCTCAGTATACCAATTTTAAATCTATTATTTACTTGTCAATGATATGAACATGTGAACAGATCATGCATACAAGCAATCATTTCGAATGCCCAGAAAGCCTCTATTCTAATCTGAAATCCGGGGATGCAAACACAACTTCTCCATCCAGTAGGGCCAATCTACCCCGAACTGTTGAGGCCGCATCTCCATTGCTGTTTTAAAATCATGGAATGAAACCCACAAAGGATCGGTCTTTCTTCGTATTTGCTGGAAACTATATGACATTTTCTCAGTGGAAACAACAACATTCTTATCACTTTTCAGAGATATACAGGACACTATCAACCCTTTCAAGTAAGCATTCAGACCATTATTCACTACTGTAGCACAATCGTCACTGACGTTTTGAACATCCATAGTTTCTGCAATCTTCTGCATTCGTCCTCTGAGAGCATCTGTAGCTGGCAATTCATTACTTTCAGCACAACTTTTATCTTCTTGCATTCTCAAACCTTCACCGTTAAACAATTTAACATTTCTTAATCTACGATAACTTCTAAATATTTCGGGCTGCAGAGCACCTAGATCTGAACGGTGTGAGGTACAACATTCCTCACGCTTGTGATTATTATTATTAGCATTGTGAAATGACGAGCAATCAAAACCTACACTGTCAACTGTTGAAAGCGAATTCGACTCTCCATTCTGGTTTTGCCCTAATAAACCACTTTGAGCTCTTTCATTGTTAACAACTGAAGATTCATTCGAATTTGCACTGCATATGCCAATTTGAATTTTTTCATTGTTTGCAACGAAAGATTCGTTAGAATTGGACGATTCTGGATGAATCTGTTCAAGCATCTTCCCATCCTTTGAACCCGAAAAATCGAGGCTCGACAAATAAGCATTTTGCAGTATAGCCCTAATGAACTGATTATGAAGAGCTATGTTATCTCTGTCGATAACACCATAACACAGCCTGTCAAATTCAATCTTGCTAACTTTCTGACTAAGAAGCTTAACCAGAAGCTCAAAGTAAGCTGCGGCCCTTCTCGCCCCAATTTTTCGGCGAAATCTTGCTTTCAAATCCGCCAAATTCACTCGCAAATTCTGCCTTTTTGAAGTTGCCATTCCAGAATCAAATTCTAAGACCAGTTCTCTAATGATCCGCGTAAGCAGCTTGCAGCAAATCTTTCCAAAAACGAATAAAATTTACACCGAATTTAAGACAAGAAAAATAAAAAAAACCCTTGTTACTTGCATGCAGACGCAAAAAAAAAAAAAAAAATTAGGGCAAGTAGCAACCAGTGACGCACCTTTTAAAAATGTCCGATATTCTTCTCTCAGAGAATTTGCAGCGCATCTCTTCAACTGCTACTGCGTGATCGCTGCGACCACGATACTGATGAAGGGCATTCTGTGGGTTGCAGCAGAAAAACGAAATTTCTTTGTTTAAATGTGATGGCACCAATCAAGGCGAAAGCAGCTGAAAACAGCTCCACGGGTTCGAACTCGCACGAGCGCTGGAATTGAATGAAATATTTTGGTTTATGAGCTTGCAACAAACTTTAGAAGGTATATTTTCGGAAACTATTTAGTAAAATGGTAAATAGAGCGGGTCATTATTGAACCAATGTGAACCAATGTCCATTCGTGGCAGCATTGGAAAAGGATGGAAACACTAGAAAACAAATATGGGAGTCGTTGAAATAGAAAATAACTACAAGGACACTTAAGATCTATTTTATTATGATGTTTCTGAAAAATTATAAAGGAGTATGCCAATGACTTAAATATGACTTAATCTGAATCTTTGTCAAACAAAAACAATGAGGTGTTAGCCTAGTGATAAGATACTTGATTTGGAAGCTCTAGGTCATAGGTTTGATTTCGATGGGCGATATTGAGTTATATAAAGTTGTAATTGGACTATATATCTTGGGGTGTACCTATGTTTCACTTGTTTCAGGTTCCAACATCCCTTTGTCACACAATAAGCTAATGACTTGAGCCACCACTCATTGGCTAAATTTTTTAAGGGTGGTGGGTAGGGGTGGTGCAAAAAAATTCAGAGTACATCACATCACATGCTTAATTACAGAGTAGAACTAAAAACATGGAAAGGAATAACTTGCCAATTTTAGGGATGTCTACTTAGTGAAAAGTCTTATAATAGATGCTTCAAAAAAACAAGAAGCAAAATTAATTATATTATTTTCAATATTTGTACTTGAACTTAAAATAGCAAAAGAATTTGATGTAGAAATAGAAAGTATTAGTGAAATACCATCTTTTGGAGGAGACAAAGGTATAGAACTAAATGTTGTCACATGATGTCCATTGACTGACCTTATGTCGAGTCTCTTTCTAATCTTTAGAAGCCCACCTATCAACAAAAGATGTCATCTTTGGGTAGATAGTAGTCTTCTTACATACCTTACATGCTAATTGTCTCGATTGATCAATACTTTGTGTAGTAAAAGTAGCACTACTAACTTTTATATATATATATTTGGCCAATGTAATGACCAAAAATGTTGATGGCTAGAATCACTGAGGGGTCAACGGACGCATAGCTTTAACCCTGCCTCCATGCAAGGGCCTTGATGGAAACAGAGGTGGAGCACCCTAAACAGTCTTGTCGATCAAATAGGGACTTTCCTGGTTGCAACCAAGGTGATGGGTGCAACCGGGGATTGGCATGGTTAGTCGAAATGCAAATGCAAACAATATGTAGTACAGCGTGACGACAGATGTAAAAGTGTAGAAAGATGTAAGAAAAATGCAAGAAAATGCTAGAAACAGGAGAGAGAAATGGAACACCGCCCCAAATGGGAGTGTAGTTAACTCCAAAAGGGTTTTAGAAGGTACACAGTGTACAACAAGAGTAGTGGAAGCACAATTACAGTCTCGATGGTGTCGAGCTGTGAAGTCTGGTGCTTGCCGTGATGAACTGTGCTTGTCGGGTTGGTCATTGTAGTGTACCATGCGATGTTCTATAGGGTTGCAATGGGGCTGCAGTGGGCTATGATGTGCAACTCTACCTCTCTGCCAATGTGGTGTGTTATGGGTCTTGTTTGCCCATAGAGCTAAGTGCCAAGATGCCAAAATGCCAAATGCCAAGTGCTTAAAAAGGCTCATGTCCAATGAATGCCAACCACTTGGGAATGCCAATAGTCAATGAATGCCAATAGTCAAGGAATGTCAACAGTTAGGGAATGCCAACAGTGGGGGAATGCCAATTGTCGGGGAATGTCAATCATTGGAGAATGCCAATAGTCGGGGAATTCCAACAGCCAAGGAATGCCAACTGTCAGGAAATGCCAACCATTGCGGAATACCAACAGTCAGGGAATTCCAACAGCCAAGAAATGCCAACAGTTGAGAAATGCCAACTATCAGAGGAGTGCTAGAGCCGAGGTAAAGGTTCATGCCAAGCTTTGGAGGCTTTTGGAGGCTGTCAGAAGCTTCTTTGTAGTGCTACGCTGGCTACGCTCTGGAGTGTAGCACAACACTTAGAAGAATTTGCCAAGTTTTGACACTTAGAAAAATTTGCAATTGTAATGTTGAGGCCTGAAATTGGTGGTGTTTCAGTCGAGATGATTTTAAATAAGATGATTTTAACCAAGCCCAACTATTGGACAAGGTAACAAGATTTATAAAAACAAAATCACTCATCCCTCCTCTATTTCTCTACCACTTAATTTAGTTTTATCCTCTTAGTCAAGTTTGTTATTCTTTGTTTGTTCATGGTATTTTTGAGAAGTTTGTTTTTTCTTTGTTTGTTCATGGCATTTTTGATTCTCAAAAACATCATGAACAAAATCAAAAATGCCATGAACAAACAAAGATAGAACAAATTTGACCAAGAGAATAAAACTAAATTAAGTAAGTGGTAGAGAAACAGAGGAGGGATGAGTGATTCCATTTTTAGAAATCTTGTTACCTCGTCCAGTAGTCGGGCTTGGTTAAAATCATCTCAGCCAATTGATATATATATATATATATGTGAATGTTTCTGTTTCCTTTGAAAACCAATGTTCTACCCCCTCCCACCGACCATTGTGCCACATGTGTTGGCCTCTTGGCCAAAAATAGAAGTTTTTGTCTTCTCTTGCTTTTTGATTGTCATTTGACCATTTTTATGATTGACATTATCTTGATTTTTCATCTATTCAACTTCAAATTGTTTTTAAATATCCTCAACTTCAACACGTTTTTTCTTTTCCTTAACATCAATACCATTGTTCTTTTTCTCAACATTTTTTTCTTGAGCAAAAAAAGACAAACATTAAATAAATATCCTTTACGATGACAAAATTTACAAGAATCAGGAAGATTATAATATATAGTTAGCTAAATATAACTATTCTTGTTTACTTGTAATACTAATTCCTTTTTGCAGCTAAGATGATTGATTTCAACAAAAAATATATATACGAGAACAAAATGATGCAGAAATGGGTTCCATACACTTAATGGAACTAAGAATACTAATGATTTCTTGCATATCTTTTTGAAAAATTAATGAAATACTAAATAACTCAACAAAACATAGAACACT
The DNA here is from genome assembly GCA_015680685.1 of Gnetum montanum. Lineage (NCBI taxonomy): Eukaryota > Viridiplantae > Streptophyta > Gnetopsida > Gnetales > Gnetaceae > Gnetum > Gnetum montanum. The sequence goes on from MNCI01010305.1 coordinate 56,731, forward strand.
AGTTAAATTATAATTATATGTACCCTTATGCTATATACCTTTTGATGTTTAGCGTAAATTCTACCAAAGTATTATGTTGGTTGTATGGCTTAGGAATACATTCAACAACTTAAATGTTCGAAAGCATTTTTATATTTTTTGAATATTTCCACAAATGGACTCTAGTTGAATACAACTTTGAGTTATTTTACAAATGTTTAACAATGAAGTGTTAGCCTAGTGGTAAGACTCTTTATTTAAAAGGTCAAAGTCATGGATTTGATTTTGGTGGGCAATGTTGAGTTATAAAGTTTTGATTAAACTATATAAATTGAGGTGTACCTATATTACAATTATTTTGGGGTTTCAACATTCCCTATTTTGCAAATGTTTTGCTCAACTACACATCAATAAGATACTCTCTCTAGACTTTATTTTGTAAAAAGCAATTAGGCATAACTTCCTATTATCCCCATACATGCTCATTACGACAACCTCAAGCTTAAGCTTTCTAACTATGCATGTAATATTTCACCAACTACTTCATGACATCTAAGTTCTTGACTTATTATGAATCCAATATGTCATTATCTTACCATTATCATCATCTTAGTCTTGTTCCAATAAAATGGGGTTAATAACATGAATTCTCTTTCGACATTTACATCTATGAAGAGCTACATCCTTGTTTATTTGCAATTTCTCCAAATCATTTTCAATCATTTTTCCTTATGCCTTTTTTCCCCTTCCATTCAATGGCTTTCCTAGAACAATATTGCAGTAATCTTTTTTAATTGATTTATTATTTGATCTTCTTTGCACATGTTCAAATTATATAAAATGTCATTCTTGTAGCTTATCTAAAATAGAAACTACTCCAAGTCTTCATTTAATATTTGAATTATGCAATATATCTATTATTGCAATTTTTAACATTTATCTATTTAGTCACATTTTTACCACTAATTAGTTGTTCATACCTCTTTTGTATTACAAAATATTTAGCATTATATAAGATAAATGACCTAACTACTATTCTACAATTTTCTCTTTAGTTTTAGTAGGATTGTTTTAAAGTATAGACTATTACTAGCCTATCTCCATTTTGACAATTCTACCTTAATCTTATTTCTTATATCTTTATTAGTTTTACCTTCTATTGATTTTAAAGCCTTCTGATTCTATAGCATGCCTCTACTTTTTTAATTTAGAAGTAATATTTTCTTGAGTTGTATCTATTGACATAATATCATCTACAAATAACATACATTAAGATATTTCATCATGTATTTCCTTGTTAATTCATCCATAATAATAACAAATAAGTATGGGTTAAGTATAGGTCCCTAATGTACCTCTATGATTGGAAAATCAAATGTAGTTCTACAAGTTATTGTAATTCCTTTCATATGTGTTTTTAATCACTTTAATATATTTATAAAGGTTGTTTTTCTTATACAAGGCCTACCAAATAATAGGCACTCTATCATATGCTTTTTTCAAGTCAATGAATATCATATGTATATTTTCTTTATGTTTTCTAAATTTTTCTATTAATTGTCATATCAAGAGAATAGCCTCTATAGTAGATCTCCCTAGCATAAATTCAAATTGATTTTTTGATACTATTGATTCAAGTTTGAGATGCTACTTTATGACTTCTTTTTAAAGCTTCATAGTATTGCTGATTATCTTGATTCCTCCAAGGATTAAGAACTTAGAAGGAGGGTTGAATAGTCTCCCCAACTTGAAGTCAAACTTGTCACACAAAACACACCAAAATTTATGTAGTTCCCCAACTAGGGTAATCCACACTCAAAGGGTAGATTCCTTGCATACCTCCAAATTTTGTTTCTTCCAAAATGTGGTTTAGAGGACACCACAACTTTTACAAGATTTGAGCTTTGTTACAAAGAGTTTCGTCATTGTGAAATATCTCAACCCCACAAGGTCCCACCAAGCTTAGAATATGGTTTCAAAGATCCCACAACCTTTACAAAATTAAGCTTTGCTCTAGAGTGTTTTGGCATTGCAAAAATACTAAATCCCATAGGACCTCGACAAGCTCAATACAGATGCCTTCTTATAAGAAGCACATCAACTTCACAGGGCAACTAGGAAAAGAAAGAATACAAGGAAAGAATCTAACTACAATTACAAGTCCTTATCATTGAAGCTTAATTCAACATATAATTAACATACGACCAAGCAAATGATGTGAAAATGAAGGACAAGAGTACAAGGGCATGAATATGACAATGGGAGCTTTGATGTGAATAGTGCTTGCCCAATTTCCAAGAATTTGATAACTTCTTATAGCTTTGGAGTTTCGAAAACTTCTCAAAATTTGAGCAGTGACTACCCAACAGCTAGTGTAGACATCTTCCTTGAAGTTGGAATGTCTACTTGATATCTACATCAATTCTAGAGAGAGATCTCATTCTAAAGTGGGATGTCTTTAGGGAGACATTTACTTTGTGATGGAGACGTCTTCTATTTTAGAGTGATGTCTTTATGTGATTTCTTCATTCGGCAAAGACATCTATTATTTCTTGGCGACTTCTCCTCAACTCTTTAGACTTTGGTTCTTGAGGCTATCTCTTGTAAATTTTGCTTCTTTCCAATCCTTGGAGCATCTTTATCAGATTTGTAGTCTTTGGTTTCAGTGCATGCTCATTCATGTTCTCATGTTGGCTCATAAGATCTTCACTTTGTCAACTCATTTAGATCTCATTTTTCTTGTGTCCTTAGTCCTTATGTGAAGTTCTTGTTCATTTCCTGTAAACACAGCATACACAACAAACATTCTTTGTTCTCCATTTTCCTTAAGGTTTTGGCATACCAAAAGGTCAACATCTTCTATAGTTTGCACAATTTTTCACATCTCTTTTATTCTTGTGGATTATGATAATAATGTTTTTTTCTCAAATTTTAGGCATTTCTGTATTTTTTAAAATTTTGTTAAATAGCTATGTTAACTATTGATGAGAGTGGTTACTCTAGCGGTTACTCTAGTAGTTATTCTAATTATTAGAGTGGTTACTCTAGCGGTTACTTTAGCAATTATTCTAATTATTAGAGTGGTTACTCTAGCAGTTATTCTAATTATTAGAGTGGTTACTCTAGCGGTTACTTTAGCAATTATTCTAATTATTAGAGTGGTTACTCTAGCAGTTATTCTAATTATTAGAGTGGTTACTCTAG
>MNCI01010305.1:74200-88777 GCA_015680685.1 Gnetum montanum
TTTCAATTTTCTCCATTTTACTATTTGCCTAACCCCTACACCTTGGGTAGTCACCTGTGATAAATCTCCAAACTAGTTTCTACCATAACCACAACTTAGCCAATGTGCTTCATATCGAGGTAAGGCATCAACTGCATTGTGATTTATCTATCCTTGCTCATTTGTGACTTTGTTGTGTGTGTAGATGGCGATTATACAAACAATGGACTAAGCTTCTAGGAAGCACTTAGGATGGATTAGAACTAGAGCATTTATGAAAGGAGAAAGTCTAGTGGTGTGGCTATGGATAAACAATGGAAGGTGCAATCTTAGCATTGGCAACAACACGTTTCATTATTTTTTTCTTTTTTTCTCTACAAGTTGCTAAATAAGAATTGAATGTCATTTATGTATGAGTGTTCACCACAATGGTCATGAATACTAATGTTGTAATATGCTTATTGATCCATTCACTAGGCATGTTGAGTCTGTCATCCCATTCCACCGTCAGTTGTCAATTACTTAATAATAATCCCATACCTTCCTAATATTTTGTAAGGAACTCAAGGATGAGTTTTCATCCAGTCGTGGGAGTATGATGAGAGTAGTTACTCTAGTAGTTATTCTAATTATTAGAGTGGTTACTCTAGTGGTTACTTTAGCAGTTATTCTAATTATTAGAGTGGTTACTCTAGTGGTTACTTTAGTAGTTATTCTAATTATTAAAGTGGTTACTCTAATTATTAGAGTAGTTGCTCCCAAGCCTATAAATACAGTGCCCAGGTGCACAATTGAGGGAAGTCTTTTAGTAGAAAAGTAGCAAAACTTTGGCACTTTGTTTGAAAGTTAGAGTATTTTCCAAGTGCCCACAGCAAGAGGTCTAAGTGTGGATGGGTCTTTATTCAAGCATTGATGTACCTAAGCACACCATGGTGTTGGAAATAAAGACGAGCTCTTTGATTCATCCTTGTAGCACTTGAGATTTATTTTCTTACGCATTTATTTTATTTTATTTTCTTATTGATGAGCCATGATATCACGTATGCGATATCACATCCACCCTTGCGATATCGTGTACGCGATATCGCAGCCCGCCGCAAAGTCTATAAATAAGAGGCAGATGTCCCTATTTTAGACATCTAGACTTAGACCCTTAGCCAAACTATAGCATTTTTACCATTCTAGAGTTAGAATAATTTCCATGTGCCTGCAGTAGGAGTCTTAAAGTGAACGGATCTTTATTCGAGCAAATTGTACCTGAGCACACATTTGTGTACGGCAATAAAGACGAACTTTCTAATAAACCTTGCAGCATATGGACTAAGCTAAATAGGATTTAATTATTGTTAAATGTTTAAATGCTTTCCTAGATAATTAATCTCTCTCAACCCTTGACTCTCCTAGTTAAGTGCATTCAGTACGACTGCTTCGAGCACGTGTGTAATGCTTGGTAACCCAGTAATGAGTAGCATTGCACTGGTTCAGGGTGTGTGCGGCAAGTGGGAACGGATACTGGTGCTAAGACCATTAGAACTTAGTTAGTGAATAGTTAATAAAATTTAGTTACTTAGTTCTCTTCACCTTCCCTTATTAGCATAAGCCATTAAAAAGATAAAAGATATAAAAATCATATACCTCAAGCTTACTTAACCATACAACCATGACAGTACAAGTAAGTTTGGGAAGATAGTGATTGGTTAACCTTAAGTGTTCCATTAGGGTGCGTAAGCACTTAGTCCTTAGAGTTCGACCGGATTGTGCATGAGACACTCATATTCATATGGTTGAGTGTAGGGGTACCTTGCCACTCATCACTTATGCATTTATTTTATTTTATGCACTTTACATTTATGTTATTAGCACAGTAATTAATTTTGATCAATTAAGAAAATCATTAAATTACAAAAGCACGACCACTTTGAATATGCATGTAATGCTTGGTAACCCAGTAACGATTAGCATTTGGTAATCTCAGTAGTGTTGCACTGGTTTAGGATGTGTACGGCAAGTGGGAACGGATGCTGGTGTTAGGATTAGTTAGAACTTAGTTAATGAGTAGTTAAGATAAATTAGTCACTTAGTTATCTCTTTTCTCCCTTATTAGCACAGGACATAAAAACATAAAAGATATAAAAATCATATGCCTCAAGCTTACTTAACCATACAATCGTGACATACAAGTAAGTTTGGGAAGACAACGATCAATCAACCCGTCCTTATTCCACAAGGGCGCATAAGCACTTAGTCCTTGGAATTCGACCAAATCATGCGTAAAACGCTCGTATTCGTATAGTTGAGCGTAGGGGTACCTTGCTGCTCATCAACTATGAAATTTATGTATTTCTTAATGTTTTCCAAGCTTATATAGGAATGTTATCTAGTCCAACAATTTTTCCAAATTTCATCGTAGATAAGCTTATCTTCAGCTCAAAGGAGGAAACATCATTAACCAAACAAAAATTTGGGTCTTCTTCTTGGAGGTATTTTCTTAAGCATTTTTCATTTAATCATCATCATTATTATCCTAGCCTTGTTCCAATAAAATTAGATTGATTATATAAGTTATTTTTGTCATTCACTTCTACAAAGAGTTAGATATTTGTTTGTTTGCAATTTCTTTAAATCATCTTTATTCACTTAACACATGTCTTTTTATACTTTCTTTTGATGGCTTTCCTATACTAATGATGCAGTAATCTTTTTTTATAAGCTCATTATTTGATCTTTTTTGCACATTCCCAAATCATCTATGATGTTATTCTTATAACTTATTTGAAATAGAAGCCACTCCAAGTCTTCATATAATTTTTGTATTGTAAGGTTTATCTCATCTTATAACATTCAACATTCATCTATACATTTACATTTTACCATACTAATTTGTTGGCTATGTTTTTTTCTATTGCCCAATATTCAACATTATATATAATAATAAGCATGATTGTTATCTTTTAAAATTTTTTCTTTAGTTTTAGTGGGATTCTTTTATCACATAGAACACCACTAACTTATCTCCATTTTGACTATCCTGTCTTAATCCTATTCTTATATATTTACCAATTTCACCATTTGATTGGAGTGTTAATCCTAGTTAGCGAAACTATTTGTAGTGAGAGATTATTTGGTCTTGAATTGTAACTTCTATTTCACCACTATTTATAATGTTATTGAAATTGCTTTCCATATATTTTTTTATTACTTCTACTAATTTTTAAACCTTTTCATTCGAGATCATATCTCTACTTCTCCATTTTAGAAGCAATATTATTTGGAGTTGTATCTATCATCATAATATCATTTGCAAATAGCATATACAAAGGGATTTCATTTTGTATTTCATTTGTTAATTCATCCATAAAAATGATAAATAAGTACAAGCTAAGTGCAAATTTTTTACATATCTAAAATTTCATTATCTTTTACCAAAATTCTTTTAGTTTCTTCATTGATGTATTTGACATGATTAATATCTTTACATTTCTTATTTTCAATTTTTGCCAATTTCTATATAGAAATATCTCCTTCCTTTATTCCAAAGTTATCCTAGAAATAACCCAAGGCCATATGTTTAGCTTTAGCTACTACTACTTTTATCTCATTCTTTATTATTTTGCACATTAGCCTGCTCTTTAGTTTCTACTTTATTATCATTCCTTTAAGCATTTTTCTTGTCTTGATAGCATATTGCACTTTATCACTCCACTAGCATCTCCTTTGGTATGTATCTTTTTCCCTTTATTTCACCCAAAATATCATTTCCATTTTTCTAAATACAACTTTCCATTTAGCCTTAAATTAAATTTACAAAATAATCACAATTCCATGTGTCTTTTTTAAACAATTGTTCTTTAACTAAGGTAGTGTTCTTTTTTTTCAAATTTCACTAGTTAATACATTTAGTCCTTTGCTTTGATCTATATTTAAAGCTCTATATAGCTAAATCCATAACCATTAGTTAATGTTAAGCTGTAAGACTCTCTCCAACATGACCTTCTAATCCTTGCAAATGGCCAAGGTTATTTTGTGTAGCAAGAAAAAGTTAATATAGGTTTTATTCATACCACTCTTATAGTGATGATCATCAATTGAAGGAGTTATGTCAATGTTTGCTCTACTTCATCATTGCATTAGTGTTGATACACACATAGTAAATGGCTATATAAGTATACATATCTACTCATTTATGACATGATTTGATTATACGCTTAGTTAGACTCTTGTATTTTGTTTTCATAGAAGTAAAATTTGTTACCAAGTGCCCACAATATGGATTCAGTGGATTGTACAACATTTTATTCAAGTGTTAATGTACTTGGACATATTTTCATGACAAAAATAAAATTGAGATCTACTTCTTTCATTACAGCACTTAGCTTAGTATTTTAATCTCTTAAATTATAATTTACTTTACTTATGCTTTGAATTTCATGAACTTAATTAATTTACCTTTATTACACTTAGCTAATTTACATAAGTATGGTCAACTTTGAGCATAAATGTATTGGTGTTTGGTCATTCTAGTGATGTTAATACATGTTTAGGATGTGTACAACAAGTTCAAGATGTGTAATTGGAAAGATAATGATTGGTGATTCAACATTTACTTATCTAAGACATCCAACTAGTCTTAATCCATGAAATTTGACTAGATCAAGTATGAATGCTTATGATCTATATGGTCATACATAGTGTTACTTTGCCACTTATTAGTAGTATCATTGTCAAGAATTGGTGTTAGTATTTTAGATAGTAGGATTATTCAACAATCAATGTTAAAGCCTAATATGATTTATTATTAAAAAATAATATATTATTTTATTTAAAGGCATACTTATTAAGCAAAAGATAACTTCTTATCATAGGACAGATTCCCTACCTACTAACAATTCTATAAGGATATGTGATAGGACTAATAAGAACAAGGATGATGTGCCACAACAACTATAGAGAGTCTACTAGCATTTGGATTCCTATCATTTGAGTTTTACTTTTATATTTTACTAATATGGAGATACTTGAAGTAAAAAAGTATGTTGTTACGTAATTATTTAGTACCATCGATGCTCATGATAGCATTGATAAAACTAGGGCTTAAAGTAATAGCTCCAAACTACAAGGTAATTGATGAAATCTCTAAAGCTTACCAACTCATAGAGTTTTAATTACACAAAGATTAATTCATAAAGGCTTGCAATGAAGCTTCCAAAGAAAAGGAGGCTTATATTCAGCCAACATCATAGTTAAAAAAGGAGGTACTAATTTCATTGCCAAAATTCTCCATTGCTCAGTGGAGATGACATTAACCATCCATGGCTATGTTCAATCTTGGTAGGAAACCAATGCAAAGGGAGAATAGAATCTAGGATAAAGAGGACCTCAAGGCCAAGGTCTTTGAGCAAAAAACTAAGAGAACATTAAAGAGATCATGGAAGAAAAGCAATTTCACACAAATTTCCTAGTTCTCTATCTTTATCCTCTTTATGCTCATCATCAAGCTCTGATAAGAGTGAACATGATTGGTAAAATTTGATGTTATAGAGTTGTGTCAATATAGCCCTAGCTTCATCAACACATCATTATTAACGTAAGCTTCATAAATGCCTATATAAATGCATGTACCCACTATAGTTATGGTATCATTTAGTCATTCCCTTAGTGTAACTCTATCAATTTGATTCCATAGAAGTTAGAATTTTTTCCATGGAGTATCCAAAACATGGATTGAATAAATTATATAGTGTTTTATTCAAGTGCTTGATGTACCTTGACACTCTTGCCTGATGGTAATAAAATCAAGATTTTTTCTATCCATTGCAACACTTAGCTTAGTGTTTAATTTCTTTTATTGTAATTTACATTAGGCATTCCTTTATTTTTTATGCATATATTTCATTATTTTCTTTCATCATGTATAAGTAGTTCACATGAGTAGAACTAGATTTAAGCATAAATGTGCTAATGCTTGGTAATCCCATTGGTGGATCACTTTGTACACCTAATGATGAATCGCTTGGTAATGTAGTAGTATTGAAAAATGTTTAGAATGTATACCATATGTTGGAAATAAATATTGTATGCTTAAGCTAGATTAGATTCATGTTTCAAACTTAGGTCAATTAGATTAATATCTTAATATTTTAATATTTTTAGTATTTTAATAATAATAAAATTTGATCATGAGCCTTGATCACACTTAATCATACAACTTGAGCTCATAAAAGTGTGCTTGGGATGATAATGATTAATGATCTATCACTTGACTATCTAAGGCATTCAACTAGTCTCAGTCCATGAAATTTGACCGAATCATATGTGAACACTTATGATTCATGTGGTTAAGTGTAGGGTTACTTGATCACTCATCATTGGTGTTATTGATAAGAACTTGGTGCTATTATTTTAGATAATTAGGATCATTTAAAAATAATTTTTAGATTTGAAATAAACTATCATATAAAAATAATAATATTTTACTCTAAGGCACACTTATACATTGAAATATATCTTCTTCTCATAGAGTAGATTCCACACCTATAGATGATTCAAATAGAACACATGACAACCCCAAAGAATTGTAACAAGATGCCATAAAGAATAAAACCTATCTAAAATCATGTGAATCCCTACTATTTGGATTTAATCTTTATTTTTTACAAAGATGAGCAGCTGTGATGGAAAAACCTAGAAAGCAACAACATGTTATCACTTGATTATGTAGTGTCATCAATGCTCATGGTAGAATTGATGAAATTAGGACTTGAAATAGCAACTCCAAACTACAAGATAGTTGATGAAATCATTGGAGATTATTAGACCATGAAGGTCCAACTTCACAAGAATAGAGTTATGGAGGCTTGCCATGAAGCTTCCAAAGAAAAGAAGCTCCTATTCATCTAATATCACAATTAGAAAAGGAGAATAATGATTACCAATCTAGCAAATCCTAATACTAAAATCCTATACCTCTTAGTGAAGATGATATGAACCATTTGTGGCTATGTTTAGCCTTGACAAGTAACTAGGGCAAAGGGATAATAGAACTTAGAACAAGGAGAATCTTAAGATCAAGATCTTTTAGCAAACAACCAAGAGAACATCAAAGGGCTCATAGAAGAAGGGTAAGTTGGCATAGCTCTTCCATGTTTCCATCTTTATCCTCTTCATCCTCATCATTAAGCTTTAACAAGGGTGAATGTGGCCAAAATAGGAGAGGCAAAGATCATAAACAAGATGGAGATGATAGTAGGGACTATCGCAAAAATGGTCATAGAGATGATAGACATGAACTACAAGAAGGATACCATAATGAATGAAGGCACAACATGCAATGCCAAGGAGGATATGATCATGATAGGAACCATGAAAATCATGATGATATAAGAAATTATTACTTGTCATAAAGAGTATGATAAATATTTGGAAGGAAATTTACATGTCTGTTAGGCATTAGAGGGATAGTTGAATCAAATAGTTGGACATGATCAACATTCCTAAATTTGAAAGATGAAACACTTCAAATAAAATTTAGCTGTAAATAAGAAAGTCTTGTAATTTTGATTGGATTCGAGAGCAAAAACAAATGCCTTGATTTCCCTTTAGAAAATTGATATTATAATCCTATTTTGCTAAAATCCCAAAGAATTTATACTTTTTAAATTGTAATTCATGATATGGGATAGGAAGAATGCCTTGAATTATGCTAAAACAACATAATTGAGCCTCATAATGTCAAAAATGTTGGCATTCATAGTGTAATTGCTCAAAAATGTTGTAGACAAAAATGTTGTAGTTTTTGGCCATAGTAAGTACCAAAAATGTTGTGTATAATGCCCAAAAACTTACCCAAGTCAAGTCAACATAGAACCAAAAAATCATGACCTATAAAATAAAGAATGGATGCCATTTTAAGGGATTTTTAGATCTTGAAAACTCTTCCAAACTTGAGAATTTTGGAGTAGAGTAGAGATATGAAATCTTGAAGCCATTTTCCAAGCGTTGATTATTGAGAGTGTCAAGAACCTATTTATAGCCTACAAATCAAGTGAAGTTAGATGTGTTTGGTTAATTGTAGAACATACCTTGCCTACTTATGCAACATATCTCCAAAGGCAGTTTCAGAAAGATCCCTAGAATTCTTGTATTCCTAAGCTTTGAAAGTCCAATAGTTTTTTGATCTATATTTTCTTACCCTATATTTGTTCAATATTAATACAAAATTTTTAGTTTTTTTGCCATATTTTCTACATTATCTTACAATTATCTTTTGGATCCAGCATTGGATCTAATATTTACATGTTATCATCCATTTTCACTCATTCTCTCTCGATAACAAACCCTTAAGTCCTTAGGTGATCGGTAAGACTACCTAAGGCACCTTAGATTCTATTTTGAGGCTAGTGGATTTGGAGGTAAAATTATTTTGCATAGATCTATTCTATTTCTAGCATTGAATTTTTCTATTACTACAATTTTCTAGTGCTAGAAGGAGGGCCTTTGCCTACTCTCTCACCTAAACCCAAATATAACCATTGTTTGCACATTTTCTGCCACTCATTCCCAATGTATTCAATGTGTGAGAGCTATTTTAAAGTGATTTTGAGCATCAGTGTTTTTGAGCATAACGTTTTTACTTCTTGTCCTTGCATTAACATTTTCCCTTGGTTATAAATATCTTAGGTGTAGTAAAAGTCCTACAAATATGCTAACTTTTGGTTGCTCGAACCCTCAAACTCTACTCCTATTTTCCTTGAAATCACAGTGTTGCCTCAAAAAATGCTATAGCTAGTTGCCAGTTTACAATTACAAAAATTATTATTACATTTGTAGTTCACTGTACTTTTCCTATTTTTGCATTTACATTTTTACAAAGTTTTATAATTTATTTTATTTACGTTATCAGTTACATTTATGCTACATTTCTTTCACATTGTTGCAATGTTCACACTACATATAAGGTTCATTTACATTGTTAAAACCTTTGTCACATCTGCTTGATACTGGTTCTACACTATTTATTCCTTGTGTCAACCATCTTACATAGGGACATTGTTGAATGGCTAGTAATCAGAACTCTGCTTGCATCTAAAATCCAAAAGATCAAGCTATGGTCAAACATCACTAGTCTCTTAGGCATCTTGGTAAAAATCCGTCATATGCCAATATTAGTGAGAAATATTACAATGTCATCTATGCTAAAATCTAGGTTGGTTTATGCATTCCATGCAAAGAATTGGACTCTAAGAACCAATTTGAAATTATCCATAGAAATTGAAAGGAATGTATCCCTCTCCCATATGACCACATAGAATTATCAAAATTGTACATAAACATGTTAGCACAATTGCTGAATGCTGATGATGAGGTCATGGCAAGTGAGAACACTAGTTTAAAGTAGGATCAAGAGGACCAAGATGAGTTTGAAGACTGTTATGAAACTAATATCCATTTAGAGGATCTATCACAAAAATAGATCCCAAACTCATTGACAACCAATCCATTTCATTCCATTTCAATGGTAAATCAAGTACCTCCTTCAAGCTTCTCGAACTAAGCCTCATAACCTACTTATTTACTTCCATGTTCACATTAACACCTTTTGTCATAGTATCCAACTATCACTAGTAATCCTATCCATGTCCCAACCCTTTATAGTTTTGGCCTATCCCTCTTCAAGACCTCACATTCCATGTGTTTCATGCAACTAGTGTGTCATACATACTCCCTTTGTTCCATATGCTCCAGTAAAAACATCATTCTCTATGTTCAACCCCCTGCAACAATGACTACACAACCTTTTCAATCAATACCATTTCTTGTTACATAGTAGCAAATTATTTAATCATCAATGCAAATCTTAGGAACTTCTCAAGGCTAGATCAAGCCTTCTAGATGATCAAAGACATTATTGAAAAGTTTCATAAGCTTAAAACCAACACAACTAAACATGTAAAAGTCATGAACTTTTACTAGGATGATTTCATTAGTCCTAGAGTTCCCTAAATGACATTACCCATAGGCATGCTTATCCCAAACTTCACTAAATACAATGTTAAAGGAGACCCTTGATGAGTTGCGATATCACATCCACGATATCGCCTATGCGATATCAGGACCTGCCTCGTTGCCTATAAATAAGAGGCAGGCATACTTGGTTTGCATAGTTAGTCTTAGTCCATTACCCAAACTCTTGCCTTTTTCCCTTTCCAGAGATAGAATTATTTCTGAGTGCCCACAGTAGGAGTCATAAAGTGAACGGATCTTTATTCGAGCATTATGTACCTGAGCACACCTTGTGTACGGCAAGGAAGACGAACTTTGTGATAAACCTTGCAACATTTAGAATATATTAATTAATGTTAATTACCATTACTTAATTCTTTCCTTAGTTAATTAATGTTATCTCTCTCACCCTACAACTCTCCTAAGTAAGTACACTCAGTACGATCACTTCGAGCATGTGTCTTGGTAACCCAGTAACGATTAGTGTTTGGTAATTCCAGTAGTGTTACACTGGTTCAAGATGTGTATGGAAAGTGATAATAGATGTTGGTGTTAGGACTAGTTAAAGCATAGTTAAGTAGTTAAATTAAAATTATTTACTTAGTTATCTCTCTCCTCCCTTTGTAGCACTAGGACATAAAAACTTAAAAACTATAAAAATCATGTACCTCAAGTTTACTTAATCATACAATTGTGCTATACNTTTACCTGTATCCTTCACTAGGATGAACAGTTGTGTTAGTGAGATTTAGAAGGTAACATAGTGTTACCTCTTGATTGCTCAGTCTTGGATATGCTTCTTCGTGATCTCACACGAATTGGTATGTAGCACTTACAAGCAGAGTACATTGTGCGTGATCATGACTCGAGAAAGTATTGACCCATGGAGTCACAGCGTCAAAGGGATTTACAACAGGAGAGACGTCATGAATCCATGAAGGAAAAGTTGTCGTAAAATGTCCCACATGTCCTAAGAAAAAATGAGGGTGGCAAACCTACCTCATGTAGTCGTCCACACAATGATGTTCCTCCCATTGACTTTAGTCAAGGGGTTTTGTATTAGAATCTTTACTCAACTATCCATAACCCGGACTCTGGTACCAACAGATATAAAGGGTCTGAAAAGGAACATGAACACATAACAAAGATGGACATTTTGATTATAATTGCGATCAAGGCCACAACCATTGAAGAGAAGGAAGCAGGAACTGACATGGTGACTGTCCTCCTTCTTCTTCACCTTCATCATCTCCTTCACCCTCTCCTTTAGGATCTAGATGCAGTCACAAAGAAAAAGACCATGAGGATAAGGATAGGTGAAACCAAAGTCATAGATAAAATAGTTGAGAAAGGGGAGAAGGGCACTCTAGAAAAACACACCATGAAAGAAGGGAAAGTAGGGAACAACATGGGCATCATAGATGCCACAGATGAGATGATCATGATGAACCCCTACTCACTACTCAAAGTATGTTAGACATAACTTAGGCTGTTAGGATCCCAACAAGGCACCAAAAGGATAGTAGGATCAAGAGATCAGACATGAACAATATCCCATGATTTGAAGGGGGATACAACGCTGATCCTAAAAATCATCTACAAGTATTTCATGATGCATGTGCCTTACAAAACATAGAAAATGAATGAAAAAAGTTAAATTTGTTTCCATAGATGCTAATCAAAGAAGTGGAAAGTTGGTACTAGTCTTCAGAACCAGAATCCATTAGTAGGTGGAGTACCATGTTAGAATTATTCAACGATAAGTACCAAACGTATTCCTGAGTGTCCAACCTACGAAAGCAAGTTCAAGGCTAGAAACAAGGAGAACATGAGCCCTTGGATGCTACCATGGGCTAATATTATACATTGTTACATTGTTGTCTTGGCCATGGTTATTCACAAAGGGATCAACTATGCCATCTCGTAGATGGGCTTAGGCATGAAATGTACCCTTGGGACTTATGCCCAAGGAAGACTATTCAAGCTTAGGACCCATCAAGTACAAAGATTATTGGAATAAGTTGCAAAAGAGGAAGGGGAGCTAAGGAAAAGAGAAAGTGCGAAGGAATATAACATAGATCCTTCCCTTCAAAAGAAGGGAGTAAGATTTTGTGAGAATGAAGAAGAGTCACCACTTGAAGAGATGGTGAATAGGAAAACTTTGCCTATTCAAAAGTTAGCATCTAAAGTATCGGAAAAGGTAGAACAAATGTGGGACTCCCTGGAAAATATATTTTAAACCATTCTCAAAATAGTAGAGGAGTCTATAGAGTAAGGTAGTGAACGCGAAAAGAGAAAAAAGAGAGAAACTGAATATGTACATAACAAGGGTAAGGGAAAAGTTGCCATCATCGAAGAGGTTATGGATTCGGATACAAACACTAATAGTGGATGCGAGATATGCCAACATGACCATCCTAAGAGATGTTGCCCTATAATCTCACATCTGCAGGAGTTTGGGGTGTATGCACTCAACCCACGATTGAACAAAAGGCAAACACCCTGAAGGTTACCTTATCCCCAAGGTAATCCAAGATAGTTCCACCAACCCTTAATGTATTATCCAAGTGGAACTCCACGATAACCAACTAAGTAGTATCAATAGTGGTAGCACCCACAATCATGGGGAATGCCACCACCATGACAACAATATCCTTACTGGTAACTTGACCTGTATGGATATTACATGCAGTAGCTAATCTCTCCAGGTGACTCTACTTGTCATGTCACTTCTCAAACTCACTACCAAGCCCGTGAGTATTATAGGACTCCTTCTCCTAGAAGTGATGTTCCATAGACATACTATCCTTCCCATCCATCTACACCTCTTCCACCCATATCTCCATTACCACCTGCTCTAGCTATGCAGAGTGAACTCCCTGCCCAGCCACAACAACATAAAACTACAAGGGCTATTAACTCTCAATCTACTATTGGTTTTGACAACTGCATGAAGAAAAGACCTTTCTTCAGAACCAACAATCCAACTAAGCCCTTGCAACCACAAGTGGTTAATTCTTTAGACACCTCATTACCAATCAAAACTTCAGAACTCCCTTCAGGCCAAACACCGCGCCCAACGCATACGGTCGTGTTAACTCATGCCATCATCGATTGGATTAAGGTTAGCCATCTTCCTAAGAAATTTTTTGATCCTGGAAGTCCTCTTATATATTTACAAATCACTAAGAATGAACCATGCAAGGATTTTTGGGATTCAGGTTCTGGTGTCAACCTAATCTCCCAAGAAATGTACAAAGCCTGGAACCTGCCTCCCTTAAAAAAGAGTAAAATTCATTTAGAGTTGGCCAACTAGTCCATCACTATCCCATTAGGGCTAGTGGAGGACATTATCACCACTGTTTGTGGATAGTCATATCTAGCTAACTTCCTAGTGATTCAAGTGAACAACGGTAAGGTGGACTTCCCAATCATAATGGGAAAAGCATGGCTAAGCATAATTGACACGTGCCTAGGAACTCATGATCTTTCCCTGGAAATATCAAAGGAAAATATGTTTGGGAAGATCGAGAAGAAGAAAGTTCCATGCATAACATATAGTGAAATAGGGTGTAATTGCATGCAGAAGACATGGTTTGTACAACGTTTAACATTGTCTACATGCAATCAGTGTGCACAACTAATATATAAAGATGACTGTATGCAGTAGCCACAAGACAAGAAGGCACCTAGTGGCTAACAGCTGATTAAGAGAGTAGTTCAACTATATGCATGAAGCTAACTAAGGGTTTGACTTGCACTTACATCAATAACATAGACACATTAGAGCAAGTCCATCACCTACTTCCAAGTCTTGACATTGAAAATATCAATTGGAGGAAGTTGGAAATCCATGATAAGTTTAAGCAGGAGCCCCTTGAGTTAAAATCATTATCCACTAGTATGAAGTACACGTTTCTCAAGAATGGAAAACTAGTAATTATTAACATGAAGCTCGCTCCTCAATAGAAAGAGAGACTGCTGAAGGTGATAAACAAATGGTTGAAAGCCTTCGCTTGGTGATATCCCAAATTAACTGGAATAGATCCTAGGATATGCCAACACAGAATTTACATCAATCCCTCCATGAAGCCTCAAAAACAACCACAAAGGTGACTTAACCCAAAGCTTAAGCAAGTGGTTAAGGAAGAAATTGAACAGCTTCTAAAAGCTGGGTTCATATACCCCATTGTTGATAGTGAATGGATTAGTCCCTTAGTTATTGTACCAAAAAAAGGAGGTAAGTGGAGGATGTGCATAGATTTTAGGTTACTGAATATGGCAACGTTCAAAGACCACTTTTAGTTGCCATTCGTTGACCAAGTCTTAGACACCATTGTAGGGCATGCTACTATAGTTTTCTGGATGGGTACAGTGGGTACAACCAAATACAAATAGCCCTAGAAAACCAAGCCAAGACTATGTTCACTAGTCCTTGGGGAACATTTGCATACAAACAGATGTTGTTTGGCTTATGCAATGCCCCTGCAACGTTTCAACGATTAGTTCTAAGCATATTTTAGTAGCAGATAGAAAATGGTGTGGAAGTCTTCATGGATGACTTCTCCACTTACAGAGCGAACTTTGATTAAGCCTTGG
>MNCI01010305.1:97675-128558 GCA_015680685.1 Gnetum montanum
AGGATGTGTACGGCAAGTGGGAACAGATGCTAGTGTTAGGATTAGTTAGAACTTAGTTAATGAGTAGTTAAGTTAAATTAGTCACTAAGTTACCTCTCTCCTTCCCTAATAGCGCAGGACATAAAAACATAAAAGTTATAAAAATCATATGCCTCAAGATTTCTTAACCATACAATTGTGACATATAGGTAAGCTTGGGAAGACAACAATCAACCAACCCAACCTTGTTCCACAAGGGCACATAAGCACTTAGTCCTTGGAATTCAACCGGATGATGCATTAAACACTCATATCCATATGGTTCAGCATAGGGGTACCTTGCTGCTCATCATTGGCACCGTTGTCGAGGACTTAGTTGTTTGTGTGCTAACTAGAACATAGGAAATCATACATATCATTGGAATGAAACCTTAGGGTTGGTTGAGAAAATAATAAACAAGAATACATTGCACACTGAATAGACAAGTATGTCTCCTTCTTCGTATGAAAGTGCCTCACCACTTAGGTCTAAAACAAGAAATAGTCGATGGCGTAATACACATGATGTTGATCCACCAGTCCCTCAACAAGTTTGAGTGGTATATATTCATCCTGATGAGTATATATCAAACTATTGGCGACCGTTTGGGACACGACCGCCAACAAGTGTCCTTGAACAGGATTTAGGTGCCTTCTGGTCTCTGGCAACACCAAGGCCCAGATACCTCCAAATAAACTCAGTAGTTAATGTGAGTATGTGTGTGTGCTGTTGCGGTATGTGGTTGTATGAAATGTAACGATTGCGTTGTGTGTAAACTACAAATGACTTACTTTAAAGAGATTCAGCCAACTTTGCCAAGTACTGTGAGTTGTTGAGAGTTTCCTATTTTGTTCAACTGCCTAGTCTATGCGGTCCTTATAATACCTACTTGTAACAAATAAAATTTTGCAAAAACATTTGAGCACAACTCCGCAATCTACTCCTAATTTTCCCCAGAGAAAGAGATAGTTCCACAAGAAAACTAGAAATAGAGCAAGATTCGATGGAAATAAGCAGAAAAGAAAAGAAAGCAGATTTGTGTAGACCTCAAATATTTAAACAAGGTAAAATGACACGAGTAAACACTTCGCAATAAAGCTATCCCAAATTCAATATCTATGAATTGTTCAAACTTTCAAGGCTCAAATAAGCAATTTCTTCAAGACAATCCTACTATGCTACCAAAAATTGCTGCATAAACTACCACATACGAGACTCCATTTATGTGGTTCCCCAACTTGGGTACATTCACACTTGAAGGGTATAATCCTTGCATACCTCTAGACTTTGTTTGTCAAAATGTGGTTTATGGTTTAAAGGGCATCACATCCTATACAAACTCTTACTTGTGTAGGAGAATGTACATAGCTGAAGTAGCTCATAATTGTGCTAAATGAGGATTTTTAATGAAAAAGTAGATATATCATTTGAAAGATAGATGTCTCCTTTGCACCTAAAACTACAAGTAGACATCTCTTATGGGAAGTAGACGTCTCTACCATGTTGAGGAAAAACTTAGGTAGACATCTCTGTTTGGGAGTAGATGTCTCCAAGAAGACATCTTTTATGGATGAGGCTCAATAAGATGAGGTTCATGAATGGATACCAAAGATTATAGTCCTAAAATATATACATAATAAATCAAAGACTTACCTTTTCTTACCTTTCTTATTGACAAAAAAGAAGATGTCTAGTAGGCTTGAGAATGAGATTCCTCTTTTGAGGTTTGTCTTCTCACACACACTTCTTCAATCTTCAAGGCTTGCCTCTCTTTCAAAAAATTGTAAAAGCACACTAGGTTGAAGGTGAAATTGGGTACATACTCATCAAGATGAGCATATACGACTTTGTATTGTTAGGGAACTTGCTGATCTACTCTATCAGACTTGGGAGGAGAATCACTCTTGTGAGAAGAATACATCTTGTGTTAGAAAAATAAAAATGCAGTGTGCTTTTACAAATTTTTGTAGTTATTTGAAAGTATGATATGACTCTAGGGTTCATTCCAATGATTTTGAATAATTTTCACTAAATCCTAGATAGTGCATGTAACAAACAAAAGGTCCTCGGCAATAGCATTACTGATGAGCAGTGAGGTACCCCTACACCCAACCATATAAATCACAAATGTTCGCATGCGATTTTGTTGAATTTCATAGACCTTAAGTTCTTAGGTACATTGGTTCTAGGAAGTGAAATCTAATTGTGATAATCATTGTCTTCTCAACTATACTTGTGGAGCTTAATTGTATGGTTAAGTATAATTGAGGCAAATGATTTTTATTATCTTATATTTTATTAATCTATGATTAAAAATAGGTTGAAATGTAATTTATTATCAATTTAACTTAATCTAATTGCTGATCAATAACTAACTATCCTAACATAAGTATCTGATTCCACTTTCTATGTACATCCTGAATGTGTATAACATTGTTGGGTTACCAAATGTCAAGCGTTGTTGGGGTTACCAAGATTTGTATGCATGCTTGAAGTGATCATACTTATGTGCTTAATTAATTAATTGCTATTGAATCTAATTAGCTTACTTTGGCTTAATTACTTGGAAGCATTAAAGAAAATTGCATGAAACATTAAATACATAAATAAAATATTTAAGCTAGCTAAGGTGCTACAAGGTTTGATCCAAAAGCTTATCTTTATTTCTAGACACACTACTATGCTTAGGTACAATAGTGCTCGAATAAAGATCCATACACTCAATGACTCCTACTACGATTACTTTGGAAAATATTCTAACTTTGGAGAAAAAAAATTGTAAGAGCTCTATTATGTTATGATAAAAACTATTTGGAAACAGTGTGCCCAAGCATTATATTTATAGGTTGGCACATATCCCATGATATCAGATATTTGACATCACATCTTGGGGGCCAATATTGCGTATCCGATATCGGAGCATAACAAAACACGATTCATCAACGCTTTAATCTTTGGAGATGCCTTTTGTTCAAATGAAACTTGTGTAGAGGCTTCTTCTTGTGAATAACATTCTAGTCCACTTTTATCATGTCGACTTCTTCCTTGTTTAAGAACCATCTGTAGGGACTCTTTTCCCCTAACTAGCATTTCATTCACAAGTTTGGCATCTACAAGTTCTTTCTTAATTTGCTCACAAGACTTAGCTCTTTATTCTTAGCCCTAAGGTCTCAGAATTCTTTTGTGAGGTTTACAATCTTTGAATTTAATGAAGAAATGTCTTGATTCTTGATTTTAGTTGTTTGTTCATCTTTGTGTAAAGATTTTGAAAAGATAAAAATTTTATTACATAAAATTTCATACATTTTTTTATCATTTTTAAATTCTTCATTTGAGGTGCCAACATCATCATTTGTAAGCGCCATATAGATGAGATGTGAATCTTTAGTGGATTCGTTCACTTCTTCTTCACTTTGTTCTCCATTGTCATAGCTTGTGTAGAAGTTGATCTTTTTAGTTTCCATATCTCTTCTATCCTTTCATTGCAACTTGTCATTACTAGGACATTTGGAGGCCACATGGCCTCTTCCACCTCAAACCCAACATTCTATTGAAGAGGAATCAAAATTAGAACTTGAAAATTTTTTACCTTTTTCCTTATCTTTTAAGTGATTGTGTCTTTATTGATTAGAGCTCTTACTCCTTTTTGCCATAAGCCTTTGTAGCCTTCTTGATAGAAGTGTTATTTCTTCTTTACTACTCTCATCTTTCTTAGTAGGTTTATTTTCCTTGGAGGTAGATTTTAGGGCAATGAGCTCTTCTTTTATTGCCCCTTCACTTATGAGGTTCATTTCATAATCAATAAGAGCACTTTGGAGCTCTTCAAATTTTAAAATTGAAAAATCTCTAATATTCTTCATGGTTGTGACCTTAGGTCTAAATTCTAGTTTTAGAGTCCTAATCATTTTTATTATTACATCACTTTTAGGCAAGTCTTTGTCTATGCCCCTGATTACCACAATAAGATCATTTTTCCTAGAGAAATAATATTTTATCTTTTCTTCTTCTCTCATTCTAAGCTTATCATACTTTGCAAAACTAAAAGTTTAGATTGCTTAACTATTGATGTTCCCTCATAGGTAGCTTCTAAAGTTTATTAAATTTCTTTGGCAGTTTTACATCCATCTACTCTATTAAATTCAGATTTATTTAATGCTGAATATAAGCAATTTTTGCTTTAGAATCATACATGAACTTATCTCTTTCTTCTTATGTCCACTTTCTTTGAGGCTTGATTTCCTATGTTGTACTATCTATGGGTGGTATGTAGCCTTCAAGGATAGACTCTCATATTTCAAACTCCATAGACTTAAAGAAGTCTTGCATCCTCATCTTCCAATAGGTAAAGTTGAACCCATCGAACATTGATGGATTTATATACAATGTCCCCTTCATAGGTTTACTCTTGAAAGTTTATGTTGAATGAAAGAGTACCAGGCTTTGATACCACTTGAGGATGAAGAACTTACAGAGGAGGAGGCTCAAATAAAAAATGAGCAGACACAAAAACCACACCCAAATTTTATGTGGTTCCCCAACTTGGGTACATCAACATTCTGAGGGTAGAATCCTTGCACACCTTTAAAATTTGTTTTTCAAAATGTGGTTTGAAGCGCACTACACCCTACATAAGCTCTAAGCTTTGCATTAAAGTGTTTCATCACTGTGAAACCAATCAATCCTACAAGGTCTCAACAAGCTTAGAATGTAATTTCAAGGATTCCACAACCTTTACAAATTGAGCTATGCTCTCGAGGATTTCTTCATTATGAAACCCTCAACCCCACAGAATCTTGACAAGATTAATTACAATGCCTTCTTGCAAGAAGTACATCAACCCTGCAAGGCTACAAGAGAAATAAAAACATAATGAAATAGTATAACTTAAATGATAGGTCCTTTTACTTTAAAGCATAATTCTAAAAACAATCAAGCAAATGGTAGTACAAATGAAGTACACAAGCATAATAGAATATAATAGATAATAATTGCTTTGATGTTAACAATGCTAACATAATACACAAGAGATTGAAGCCTTCTTATAGCCTTGGAGTTTCCAAAAAAACCTTAGAATTCATGCAATAGCTATCTAATGGCTAGTGTAGATGTCTCCTTTGAGATTTAGATGTCTCTCTGAAATTGGTCTCAATTTTGGGGAGACGTCTCCTTTGAAAGTGGGATGTCTCCATAGAGACATCTCTTGAAAATAGTAGACATCTCCTACAATCTTGTACTTTGTCTTCTAAAACTTGATCTCATTAATTTTTCTTCCTCCCAATTCTTAGAGCATCTTCATTTGACTTGCAGCCTTCATTTTTATCAATGCTTATCCATGCTCTCATCTTGCCCAAGTAGTCTCCGATTTAACATCTTTTTGTAGATCTTATTTCTTGAGTTCTCATACATGCCCTGCAAAATCATTACATTCCATAACAATCTATGTTCTCCATTTTCCTTAAGGTTTTGACATACCAAAAGGTTAACACTTCCCACCAATCAAGACTTAGCTTTGAGCATAAAGATAGATCCAAGTACATGAAACTACCAATGAAGCCCTCTAAGGTTCTTGAACAATTACTTAAAAATAATCATATCCAACATAAGAAACTATTTGAAAATGCTCATAAGAGGCATGATCATATTTGTGAGATTAATAGATCTAATTGTAGCCACCAAAGGTGATCTACAACTATCATAGTACTTCAATTTTGATAGATTTTGTTACTATCCCTAATTCATTGGTCATGACACTAACTTTTTCTTAGCATTGAAAGATGATCTTTAGAAGATTGACTATGGGAAGTTGGTATTAATTGAATTAAACTCTCAAAACATCAAAAATTATCCTTACACTATAGCCTTGTTCACCATATCTAGTTAGTCTAGTCCCCCTCGATAATCATTTGTCATCAACATACCACTAGCTAGCACTCGGTCCTAGAACCTAAAGCTTAGAAGGCCCTTCGATATACAAATACCATTATCTTTGGTCCCTAATGAGCCTTTTTTATTCGTGTTCATATTTAGTGGTAGCAACATCACAACCTAAAAAAAGCATTAGCAATCCTACTAAAGCTAGGGAACCATTTATTATTAAGATTCCTCCATCATCCACAAGCAAACCAGCAACAAACTGTGACCAATGCTCATGTATTATGGCTAATACCTCAACATTATCATTACCAACTAGTAAGAAGTCACCACAATGGTGACAAAAATCACCTATCATCGAGCCACTAACTAAGCTCACTGAAGATAGCCGACAATAAAAGGATTGGAAGTAAGTTAACACATTGAAGTCAACACCGATAGTAGCCATACCTATGAATACCACTACTCAACATGCATCAACTAGTTAACTAAGGGAGAAGCACAAGCTAGATACAAGTAAAGGACTCAAGTAGCACACATTAAAACATAAGCTAAGAATCTTAGGCAAGATGGAGGAGGTTAAAGCTACCATATTTGAAAAGTTACATACCAACAAAAAGACTTCCTCATAGTAATAGAACAAGTCAAACATTCCTTAAAACAAAAGAACACATCATTAAACCTATATAACCTAGTCATGACTTCTTCTACTCATAGAGAAGCACTAGTTAAGATGATAACCTCTATTCCTATGAGTGAAAATATGCTTACAAATAAGGAACCCATCAACTTGATCATTGTGTCACTTCTACTTAGGAAAGACAAGAATCAAACGATGCTTACTTTTCATGACAGTGAGGTTAAGATTAACTCCTATAATGGAGAAATGCTATGTACCCCTCTCTTTATTACCATATGCATTGGCAAGTACAAGGTTCATTGTGTACATGTGGATGATGGAGGAACAATAAATGCAATTTCATTTACCATTTTTGAGCAATTTGGTATGTTCGATAACATCCAAGAGACCTTTGCTTTGGCATTAAAATATTTCAGTAGATTTAGGATAGTAGTTTGATATTCTCTTTCATTAGACTTTGTAGTGGGGAATAATCCCAATACCTACTAACTTCTTAGTAGTTGAAGAGATACCTAGTTTTAACTTGGTTCTAATAAGACCATGGTTAGTAAAGATGCAAGCAATTTCATTTCCCATATAATAGGAAATTCACTTGCCATATTAGAATGGTAAAATTATGATTTTTGGAAACAACATGTTTCACCCTTTGATTAACTATATTAACATTGAGCAAGGTTCAAGTGGAGTTTCAAGATGAAACTCACATCAACAATGAACTTGACACTCAAACTAGGGACAACAAAAATCATGCTAATGTTTCCTAGATGACCTACAAGAATAAATGTCATTTGCCATGTTGAACAAAAAGAATGATGAACATATGACCATGCAAAAGGAGCTCCTTAATCTATCAAAGATCAAGCAACAAATCCACAATCAACATCTTATCTCTTTCTTTATCAACAATTAGTTGTTTGTTTTTTTAGCCTTATACCATGTGTTAGCATTAATTTTATTTTGATTTTTCCTTTTAAGATTATCACCTACTTGCTAAAAAGGTGCAGCACTAGCCTACCAGGTCCTAAAACTGGTAATACAATGGTCTGCTAGGGCCTAAAACTGGTGATACACTGTCCTAATAGGGCCAAAAAATGGTGACACACTAGCCTTCTAAGGCCTAAAACTAGTGACACAATGGCCTGATAGGGCCAAAAACTGGTCACACATTGGCCTGCCAAGGCCTAAAACTAGTAACACAATAGCCTAATAGGGCCTAAAACTGGTAACACACTGGCCTACTAGGGCTTAAAATTGGTAAATATGATGGCCTCTCCAAGATCTAGAGATTGAAAACATTGAATAGTAAGCCAAGGAAAATCATAAATGCTAATCTTCTAAGCCAAAATGCCCAATACACTGGGTTTTCCTAGCTTAATAGTTAAAACACTAGTCTCCAAGGCCAAAAATCTAAAAAATGCGAGCCTCCAAGGTAGAAAAGATAAAAAACACTAAGGATTCTTGGACTAGAAAACCCACACATTGACTTCCTCTAGTCTAAAAAAACTCCAAAATGTCAAAAAATTTGCCTTGGAAGGCAAGAGATCAACAACACTATTGTTTCAAGGATCAACAAATTTAAATTCATAATTTTTCCAAGGATGAAAATTAAAATGCTATCACTCTTGGTAGAAAGATCCAAAAGCACTATGATTGCAGGTATGAGAATGTCAATAATGTTGTCATATTTGGCAAGGTAAAATCCCAAAACATTGCATTCTAGTGGGAAAACTTTGAAAATGATAGCTTTAGGAATGACAAAAAATTCAACATCTAGATTAAAAATAAGGAAAAATACAAAAATGCTACTTGCCTAGGCATGAAGAGGGAAAAGCACTACCTCTTCAGGCATTAGAAGAATCCTAGTTTGCTATCAATTAGCCAATAAAACCATAATTTACTATTTATTGAGCATGAAAACCTTGAAAATGTTGCTCTTAGATAGTCAAAAGTGAAAAACACTAGCATATTTAGGAGGAGGAACCAATAACATTGTCCATTTGGGTTACAATTACAAAACCCTAGTTTATCAACTAGGCAAAAATCCTAAATTCATCTTGATTGACCTTGAGAGACTTAAATGCTACCGTTCACACCAAAAGGATGTAAAAATGGCCAAAACGCTGCTATCCTAGCCTAGATATGTAACATGTTGTCTATCTCCTTATCTTAAATGCCTAAAAATTCTAAGAATTTCTTATCTCCTTATTTGGAAGGCCTAAAAACATTGACAATCCTTCTTTCTTCTACTCTATGTTATTAAGCCTTTTCAAAAAATTCATGAAAAAACCAAGTATGGCCAAACACATTGTGGAGAATTCTAGATCTATTTCAAAAAAAATGATGTGGTGAAATGCCCATGAAATTGGCTAAACACATTATACTAGAGTAAAATGTGCTATCAGGATTAATAATGCTGATGGTTAGTCCCACCCAAAAATGCTAAAGGTCAAACAAGCTACACCAGTAAAATTGGTAGCTTAAATGACCAAAAATGCTGGTGAACTAGGGATATGCTATCCACACATTACTAGAACCCTTAAAAACATTGTTGAGCCAGAAACTAGTTGCCCACATGTTGCTAGGACCCCCAAAATGTTGACAAGCTAGACCATACCTCCCACATGCTACTAAATCTTTCTCAAAAGCATTGACCATGGTCGAATAAGATATTATCATGATGTTTTGATATTAAAATACTATAATTTCATTATTTTATGATCGTTTTATTGGTTGATTATATATTTTGATCATATGATTGCTAGGATATAAAATTTACATTATTTATTACCTTATTTTGCCTTATTTTAGCCTTGTTTGATAATTATACCATGCATATGTCATTTAATATGTTTTGGTTGATATGTGAGATTAAGCTATGGAAATGTGGAAGCAATTTGACTTACCTTTGAGCCTAAATGGGCCTCTAGATGATGTTATTTAACTAATTGATCTTGAATGCCTAGATCTTGAGCCTAGAAGCTTTTTTGAAGACATAACCTCAATTGAGAAAACTAAGTTCCTTTCTTAAACCTTGAAATACACAAGACATCACCAAGGCCTTACAAAATAACATTAAAGGATTTTGGACATCTTAGACTTGATCCATGTCTAGTTCAATCATTCCTACTTCAAACCATATTATAGTTAACACTAACTTGTTGGTTGTTAGTCTTTGTTTGCCTTTGTTTATAGATTTAAATAGATATGAAGCATTGATGGACCTTGTAGCCTGTGACAAGCAAGCAAGCATGACCTTGTCTTTCTTAGCATCTTAAAACATTGCAAATTTTGTACAAATCTATAAAGTAAGATACTATGTTCTTAAGTTCTATTAATTGTCTCTCATGATGGCCAATGTTTGTTATTTATCTCATGTTATCTCTTGTAATCACATGTTTATTTGATTTGTTTCTATGCTTCCTTTTGAGTTGTGTTTACAACATGAACTTAAAGTCATCATAGAGGTGTGACTCATCACAATAGTCAATTATCATGTGATCTTGACACATAAGATTTGACTAGCTTGTTTGACCATGCTGATGGCACTCTTCCCATGTCATTTTATTAGTTACACTAAGCCATAATCATGTATTGATTTAGCCTTTCCTTGCTAATGGTGAAAATATATTTTTGACATTCTTGTATCATGGTCATGTGACATCTTTGACAACATGCTCCATTAGTCAATTCAATGAAAACTACATTTCATTCTGTGAAATAACAAAAATTTGACATTGTCATTGAAACCCAAAGAACTTTCAAAAAAAAAAAAAAAGGAAAAAAAGAAAGAAAGAGGGAGACATGTAAAGAAAGAAAATAGGCTAAAGTAACCTAAAACAAAGTAAATAAATGAATCAAAAAGAAAAAAGATTCAAGTGGCCAAGGAAGCCAATACCAAAGCACTGGTTTCTTCAAATCTAAGCACATGTAACTAGTATAACAAGCACGAACCCCTCATCAACAAGTGAGCACATCACTATACCATAACCATGATGTCAAAATATTTGGAATTCTTCGTTAGCCTATTTAATCATTTTTACATAGCTCATTTAGCAAAAATATCTTATTCCAAATTATCATCATTCCATTTTAACCTTACTTCACCATTGCTTATAATCCTTGGCATGATTCAACAGCTACAGAATCAAGTATGGATAGAGAAGCAGTGGTGATGAATCTACAGTGGCATTTTTCATTCTCTATTGATGTTTTTAGGTCAATCCTCTAGAAATCAACACATAGGGATCAATGAAACACCTCAAATAAAATTTAGTTGTAAATAGGAAAGCCCTATAATTTTAATTGTGATTTTGATTAGATTCGAGAGCAAAAACAATGCCTTAATTTCTCTTCAAAAAATCAATCTTGTAGTTCTGTTTTGCCAAAATCCTAGAGCATTCTTACTTTGAAAAGTGTAATTCATGGTATGGGACATGAAGAATGCCATGAATTATGCTACAATAGTGTAATTGAGTTACATAATGTCAAAAATGATGGCATTCCTAGTGTAATTGCTAAAAAACACTGCAGACAAAAAATTTGTAGTTTCTGGCCATAATAAGTGCCAAAAACATTGTGTATTATGCCCAGAAACTTGCCCAAGCTAAGTCAACATAGAAAAAAAAAATCATGGCCTATAAAATCAAGAATTGATGCCATTTGAGGGACTTTTGGATCTTCAAAACTCTTCAAAACTTGAGACTTTTGAAGTAGAGCAAAGATTTAAAAGCTTGAAGCTATTTTCCTAGTGTTGATAATTGAGAGCATTAAGAACCTATTTTTAGCCTACATATTGAGCAAAGCTAGATGTGTTCATGTCAACTATAAAACACACATTACCTACTTATTCACCAAATCTCCAATGGTAGTTTTAAAGAGATCTTTAGAATTCTTGTATTCCCTAGCTTTGAAAGCCCAAAATATTTCTAATCTATATTTTCTTACCTTTTATTTTTTAAATATTAATACAAAATTTTCTATTTTTAGTATTTTCTACATTATTTTATGATTATCTCTCAAATCCAGCGTTGGATCTAATATTTACACATCATCGCTTGTTTTTGCTCATTCTCTCTTGGTAACAAACTCTTAAGACCTTAGCTAATTGACAAGGCTACCTAAGGAACCTTAATTATTTTTGAGGGCCATGGATCTTGAGGTAAAATTATTCTGCATAGATCTATTCAATTTTTAGTGTCAATTTTTTTTGTTGCTATAAAGGAGACTACGATGTAGATGCATAACATCATCTAGAAGCCTTTTATGATGCTTGTGCCTTGAAAAACATTGAAAAAATGGTAGAAGCTAAAGTTCTTTCCAATAATATTCATCAAAGAAGCATAAAATTGGTATTAGCCTATGGAATTAGAATTAGTCAAAAGATGGGATAAAATGTTTGAAACTATTTAATGATAAGTACTAAACATACTCTCACATGTCCAACTTGAGAAAGATAATTTAAGGATGAAGACAAGGTAATCATGAGTCCCTTAATATAGCCTTGGATAGGTATTATTCTATTCTTCAATAATGCCTAGGCTATGATTTTTTAAAAGGAATAACTACACCATATCATAGATGGACTTCGCAACAAAACAAGAGAGACTTTTGGGGTTTATGCCTAAGAAAGATTATCTAAAATGAAAGTCCTTTAGATTCAAAGACTTATTGACTAAGTGGAAAAAAAGGAAGGTGAACATAAAGAGAGAGAGAGTGAAGAGTACAATAGAGAGTCTTTTATTTGAAACAAGGAGATTCATATCTATGAACTTGATGAAGGAGCATCATTGAAGAGATAGTCCAGAGAAAGACCTTACCAATCTAGAAATCTATTCTTAAAATTTTAGCTAAGGTTGATAAAATGTAGAACTCTATAGATAAAAAATTCCAAAGAGCACTTAACATCCTAGAGAAAAAAAAAGAGTAAGAAAGAACTAAGAATAAAAATAGAATAATGAAAAGAGATGTAGGAAAGGATTATTATCAGTACAAAGAATAAGTAGCTATAGCTAAGGATGTTGTAGACTCTAAATCTAATGATGATGATTATAACTTTCACCAATACAAATATTCAAAGGGTTGTTGTTCAGTTATGCCACATCTTTAGATTTTTGAGTTATGTTGTAAATCTAAAATTTATCAAGAGGTAGATATCTATAAGATTATGCTATCCTTAGGGAAACTACAAGTAGCCTTATCACCAAAAACAATACTATCCAGATGGGGCTTCACCTCAATGTTAAGAGTATTATCAATGATGATAAAATCCATAGTTAAAAGGGATGATGCCACCAAGACACCAGTATCCCTATAGATAGCCCAATCCATATAGGTATTATGTCCAATAACCTACATATTCATGTAGCTCTACCACACATGTTTCAACTTATCATTATTATTCTCTAAAGTACCATAGGTACACAAATCCATATACAAAATCTTCTTTCACCTATACTTCTTATCCTTTGTAATAATCTCAATCTTGTATCCCAAATACTTTGTCACTTACTCCATTAATGCAAGGAGTAATGTCTCTATAGCCTTGACAATGAAATGCTACAAGAGCGGTGAATTTAAAAGTGTATAAAAAGTTATGTGATTCTAAGTATAAGCCTCAAAAATGGTCATTCTTCAAGCTAGCTAGTCCATTTAAGCCTTCATAGACATTCATGGTTGTAGACTCCATGCATGCAACCTACCAAGTAACATATGAGCCACCTTTAAATCAAAGTGCTTCAAACATGTAAATTGTCATGCTCACTCATGTTGTTATAGAATGAATTAAGGTAAGATGTATTTCTAGAAAAAGAACTAATCTAGGAAGTCCCTTAACCTATTTATAGATTGTAGGGGAGTGCATCATGAAAATCTCTACTAGACTCAAGTTCTAAAGTTAACCTAATTTATTAGGATATGCACAAGGCATGGAATCTATCGTCACTAAAAAAATGAAATATTAGGTTAGAGCTTATAGTCCAATCCATCACTATTCTCTTAGGATTAGTAGAAGAAATTATGACTACCATTAGTTGGTGGTCATACCCTATTAGTTTCCTAGTGATTCATGTAGATAATTGTAAGGGGGACTTTCCCATCATCATGAGGAGAGCTTGGCGAAGCACAATTGATAAAAATTTGAAAATTAGAGATGTGTCCTTGAAAATATTTGAGAAGAATGAGTACAAAATGATAGAGAAGTAAAGAGTTCCATGAATCATGTATAGTAATACATGGTATAACTTCATGTGGAAAATATACGATATTAGAAAAAAAATTGTTACATCATGTAAATCATATGTCAAACTAGTAAATGTTCAAAGATGCTTGTATGCAATACCAAAAAAGTAGGAAAACACTTGGTGGTTAACTTTGAAAGAGAGCTGTAATTTTACAATATGTATGAAACTAGTAGAAGTTCTCACAAGTGTGTACATCTACAAAATGGATGAAATGGAGTAGTTGAATCATCAACTCTCTAATGTAGAACTACAAAAATAAAAATAAAAAATGGATTGAAAACAATTGAAAATTCTTAAAAAATATAAATCAAAACCCTTAGAATTGAAAACATTACTAAAATATCTTGAATATATGTTTTTGAAAATAGATAAACTAGTAATTGTAAATGCTTAACTTAAAAAATCATAAAAATAGAAGTCATTAAATGTGATAAGAAAATAGTCAACAATATTTTTCTATTCATATAATGTGATAGTAGGTATTGATTCATGTGTATAAGAGAATAAAATCTATACAAATCTACCATTAAGTATAAAAGATAGCCATAGAGAAGGTTGAATTCCAAACTCAAACAAGTGATTAAAAAGGAAGTGAAAAAGCTCCTTGAGGTAGGATTCAAATTTCCTATAGTAGATAGTGAGTGGATAAGTCCACTCCTTATTGTTCCAAAGAAAGATGAACAATAGAGGATACAAACATTTTTACTTGTTAAACATAGTAACATTCAATGATAACTTTCCATTACCATTTGTGGACCAAGTGTTGAACATCATAGTAGGCCATAAATATTATAGTTTTCTAGATGGTTATAGTGGCTATAATCAAATTCAAATATCCCTAGAAGATTAATTCAAGATAACATTCACAATTCCATGGGGAACTTTTACATATAAAAAGATGTTCTTTGACCTTTGTAATGCACATGCAACTTTCCAATGACTTGTCCTTAGCATATTATAGCAATAGATTGGTAGTGGTATGGAAGTATTTATGAATGAATTCTCCACCTATGGGTCAAAAATTAAGTAGATACTAGACTATCTAGAATAGGTGTTAAAAAGATATGTTAAGATAAATCTCAAACTCAACTAGTGAAAAAGCCATTTGATGGTCCAAGAGGACATTATTCATGGACATAAAATTTCAAAATAAGAAATAAAGATGGATATAGAGAAGATAAGGGTAATCCATAGAATCATATAGAAGCCATAAATAGTGAAGGATGTCTATTCATTCCTTGGAAAGACATGCTACTATAGGAGATTTATAGAGAATTTTTCTAAGATCATCAAATCATTGGTAGAAATAACAAAGAAGGATGCACCATTTGAGTGGACCAAGGAATGCAATCATGTATTCCAACTTCCAAAACAAAGACTCATAAAAATGATAATCCTACAAGCTCCTCATTGGTCTAAGCCATTTTCCATCTTGACTAATGCATGTAACTTTACCTTAGAATTATTGTGTACATAATTGAATGATTGAAAATATTCATACTACATCCATTGTGCAAGTAGGAGTATTGTATGTGCATAGCTAGTCTACATTACAATAGAGAAGGAATTAATGACTATGATGTATGTCTTAGAGAAATTCAAGCATTATGTACTTGGATATCTAGTTTTTTTGTACCAAGATAATAATGCAATACACTTCCTTATAAAAAAAATAGTAGTTAGCATTTGTATCATACAGTGGTTGGTGATTTTATAGGAGTTTGATCTTAAGATAGATATAAAGAGAACTGGGATTGTTGTGGCCAATCATCTATCTTACAAGGAACAATAAGGTTGATGAATAGCTTATTTTGATTAATTTCTTGATGAGATACCTTTTGCAAAGGTAACAATGACACTAATAGATGTAGTTAAATCATGGTATGTAGACTTCCTCTTATATCTACTTACACAAGAGGTTCCTATTGAATGAGACAAGAAGAAAAACAATAGTTCTTTCATCAAGTTAAGCATTACATGGAGATAGATGGAAACCTCTATAAAATTTGTGCAAATGGCTTGGTGCATTGGTGCATACCTAATAAAGATCAACTTAAGATTCTATAAGATACTCACAAAATACCTTGTAGAGGTCACTAACTAAGAAGAAGAATGACCATCAAAATTTTCATGGTAGGATATTTTTGGCCCATGATCTTTAGGGATGCACATCACTTTATGAACTCTTATGTGTAATGTTAATGAGATGGTGAAATGACTGTGAGGTTGGAGATTCCACAATAATAGATCCAACCAAAGAAACACTTTGATCTTTGGAAAATTAACTTAATGGATTTCATCATATCCATGTTTAATGGGAAATCATATATCATTATTACATTGGACCATTATACAAAATTAGTATAGGCTACAATCATAACTGATTGTAACTTAATAACTATAGCCAAGGTTCTTCAACAAAAAGCTATAAATAGGGTTGATGTACCTAGAGCACTTATTTCTAATAACTAAACTCATTTTACAAGTAGTACTTTGAATAAGTTGATGAGATACTTGAGGGTAGAACATAAACTAAAAACACCCTATCACCTCTATGTCAATAGGTAAGATGATTTAATGAATAGAAAAATCATGTGGATTCTTACTAGGACCATTAATAGATATTGAAAAATTTAGAGTACAAAACTTAATGATGCCTTATGGAACTACTGCTCTACTTGGAAACTCTATATAGTCTACTAACCTTATGAGTTGGTGTATGATAAGCTACAAAAATGTCTCATTCAAGAAGAGTTGCATACACTCAACATAGCTTATAAGCTTAATCTCAACATCAACCTAACATGAAAAGAATGAATCATGATCCTCAACATGTTAGATGAGAATAGAAGAATAGTCCTTGTGATAAATGAAATGTACAATGCATACCAAACAATGTCACGATGCTAGGATATGATAAGTGGACTTTTACATAGAAGTTAAAGTCCTTTACTCTAACCCCACATATGTAACTAAATAAATAAAATTTTAAACATTGTAAAAGGACCCTACATTATCTACTTTACTTTCCATTTAGATGGTATGAAAATTTACCATCATGATTGCCTAAGTAAGATGATTTTGGTTAACACACAACAAGTCAAACTATTTAAGGATTTTCTTATAGCTATAAACTCTAATTACACCTTGACTAATGACTAAGATTGCTCTATTTTTTGTATCTCCACCTTACAAATTAATTATGGGGGAGAAATCCTTTCAATTTGATCTGCTGTGAGAACTTGTTTTTTATCTTTTTATTTTGCAATTTATTTTCATTTACTTTGTTCTTTATATGTTTTCTATTTATTATAATTTTTTCTTTTCTTGAATTTATTTTATATTTTTAAACCTTTTATTTTGATTTTCCAATTTGCATTAATTAGGATTATCATCCATCCCTCTAGTTTCTATAAATAAGAGATGTTCATCATAGAAGTACTATGACTCTTCTCACATCAAAACTAAAACTAACTTATGATCTTTATGCCTTGAGAAGAGGGGAAAGGACCAATAGAAAAAGAAAAAACATGTGACATCAAGAGAACTTTCTAATTCTTTGTACTTTCTCTATGGATCTTGCTACTTCATATGTTAATATCATTACTTATGTTTTAATTTTTATGTAAGCATATTTATGAATAAGTGTTGCCTTACCATGTCATTGGATACCTAAAGGTAGTTCTTTAGCAAGAAAAGCATAATAATTAATTAATTAATTCATTAAAAATGATTCTAGAGGTATCAATAGAGAGACATGTTATCCATGCCTAAAGGTATGCTACTTTCAGGAATCCCAAAGGTCTCTTAGAGTAGTCTCATCATGTGACTAGAAAGACATGTTACCCAAGCCTAAAGGTACTCCTCTAATTAGATTAGCCTTGGCTATGGGTCTAGAAAGACATGTTACCCATGCCTAAAGCCATCCCTATAACCAATGGTTAAGTTTCCTCAAAATTTAATGTTCAAGTAATTAATTAATCAATAATTATTTTTTGTTTTCTCTTTTTGAGTAGTGATGTTTTCATGTAGTTGTGGTGGTCTCATGGTTCTAAGTTTAGGATGACACAATGTGATGCAACTATTCAAGGTATGGATTTGGTTTAAAACTTAGATGAATAGGTATGATGGTTATTTTAATCACATTTGACATAAGGACCTATTGTGATCATAAGAAAGCATCTCATGTATTGATCTCTACAATTTCTCTTTATCCCATTGTTCATCTCATTATTACATACAATTATTTGCCTAATGGATTTATTTAGTATAGTGCAGCATTCCAAAGATACTAGTTGTATGGGTGTGGTATATAGACATGAACAACATTTGATCTCCAATGTACCTATGAACACTTTGTGAGGGGGGTTATAAAAGGGTACAAAGGAATAGAACCTACTTTAGGGAGGACCAACTTATATAACTTTTAGAACATCTCATCTATACACCTCCTCCACATGCCTATATCATCAACAAACAACTCCCAAATGAATGCATAATTATTTTCAATTGATCTTCACATCAACCTGTCATGCCATAATTCTTATTCATACTCTAAATGCTTTATCACCTTTATGGACTTCTAATTGAGCCTTACCATACTATCCTCATGTCTAGACTCTTATAATAGCTCTTAGTATTTTCTTTGAAATTTTTAAAAAGAAGGCCAAAATCAAAAGGAAATTTTGTGACTTTGACTACATTGACAAGGTAGTGTCAACATAGGATCCTCTGTCTATGTAGTTCTACTAAAGTATCAATGTTCATACATCATAAAAATCCTATGAATATGTACAAGAGCTTGGCTATTTTTTCCACTAAAAAAGAAGAAGTTTTTGCTATTTAAAACCCAAAGACTTCTATGAGTAATATCTTATGATCCATTCACCCAATTTCACTCATTCAAAAACCTATGCACTCATAAAGTTATGCTCTCTATTGTGGGAGAAAGAAATCTATAGTTTTCAATACTTTAATAACCATATTTTTTTGACTTCTTAAAGTAGTAATACTAAAAATAATTAAAAATTTAATAATTTAATATTAAATAAATACTTTAGAACCTTAGAGTAATAAACTACAATCATCCAGGTATGATAATAAACTACTAAAGGATGACTAAAACATATCAATTCATACACTTAAATAATTAAGGTTAAATTAATGATCATTCATGTGATTGTAGATGATGATTGAAAGACCAAAAAATTTCAAGTCCCAGTGTCTTGACTGCAAATTTGGCTGTGTAAAAATGGTGGCACTTTGCCCAAATTTTTCTAAGTGTTGAGTGTAGTTAGCTCAAACTACTAGGTTTGAAAAATTTTTCTAAGTGTCAAAATGATGACACTTTCTACAAATTTATCTAAGTGTTGGGACTACACTCTCCACTATAGTAGAGTGTAGTTAGCTTTAACGACTAACTTTTTGCAATTTTAGCTAAGTGTCTGAACATGGTCACAAGCTACAAAATTTTCTAGGTGTTGAGACTACACTTTCCACTACTAGGACTATGCTCTAGAGCATAGTCAGTGTAGTCAACACACAACAACTAGTTTTTCAAGATTTTTTCTAAGTGTTAGAATGATGACACAAGTTGCAGATTTTTCGAAGTGGTGAGACTATGTTGTCCACTACTAGGACTACACTCTAGAGCATAGTTGGGATTGAGCATAGTTCTAACTACCCCTCTGCCATGTGGTAGCTGATCCACATTTTTCAACAACCCTAATCCTATAAATACCCCCACTTTGGGTGTTTTCAAAGGGGGAGAGAGAAAATTTCATATGGATGGCATTTTTCAAGTTTGGCATTTCACATTTGGATGAATGAGACCAAAAGGCATACTAGTGACCCAGAGAGGCAGAGTTGTAGACCAGGGCCCACCACAGCCCCCTTGTAGCCCAACTAAACACTAAAACCCATGGTACACCACGATGGTCAACTTGGCAGGCATAGACACCATGGCAAGTGATAGACTTCATGACCTGATACGATTGAGACTATGACTATGCTCTCCACTATGCCTATTATACACTGTGTACCTTCTAAACCCCTTTTGGAGTTAACTACGCTCAATCCCATTTGGGGGAGTGTTCCATTTCTCTCTCTTCCTTCCTTGCATTTTCTTTGCATATTTTTTACATTTTGGCCTATAGCTACACTCACATGGTAGTCCACGCATGTTAACACTCCTATTTTTGCTGAAAAATATGACTACACTCGGCACCATTCACACTGTTAACATTGACTACGCTTAGCACTGTTCACATGGTGAACATAATTGACACCACCAGACACTTAACATTGTTTGCATTAATACCATTGGTACTCTTCAAGTCCCTATTTGATCAACAAGACCTTTTAGGGTACTCCATCTCCATCTCCAGCAAGGCCCTCAAGTGGACATGGGGTTAGGTTGTGTGCATGTCGATCCCTTGGTGTTCTAGTCGTCAAAGTTTTCAGTCACTACAGTTTTTGGTGCTAGAAGGAGGACCCTCCCATTTTCTTCTTTGCACTCCATTGTGGTTGTCTTTGCATGCTCTTTGTACCCCTATTAGTGTAGATTGGTCCCCATTGTTGATCTTCCTAAGACCCTGCATAGCAACCCAAATCGCGTTATTCTCCACTTTTTTGCTAAGTCTTCACTCTTTGAGCGTAGAAAGCGTAGTAAGTGGAGAGCATAGTTGGTGTGGAGCATAGTATTCATACTTAGCATTTTTTTCTATAGTTTTACACTTAGACATATTTCAACATTTTCATACTTAACCATTTTTCTGCATTTTCATACTTAGCATTTTTTTGCATTTTCATACTTAGCCAAATCAATTTTCTACATTTTTATACTTAGTCTTTTTTTTTTTGCTATCAACAGACTTAAATGTTTTTCTGCATTTTTTAAAGTTAGCTATTTTTTGTAGACAACAACTCTCCCACCTTGATCTATGAACATGAATCCAGGTTAACCTTCCACGTTGGTGTCTAACACACGTGACACCTTCATGATCCACCCAAAGTGTGCCATGCTTAGCCATGAACAATACAACTTTGTTTGTGCCAAAATCCAAGCAAGATTACCCGTGGATAGCCTTGACATAGAGGCAAAATAAGACTTCAAACAAGTCCACTAGAATGGATGAGAGTACAACCCTTCCTCATTTGACATAATTCCACTCACAGAGTCCTATCACTAGTTGTTGTCCCAACTCATCCATGCAAAGGAGCACAACACAAGAACCAACTATGAGGAAGCCTCACAAGAGGGGAAAGATGAGTTGGAGGCCTGCTCCAAATGCGAGAGCCCCCTTTACACCATCTTCCAACAATTAATCCATAGTTCGATAGAAAACATATTTTTCCAATCCTATGCTTACGTAAGGGCCACCTCCCAGGCCCAAACGATGCAAGCATCCCACATCCCACCTATTTCATTAGTGCACTTGATGTCAATCCAACCCATGCATGTGTGGCCCACCTCGATCACCATGTCCATCCCTCAACCAACACATCAACTAAACTCATCCACTACAATGTTAAATTGGCATACTTTGTAGCCAAAAATCTAGCCCTTTGTCATGCAACCAACACAAGCCCAATCAATCCAACTGGCTGGTACATCCCCAAGTTTGAATCAAGCATTCTAGTTGATCCAAAGTTTGATGGAAGAGATCAATTGGCTTAAAGTTACATCCTCTAAAATTATCAAGGTGGTGGACTTCTATCAAACAATCCCATAAGTCTTTAAGTTCCACCACTAACTCTCCCAATTGGGGTCCCCTGCCTCAACTCACCAAGTACAATGGTGAGGGGGACCCATATGTGCACTTGGTTATATTCAGGTCTGAGTGCTTGCTATTGCAAACTTGGTTGCATGTAATCATGTGCATCTTTCTCATGTCCCTAACTAGTATAGCTTGCTACCCAGGGGCTCAATCTCCTCCCTAGAGGACCTCCTAAGCCAGTTTATGACAAGATTTAGGTACAACCTGAAACTTGAAGTAACCCTCGACTAGCTCATCTAGGTCAAGCAAAGGCCCCTAGAGCCCATGAGAAAATTCCTTCAATGCTAGAGTGCCTCTTTACAAGAAATATGAGATCCCATAACAAAGATGCACCTCTTGGCCATCTTCAAAGGTGAAGTTAATGACTTTTTCAAGTGAAAATTGTACTACCTAGCCTCGAAGTCTCTCAACCAAGCCTTTGCCCAAATGAAGGGCATAGAGGAGGCAGTGTAAGCAAGCAATGATCCAACCTATTTGGCCTTCAAAAACTAGCACATGCACAAGAATAATGCAATAGTGGCAATGGTAGCCACAAATACCAACTAAGGCCTGACGGCTAAGTAGCCTAATGCCACAACTCCCAAAGCTGCCAACTCTAAAATGAACCCACCTACATTGGCAGAGGCCATGACACAAGGCACTACAAGGCCCTACTCTAAGCACAAGGATCACTCAAGGTATACCCTTCTACCAATGAAACCCTCTAAGCTACTAGAGCAACTTCTGAAAACTAGGAGAATTTAATACAAACACGTATTAGAGATTGCCCGCCAAAAACATGATAGGTACTATGAACTACCAAGGAATCCCTCCTTAACTATACCAAACATGTCCCTAGTCCCAAAGGACTTTCAACTGGACCAATTCTTTCATTACCACCAAATGTTTGGTCATAGTATGAACAACTGTTGGGCTTTGCAAGATGACCTGCAAAGAATGATAAAAAGGAACCAACTAGTGCTCAACGCAATGAGCTAATCTAGCATAGAAGATGCTCCCTACATCATAAACTCCATCAGCATAGGAGGCAAGTCGAAACCTGCAAAATAATCTTTTATGTTCTAAGTGCCTCCCAACAAGGCAAGGATCCCTTTGGCCTCCACAAGTAAGAGGCCTCCTTTTGTGATCAAAGTGCCACCTTCGGCACCCATAACATCCTTCATGGTCAAGGTCCCATAGCAACCATCTACTAAGATGTTAAACTAGCAAACCAACCACTCATCCACTAAGACATTAAACTAACAATAACCATCCACTAAGATGTTAAATTGGCATGACACAGCAATAACAAACATTAAGCAACCCTTCATTATCAAGGTTCCATAACAAGTTGGCCCCACAATAACTCCCAAATAGCCGTTTATTATTAGGATGCCACAATGCATTGGTTCCTCACCTACTCCAAGCCCAATAGTGGGCAATGTGTTGATCTCTTTTCCTTTTGGCAACCCAGGTAGGCCTATCAAATGGCAACATAAGAGGCCAAACGAGTGCCTCACAACCCCCATGGTTGAAACAAAGGCCACAACTAGTAAGTAACAACCAAACATTATGGCCACCAAAAAAGCCAAATAAGCCAAGTGCAAGTCCCCTATGTAAGAGATCCATCTCTTGATCTGCATGGAGGAGGCTAAGGCCAACACAACAACTAATGACAAGGACTTTGTAGTTGCACTAACCTAGGTGAAACAAACGCTCAAGTAGAAAAACATAATAGTGAGCTTGTATGACTTGGTCATGACCTCATCTGTCCACTGCCAAGCACTAGCCTAAATGTTGGCCCCCATTCCTATCATGGAGGACATCCCTGCAGATGAGGCATTCATTTGTGTAGTGATGTTGCCCCTTGAACTAGAGGAATTGAGTTCAACATCCCTAGCCTATCATGAAAATTCAATCAAGATCAACCTTGAACAAGGGGAGGTCACTATAGCTCCACTATCCATTAGCATACATGTTGGGCAGTGCACGATTCATAGGGTTCACATTAATGATGCTACGATAACAAATGTAGCTCTGTACTTTGTCATTGACAAGCTAGGCTTGGTAGGTGAGATTAGGCCAACCAAAATCACATGTCTAAAATCATTCAACAGATCACGCATCACCATTAAGGGCATAATAAACATTGCCTTTGTGGAAAGGGAGTAGTTCCCCACCTTTGTAGATTTTACTATTATAGAAGAGATGCCAAGCTTCAACCTAATCCTAGGCAAGCCCTGGCTAGCTCAACTATGGACCATCTCTTATCCTATCCACCAAGAAATCCACCTTCCATATGAAGGTGGTCAAGTTATCATTTATGGAAATAACACCTCCCCTTCGACTATCCACCATGTAGACATGGACCAAGTGTTGGAGGTGGAGTTTCTTGGTGGTACACCTATGGCAAGCAACACAATGCCTAAGGCTAACATACCCAAATGAGTGGTTGAAGCCAACAACCTCCAAGAGAATCCTAAGCCTTACATGACCTATAATCCATTCTTGGTTAGGAAGCAACTACATGACCAAGAATTTCCCTTGGCCAAAAACATGCTAGGTGCCTACTAATCCCTTGCCTCCATGTGCCATGCCATTTTGATTTTCACACAGCACTCATTCACCATGATGCTAAAATTGGCACAGTTTATGCTTGGGTCATGACGTTAAACTAGCACAATAAATTGTCTGCTATGAGGTTAAACTGGCACCCGCATCCACTGTCTAATACAATGTTAAAATGACATTATTTAGTTTGCTAAGACTCTAAATTAGCATCCCATGGTCTGCTAGAACCTTAAACTGGGTTCACGATTTGCTAGGACTTTAAACTGGCATGTTGTTAATCTTTTGGAGCACCTGCCATTAGTGCAACCTTTGGGGCACTTACAACATCATTGAACTGGCGCTTCCACTAGCTTCTTATGCACTTGCAACTAGTTTATCTTTTCATGCATCTACAACATCTTTGCAGTTGACATTTCACTTGCATTTCACATTTTGTGATTTTCTTATCTTCTCAGAGTTGTGTTTGCAGGACAAAGCCCTAGAGGCAGTCATGCAAAGGTTCTTATCATCGTAGGAGCAACTCACTATGCTTCGATATGCATGATTAGGCTAACAAAGCCACTCAAGAGTGTACATCCCCCTCATCTTGTTTTAGCCTACACACATTCACTCTTGCATTACCATACCCTCTTGCATTACCATACCCAGAAAAAAAAAAGACATTCCCCTACATGCAAACCCTTGAATGCATACACACTATAAATGCACATGGCATACTCTCTTATCATCACACCATAGAATCCATGATGGACATAATGAAACTCATCCCATGGGGAGCCTCTATGGACCAGTTAAAACCCAAGTAGATGTAACGCAACTCATTCTCGGGAGGAAACACCTATTCCACATATGCAACATGGTTGCATTAAAGTAAGGTCCATTAGGTGGCATGTAGCCCACCTAATGGAAAGCATCCCACAACTAGTATCTTGCAATGTGCAGAACTCAAAGTAGGTTCACCTTGTAGATCAAAAAAGAAAAAAACTCAAAAAGAAAAAAAAAAGAGAATGAGGAAAAGCACATCCCCAAGCAAATTGATAGCATTGCAGTTTCACAATCAGCCTAGCCTTAGATCAACTTTGACTCTCTCATGAGAACTCCGACGAGAGGTCAATGTTTCAAGGAGAAGCCACTTCATGCCATGGTCATTGTTAGCTATGCTGAATTTGCCTCTTGCATCATGATATACTATTTGCATTTCATCTCCGCTACTTGCATTTCATCTCCCTAGCATTGCCTATACTCTTTGCCCTAGCATACCCCTATCTATAGCACTCTTGAACATGGTGGAACAACACCCGATCTAGTACTGACAAGGGATGTTGGTGCCACATCTACTATGGTGTTTTGTGCTTCTTTGTTGACATCTCTCAGGCCACTCCCCTAGACATCAATAAAGAGAGACCAATGAAACACCACCAAATTTTGAGTCTCAACTACAAATTTGGCTAAGTGTTAAAATGATGGTACTTTGCCCAAATTTTTCTAAGTGTTGAGCGTAGTTAGCTCAAATTGCTAGATTTGCAAAATTTTTCTAAGTGTCAAAATGATGACACTTTCTACAAATTTATTTAAGTGTTGGGACTATGCTCTCCACTATAGTAGAGTGTAGTTAGCT
Source organism: Gnetum montanum (assembly GCA_015680685.1). Lineage (NCBI taxonomy): Eukaryota > Viridiplantae > Streptophyta > Gnetopsida > Gnetales > Gnetaceae > Gnetum > Gnetum montanum. The sequence continues at coordinate 123,390 of MNCI01010305.1, forward strand.
TTAATGGCCAAGTTTTTGCAATTTTGGGTAAGTGTTTGAATGAGCTCATAAGTTGCAAAATTTTTCTAAGTGTTGAGACTATGCTCTTCATTGCTAGGACTATGCTCTAGAGTGTAGTTAGTGTAGTCAACACATAACAGCTAGTTTTGCAAGATTTTTTTTAAGTTTCAAAATAATGACACAAGCTATGGATTTTTTGAAGTGCTAAGACTACGCTCTCCATTGCTAGGACTATGCTCTAAAGCATAGTCAACATGACATATTTTTTCTAACTGTTGGGACTATGCTCTAGAGTGTAGTTGGGGTCAAGCATAGTCCCAACTACCCCTCTACCATGTGGTAGTTGATCTACATTTTTTGGCAATCCTAACCCTATAAATACCCCCACCTTGGACATTTTCAAGGGGGAGAGATCAAATTTTAAATGGTATGCATTTTTTAAGTTTGGCATTTGGACAAATGAGACCGAAAGACATACTAGCAACCCAGAGACACAGAGTTGTAGACCATGGCCCACCGCAGCCCCTCTACAATCTAGCCGAACACCACAGCCCATGGTACACCATGACGACCAACCTAATAGGCATAGACACCATGGTGAGCACCAAAATTCATGGCGAAACATCACTGAGACTATGAGTATGCTCTCCATTACACTTGTTGTACACCATGTACCTTCTAAACCCCTTTTGAAGTTAACTACACTTAACCCCATTTAGGACAATGTTCTGTTTCTCTCTCTTCCTCCCTTGCATTTTTTTCACATTTTGGCCTACAACTACACTTAGGCAGTAGTCCATGTGTGTCGACACTTTTGCTTTCTATTGAAAAATGTGGCTACACTCAGTACTATTCACACTGTTAACACTAACTATGCTCAGCACTATTCACACAGTTAACACAGTGGATATCACTCAACATCTAGCATTTTTGCATTAACACTATTTGCACTTCACAAGTCCCTATTTGATCAAGAAGACCATTCAAGGCACACCATCTCTACCTTCAGCAAGATCCTTGTGTGGACATGGGGTTAGTTGTGAACCTATCGACCTCGATGTTCCAGCCGCTAATGTTTTCAATCACTACAATGAGAAAATATGGTGTACAAGTAGAAGGACCTTTGAAATGAAGCAAAAATAGTCCAAGGGATGGATGAGGATAGGAAAAGAGTAGCATTAATAACCAAAACAAGCACTCAAGATAATGCATGCAATTGAACCTCTTCAAGAGGAACCAAAAGTGAATTGTAATGAATAGAATCTCACTACTAAGATAGGGCAGTCTAGGCAAGATGAAGTGCCTAGGCCTAGATTAAGTTTGAAGGTTACCCGTACTAAATCTTGCCTTGAAAATATTTGAACCAAGAAAATATAGAGATTGGTTCTCCAAGAGCTGAATTTTGAATCATTTCTTGAGCTTTCATCTGAAGAAGTAAGAGAATAGCTACAAAATTTACTACTTTTGTCCACAATATCCACTAGTGGAGAATCATACCTTGACAATATGTACTTTTTCTAAAATAATTACCAAGGAAATTTCACCATCAAAATCAAAGATAATATGATCTCTTACTTAAGGAGGCCACTATGGAAGTCTTGAAATTATCTAATATGGGGCCAAAGCTCCTAAAGAGGTTAATTTAGTTTGATGATGAGAGTGAGTAGGAGTGGATCCAACAATGCTATGGAATTAACTATAAAGAGTACAATGCATTCACCAAGCTAGAAATAATCTATTTCGAGATAGCAAAATATTTCTGTAATCCAATGGTATAACTTAGAAAGGTGGCATTCTTTTTTGCTAAGGCATTCATGGCTCTTAGTGAAAAGCTTCTAGTTAGCCTACCCCAGTTAATCTTCTTAGAGGTAAATTACTATTTTAAGAAGAATAAAAAGGATAATAAGATACTTTCCTTCTCATGTTTGATGAAAAATTTCTATAAAAGAGGAGGGATCACATTTTATGTCAATGATGTACTTCAAAAGATCATGATAAAATTATGGTAGGAGATTGTAAAGGAGAAGCTACCTTTACAACTTTAGAAAGAAGAGGTACTACCACTACTAGCAAAGAATATGATAGGTGTAAAAGAACATCTAAGATAGCTGAGTGAGTAGTAGGAAGTACCTAGAAGTAAGCCTTCAAACTACCATTCTTTGCTCTAGAACCATGAGTTGGTTGCAAGGCAAGTTAGCCAATCCATTCTTTGCACAAAGGGATTATGCCACTATTCACTCTAACCCTACTACTAGAGAAGTTTGGTATTCCTACCTCTAGAACAAGCATTAGAAATTTTGGACAATGATGAAACTTTCTTAGTACTAATTGAAGAAGTAGAAGATATAATAGTAATCATCATACCATACAGAGGACTAGAGAAAAAAATTGAGGTGTTGGTAGATTGAGTTGTAGAAGTATTAAAGGTTCCTACAATACTAATGCCTAAGTTTGTTGCTATGATATAAATCTAGATGTTTGTAGGAATCGATTTAGGAGGCATGACAACAATCCAACATGAAGAAGTGTTGGAAAGGCTAGTTGAAGTTGGATAACCAATTCTATATGTCTTTTACATCTTGGAAGATATTTTAGAAACCCACTTTGTACTTCTAGAGATAATGTTGCAATCGAAAAATTTGATCATTGGAAAATTGAAAGTCTTGGCACAACATCCTCAACCTAGAATCTCTAGGGCCTTCAGGAAATGGAATTAAGGGTATCTTAGATGATCTGGTAGGTCATCTAGGGACTTAGAGAGTACAAAATGAATAATGTAAAAAGAAGTATGTAGATCTGAATAACCAAAAGTAAACACAAAATGCACACAAGATTGAAACTTTAAACTTTATTCAAAATAATAAAGAATGAGTTTAAGGGATGTGTACAAGATGTGCCCATAGGAGAGCAAAAGGGAGGTTTAGAGTCCATTGAAGCCGATGTAATCCACTCCATGATTCGGATGCTTTGTCACTCCCGATGTTATTAAACCTTCTCTATTACTACTCTAGATTTGCAATGTTTACTATTGCTAGGTGGTGAGAAGTGTAAAGGATTTGGGATGCTAGAATGCTCTATGTTGGGATTTGAGGATCCCAAGAATGCAACATGGATGCCCAAAGTTCACAAATTTCAAGGGAGCAAATGGGAGGTAATAAGGCCACAAGGGTTCCATGTTGGAAGGCTTTGCAAAGCTACATTTTTACAAGTTTGCAAGAGCTCTTGGGTGCAAAAAATTGCTAAATGTTCAGAAATGCCAAAGTGTGGAACCTCAAAATGGTGTATGGGGTTGGTTCTTATAGGTTTTGGACCATGAATGGAACTACAAATTGGTTGAAAAAATGCTACAAATTGGTTGATAAATTGTTGCAAATTTCTACCACATACAGGTGAAATGGGTGCCAAATTTTTAGGGAGGGGGGAAGGGAATTACTATGTATGGAAAGTGCCATGCCCCCATGGTAGTTCTATTTACTATAACTAGTAATGGGGCACACCATCCATGCTGGCTTTGTTCTTCCACGCTGGGCCTTCTACCATCCTTGCTGGAGTGCATGATCAACATTGAGGTTAATGGAGTATTGAAATCTAGTCCATGTTGCTTCTACATTGGGGGGAAGGTATATCAATGTCAAAGGGGTTGGGGGGGTGGGGGTGTGGGAAGGAGAGGGGAAAGGTCATACCCCCATCTTCCATGCTATGCATGAATACCACACCTTCCATGTTGGGAGTAGGTGAAATCTACCCCTCTATGCTGGGATAGGTGAATTACACCCCCCATGCATGCATTTCTAGCATAGAAAGTGCTATACCCCTCTTAAAACCCATCAAATAACTATTTTTTGACATTCCAAAAGGTATTTTTGATCCCCCATGTCCAAATATAGATAATACATGAATTTTTCCACTTGGGGGATAAGGCTTTGACAACTTATTAGACATTTTTTAGTCCCAAAAGTATGAGATATGTGAGATTTCTCCTCATGGCTTACAATCTTCATGTTTACAATCAAGTTTTTCCTTGGGTTTCATAGGGTGAAGGCTACATGATGAAAAATGGTTAAAATATGCAAATTTTGGTGGTGTTTCAATGGTCCCTCTTTGTTGGTATCTGGAGGATTGACTTAAGAGACATCAATAAAGGATACAAAACATCATTGTAGGTCCACTATCGATGTTCCCTTTCTGTGCTTGATCTAGTCATGTCAAACCATGTTGAAAAGTGCTCATGATGATGGTGTAAGATTATGATGAGGTGATGGAAATGAGGTTAGAAGGAAATGATCATGAAGGCTGACAATGCATTCCAAGTGTTGACACCATAATTGTGATGTGGCACCAACATGTAGATTAAGAAACTAAGGCTTTATACTTCGTGTTTAAAAGTAAGGTTTACTTGGCAAATGCATTTAAGGAACCAACATCTCACTTCAAATTTCTTTCGACATTAGGCTCCTCCCTTTGCATGTTTGGCGCCATAGGTTTGCAATTTGCATTTCATTTTTTTGTGGAATGAAACCTTCATTGGGTTTCTTTGCTAGGGTTGGTTAGATTTTGTTTTTCAGTTGAGTAAGTTATATTACACTCAATGGACTTGGGGGGTTTTTCCATTGAATGAGATGTGTTATGTCCAATGGACTTAATGATTTTCCATTGAATGAAATATGTTACAATCAAATGGACTTGGAGGTGGGACATGATGAAAGGATGTCATATAACCATAAATACATTAATGTTAGACATTGGTAAACATTTTTTCTCAAGGTATGAAAGGTCATAATCAGGCTACCAGGTTGGGCTTAAGAAGTGGTGCTAGATGGAGGCCAATGATACAAGCACTCTTGACACAAAAGGACAAACTCATTGAATCATGCACATCAAGGTTGCATGATGATTTTTTCCATAATAAGTTGCACCCTTGTGATGGCTTTAGGCTTCATCCTGCAAACATGACTCCAACAGGACAAGAAAACCAAGCAAATCCAAGGATGGAAACAAGAAAAACATGAACCCTTGGACATGGCCTTAGAAAGATATTATGCACTGTTAAACAATTGTCCAGGCCATGGGTTTTCCAAGGAAAGGCTAATGTATCATATTATTGATGGGCTACGTAATGAAACAAGAGAGACCTTAGGAATGTATGCCCAAGGTCAACTATACAACCTA